>WBMV01003485.1:381022-525112 GCA_013396655.1 Campylorhamphus procurvoides
TTAATTTATTTTTTTCTCTCTTTTACAGCAACACTTTAAATTTCCATCTAGCGGAGTAGACAATTGTCAAGAATAAGTATCCGCTGGCATTACACAAACCTTTAAAGTAAGACAGAAACTTGTGCTTTTGTTTCCTCATTTTTTATGTCATTTTTATGGTAATTTTCTACAATATTTAGGGATAAGGCATATCTTATAAGAAGTCTCATGATCATTAGCAATTGTTCTTATAGAGGACTTCAACTTGCCAGATATCTGCTGGAAATACAATACAGAAGAGAGGAAGAAGTCTAGGAGGCAATACATCTTCCTAACTTGCTGAAAAATTATCTCCTTTTTAATAGTATCTGTAATTCTCAATTTAATTTGAAGAAACAAAACACTATTTATGCAAAGATCTCTTTATAAATATTAATGTAATGTACATGTTGTGTTAGTGACACAGGGAGGAAAAAGTCTGTATGAAATCCAGCACCAAACACAAACCTCAAAGAGATTTCAAAGGATTAATGAAAAGCCTAGATTTTTAAGGAGTGAGCCAGTTCTGTTCATCATTCATTACTTTCTGTTATTGTTTGTGATACATTTGTGCAGATCAGTTAGAATTAAACTACTTAAAATCATCACTGTCAAAAAGTTTATTTAAGTGGGACTAGACCATAATGTTTAAAAATGGAGACAACTAAACACTGTTTAGACAACACTAAATTAGGGATGACTGTAATGATATGGATATAATTCAGGATTAAGGAGAAGGTAGGATCAAAATTAATTAAATAAAAACAATCATTAGTTGACAATAGCTGATGTAAAATTGTGACCTCTTAAACTCTTAATGATGACTCATTTAAAATATAAATCTATTAGGTAAAAAATATAAATTATTACTTGAACAGAAGACTTCAATTTGAAAAAGGTTATATAACTGTTGCAAACCAAAGAATTCTGCCACATGCCAATCAGGTCAGCGATTAAGGAGATATTTTCGTCCACTCCACAACTGAACCTAAAAGTGATCCCAACAATGAAGTTGAATAGATGTACTAATTTATAATAGCACTTTAGAGAACTATTCGAATAACACACTTTATCACTTATGTTATGACTTCTGCACGCACAAACACAGAATATGTTAGCTTAAATTCTAGTTCACCTAGTGAAAATAAGCTAAATTAAAATTTGGCTAGTGTTGATAAATACTTCCATGCCACTGTGGCCAAGTGCCATTTTGGGAGTTGTTCTCTCTCTTGTTCCTTGATAATATTAGGCTAGGAACCTGTTTCTCTATTCTTTTCTTTTATCCACTCTTTTACCTCATTAGTAATTCTGTAAGATTAGTAAACTGTTAGATTTTATAACTTCTCTATAAAACATAAGAACTGGCATGTTGTATGCACCATCACATTTAACATGAGTGGTAGACTTCCACTTCCCATTCTTTTCATCTTAATATGGTTTCAGTTTTCAAACTAGACTGTCTCAGGTTTATAAATGTATAGGGACGTATTCTAAACAGTTTAAGATGCTGTGGGCCTTTAGAGTTTCTGAAATAATTAACAAGAGAAATAATCTTCCTTCTTTTTTTACCAAATCAACCAAATTTGACCTAGAGCTGGAGACACAAAAAAAAGTCGATCTATAGATAGACTCAGTGACCAACTGAGATAAAAAAAGTGAGAAAGAGAACTTTTAGTCCAGTTGTAATTTCCTGATGTGCCTATAGCAGAATGTACAGAAAGTTATGGAAAACAAAGTATATTACAGAATTACATCTTTTATACTAAAGTTAAATTCCTGACAAGTGCATCGAATCAGTATGCTTTATATGGCAAAATTTGATGGGCTAAGTTCATTTCAGGTGTGATTTCAATGCAATAGCAATATTATAGGACTGATTAATATTGCCTTCACCATTACAATTCTGCCCAGCCATAAAAGTAAATTGTGTTTTTCTTTTTCTACCCAAGCAGCTACCTAATGAAATCTATCCCATAGAACAAGTAATGCTATAACCATGGGATGGAATTCTAAAGCTGCATAAATTTACCAAATATTCAAAGAATTAAGCACATAAATAATTTAATAAAGTCAAAACCCACAGAAAATATGTTAGTATTTTCAAATTTGCATGTTTACATTTACATCCCTGTATCTTTATTATTTACTTAACTATGGCTCTAGAATACATGGGGGAGGGAGAGGGGAGGAAAAAAAGAAAAAAAAAGGTCTATAAAAATATTCAGCTGAATCCAAAGGGGTTTGGGGCTTCCAAAATATTAATCAGACAAAAATTTCACTGAATTAAAAAGAAGTGCCTTAATTACTCTAAAAGTCAAGCCATTCAAATACTGAAATACAGTTCATTTGGGTTTTGGTTGGGGTTTTTGTTGGTTTTTTTTTTGTTTGTTTTGTTTTTACATTGGATCACTAATAAGACATTCAGAATAAATTAATATTTGACTTTCTCTAAGTATTTTCCTTTCTTTTCATTGTTTTTATCTAGTCACTTTCTGCATACTTGTTTATTTGCTTACAAAATTTAGACATGTTTACAATAATGCAGTCAGCCACCCCACCAAAATAATTTACTTTTATTATACCAAAAGTTTCACTACGTAAATGAAAGTAAAAGTCATAGGAATTGAAATACTAGTAACACAATAAGGAACATGTTCTTTTATTATAAGAGAATCTAATATCTGGCAGAATAGTTAACGTTATCTACACAAAGATCTTATAAAAATTTGAGTGCTACACTTCACATCTTAAATTTTTGGGATTTTGAAACTATTTGAATGAACTCATCAGTCATAAGGGAAAATCTCTTAGAAGCAGTCCATTGTCTTAACTACCATAAATAGTACAACTGAAAATGTAGTTCCAGTAATATTTAACACTTCTTTGTAAAAGTGTTAGTAAAATGACTTCCATTCGAATCGCATGCTTATTTTTCCATGAAATTATTTTTTTTAACTTTTGTCATTATCCAGTCTTTTTCAAGTAGTTACATTTCCTTTGTTTCTGCATATGGCCAAACACAGTCTTGTTCAGCTTATGCAGAGTCAAATGAAGAGGTAGATACATTTAAATAAAGTGATGGATTGCATACAGTGAAATATCACTTTCCTTCAATGACATTTTGATTTTCTTGAATCAATAGACCATGAAAGTTCATTTTGACACATACTAGCTCAAGATAAAATCTCCATCAGTTCTGTAATCATACCTTTCAGCATTTAGACTACCAAAAAGAAAGAGCTCATGCTCTCATTTTATTTTGAAGACAAAAAAGCAATTTTGTGCAGAACCACAGGAGGCATAGTGGGGTTCAGGCATCAAACACTATTGGACATAAGTGATTTGAATTCTAGATGGAAGGTGCATGTGCAATACAGAAATAGGTCTTAAAGAATTGAAAATGGCGAAAAACTACTTGAGCTTGAGTACATAATCAGAAAGCCACGAAGTCTGAGAGATGCAATGTCAGCAGAGGGAAAAATAATTTGTTTTTCCAACTTCAGGATGGTTGGTCAGAAGGAATGGTTGTTTCTCCAAAAAGATATCAAGACAGTGAGAGGAAAAGCTGAGTTCCTTAATTTAAGGTCATCAGAGAGGACATATTATTAGTGGAGTATGAAGAAATTGAGATAAAAATAAAGCCAGTACATGTTTGGATTTTTCTTTTTTCCCCCTCATTTTTATTTGTTTAATTAAAAAAAGGGGGCAAATAAAACTTTCTACAACAACCCACAACAAAAAAACCCAAGAAGGAAAGTTCCTCAGTTATCAGCAAGAAATATTAATCTTTTCAATTCTAAAAGAAACTAAATATGTGCTGCAGTTGAATAGTACTGATGAATCAGATTTTCATTATTCATGCTGAAATTTTTATTGAGCTTTGTCTTCATTGAGGAAGTCAAGGGAAGTTTTGAACAGTTAAGACTTCAGGATTTTGCCTATGATATTCAGTGCTTCCATTTCCAAGCTGAAATGTGCCTGACACACCAACAGTTTAAAGAACTTCATGATGCAGAATTGGGGCCTTACAATAAGGAAATATCCCAACAATTGAGCTTGTAAAATAAATTTATACTACTGTAACTGAAGTTTGAGTTCCAGGCGTTGAGGTGAAAAAAATGATCAAGGTTTCTCATCAGATTTCTGTAATTATTCCATAAGGCTATTTTAATAACTCAAATTTTGTTCATTCCAGAAACTGGAGAGCAAAAGTAGTAAATGGTGACTACAGAAACACCTGACATCTGCTGATGGCTCCTTTTTTAGAGTTAATAACTGTCTGAAAACTGATGGAAAATATAACAAATTCTTGCCTAGTCCTGTGTTTAAAACAGTTTTACCATTCTGAGATTATGGATTGTTCTGTTTGCAAGAAGAGTATTGTGAATCTTCAGCTTCTATAGCTCTTAATATCATGAAACACAAAAATAGTGATTTATCTTTATAATGTGCTAGGCAATTTTATGTTTTATAAGTTGTTTCCAAAGTCTCTTCATAATGAGAACATGAGCACACAAAGATGCAGCACTTTTTGAATTGTGCTGTCCATTTTTGCTTCTCATCAGAGAGCAGAAAGCAAAAAAGGAATACGCAAAAAGAATAACTGGTAAAATTAGAAAAGGATCAGAAAATAGAGGTAACATCTAGGTTCTTGTACTGACTCACTCATCATGGTCATATGCTTGTTGAGAATATATTAGGTGAGTTACAATTGCTATTTTTTTATTCCAAGTAGTCTAGAACAGAATGCCACTTTAATGATTTGGCAAGGTTCTTTTCCTTGGCCAGACATCATGACTATCACAACAATGCCCTGGTACTATGCAATTCGGGTAGAGAAGCCAACTGAGGGAGAGAAAGAACAAGGTAAAGATACTGGGGTCACAGTATGAGAGAAATGCAAACACAATCTCCCAGCTTTGAGACATCTCCACTCAGCTGCCATTTCGGTTAACAAATATTATCACTAACAGAGGTGAGGGTACCAGGATAATTCAACAATGAAGCAAAGTATCAGTTTTCCAGTCTTCAGTTATATTTGGTTTGTATTAAGATATAAACTTTCAGTAATGTCTAGATGTTCTCATTCACAGTTGATAAAAGCTTCCTAGGTCAAAATTACTTCAAAATCACCAATCAAAACATTACTTTTTAAAATCATTTTAATAAATAAATTTGTAAATAAATAAATATATTCAAATTAAACAAGGAGTTGCATTAATTTTTTACATTGCAACACCCTTCTTAATTTGTCATCTCCAATCTTTACAAAAGCATAACTCATCCCTTACTACACACCATTCCTCAAAACATTTATCTTTCTGGGCACAGTGTGTAAGAAGACCATCATAAAATTAGTGATCCAATGCAGCTGTTAAACTATACCAACATTCAGACTGCTGTCCCTTTTCACTGTCTCATCTTACAAAAGAATCTATTTAGTATTCTAAAGAGATATCAAGGACAAAAAAAATAGCACTACAAAGGTAGATTTTTGACTTAGGTAATTTATGATTTATTAAAACAAATGGTGTAAAATGCCACAGAGAAGTAACAGAGAAGAGAGCATCCTTTCCTAATCCTGTAATTTCACTGCAGATCTTTTACAGTTCTGAAAAGTTTCTAGACTACTCTGATATACACTTGACAATAAACTTACTATTTTGCTGGGTTAGTAATGAACCAAAATAAGGTGGTTATTCAGATTTATACATTGAAAGCAAGGTGGTTGTAATACTTCAAATGAGACTCTTTTCATCTACTTTTAACCATCTAAAACACAAGAATTTAATCTGAGCTTGTCATATAAATTACTGTGGAAGAACATGAAGAGCTTTTTTAGGTCAGTTTATCTTAGTTCTGCCAGGACAAACAGAATCATCAGCTTAAAATGCAGCCTTGAGGACTAATTCAAGATGGACATTTCATTGCATCCAAATTTCAACAAAGTCTCAGAGGCAAGGCACAAGACCAAACATCATTTCATTTTGCATGTACTAAAGAAACATGCTTTATATGTGGAGCCAAGAACTGATTGATAATCTTATTAAGTTGCAGCAATTCAATCAATATAGGTTAAATTAAGTCCAAATTATGCAACTGCTAGAGCTTGCTCCAAAATAATACCTATAGAATTGATATGCACACCTTTTTGATAATCTGCATCTTTCTTCTACATTTCACTCACTTTTTCCAGAGTCTTATACTTTCTAAGATTAATGATGCTAGACTTCTTTGATAAGAGAGAGGTGGGAACTGCAGGAAGTCACCACTGTCTTGAGGTTTTTGCAGAAAAAAAAACCTGAACAGCTGTTGTTCTTTTTTATTCTTGGGTCCATTTACAATTATTTTCTAAGTTTTTCAGCACAGATAACTTGGTGTTCTTGAAACAGGTTTTCTCAGGCTCCAAAAGCTGTACTCATTAATGAACAGAGACTGATCATTTGGATCTTTTGTTTATAGATCTCAAATCTCCAATATCACCTCATACATGTATTTTCAAGGCCTCCATCATCTTGTGCTTGTTCTTTTGAGTCTTCTTGTTAAAATCTCATTTGAATTCAATGGCCTTCAGGTTGTGGTTTCCTAAAAAACAAAAATAGTGTTTAATCATAGAATGAGTAAGGTTGAAAGGGTCCCCAGTGGATATCTGACCCAACCTCGCTGCTCAAGCAGGGTCATCCTAGAAGATATGGCACAAGATTGAGTCCAAATGGGTCTTGAATATCTCCAGTGAGGGACACTCCACAACATTTCTGGACAATCTGTTCCAGTGCACAGTCAGCCACACAGTAAAGAAGTTCTTCTTCGTGTAAACGTGGAACTTCTTGTGCATCAGTTTCTACCCCATTGCATCTTGTCTTATGGTTTGGTACATCTGAGAAGAGCCTGCCTCCAACCTAATAATACTTCAGATACTGATGTGGTCCCCTCAGAGTCATCTCTTCTCAAGGATGGACAGGCTCAGCTCCCTCAGCCTTTCCTCATAAGAGAGATGCTTCAGTCCCTTAACCATCTTCATTGTCCTCTGCTGGAGCTACTCCAGTATCTCCATGTCTTGTACTGAGGAACCCAGAACTAGTACAGTACTCCAAATGCAGACTCACTGAGTAGAGGAGGAGGATCATCTCCCAAAACTTGCTGGCAATGCTTTTCCTAATGTATGCATGGATACCACTGGCCTTTTTGGTCACAAGGATACACTGCAGGCTGATGGAGAGCTTATTTTCCATCAGGACCCCCAAGTCCTTCTCTGCAGGGCTGCTTTCTAGCAGGTTGGCCCCCAGTCTGTACTGGTGCATGAGGTTATTCTTGTCCAGGTGCAGGACCCTGACTTTGCCTTTCAGATTGGTCTCTTCCTATCTCTCCAGCATGTTGAGGTCCATCTGAAGGGCTGCACAGCCCTCTGGGGTATCAAACACTCCTCCCAGCTTTGTGCCATCAGTGAACTTGCTGAGGAGGCATCTGCTTATTCATCCAAACCATTGATGAATAAGTTAAACAGTACTGGGCCCAGTATTGAATGCTGGGGGACACCACTAGTGACAGGCCTCCAAATAGACCTATTACAACCCTCTGTGGTCAGTTTTCAATCCACCTCAATGTCCACTCATCTAATACACACTTCATTCTAACAGCATTGAATTATTCACCTTTCAACAATAACAATCCATTACAAGATGCATACATCTATAGCGGCTGATTAAATTGTTCAGTAAATGCTTGTTTGAGGTAGTATCACTGGTTCACTATCTAAATTGTTTTGCAACAATTCAGCCAGTGACTACAGTAGCAAATAGTGTAGTTCGATATAAGGAAAACTACTGAGCAGAACGCTAAAAACCCAATATATACGTTATATACATTCAGAAGCATATTCTTCAGACTGCTTGTAATGTATTCATGAACTGTGCCCAATAATAAAGTTCACAAGTGCCCTCCATGGCTGCATATCTCAGAACAGTTAAATTTTGAAGGAATCTGAAGTACATAGTAAAAGAACATTATGTAATCCATAGCACAAGAAATATGCATAGTTGTTGCCAGCTGGGAAATTTGCTTCAGAAGAGCACTCTTGATGAAACTAAAACAGCAATATTGAAGGCTCTGGAGGCCTGAGCAGATAAAATGTGCAATGATATCATGGCCTGTGTGATTTACATCTGATTCTTCTTCTTTTTCTGACACCTTACCCCCACTGACCCCTGGTTTTCAGAAGTTTTTCATAATTTGGAAGACCACTCTGTTACAACTAACCATGTTTGGCTATACTGTCAAATAAAACTCACCATCTTTAAGAAACTATAAAGTAAATTTTGAAAGCAGTCTCTTAGATTTTTTTTTATATTCATCATTCATTTGCAGTTCATTTAATTTTAATTAATACAGTGAGTTTTATATGCCCATTGCTGTCTTAATTTCTAGCCATTAGAGATTTCATACTTTAAATTAAAGAAATAAAATAAATAGATAAGAATGTATTATAGGACAATCAAAGATTCCTGAGAGTTGTAATGAGAAGTTTATTTAGAAACTATGGCAATTTGTTTATCTGAAATAATGTATACCAAATTATTATGATTTAAAAATCCATTCATGTACTATAATTGTGTTGTGTCAAGAGTATATTTTACTGTCAAGCAATTTAAAATAATTTTGCATAAAATAGAAAGACTAAATAGAGTCATATTATTCTGAAGTAATTAAGAGCACATTTGTTATTGCTACGATAACGAACATCCTTGTGGTTTTATCTCTTTGTGCTATTAATTCTAGCAATTCCATTTTTATCCAAATAAATTTATTTTATTAACATCATTGTTGTGCATCATATATGTAAGTTAAATATTTGGTCTTTGTGGTATACCCTTATGACTACAATAAAATCATAGAATCATAGCATGATAAAATCATTCTGATTGAAAGAGACACTTAAGGTCATCAAGTCCAACAGTGTCAAATCCACCACTAAACCATGTCCCCAGGTGCCACATCTACACAACTTTTAAATACCTTCACGGATGTGAACCCAACAGCTTCCTTGGGAAGCTTGTTCCAGTGCTTGACAGCCCTTTCTGTGAAGCATTTGTTTTCTTATATCCAACCTAAACCTCCCCTGGAACACTCGAGGTCATTTCCTCTCATCCTGTTTGTTTGCTACTTGTGAAAATAGATAGACCCTCGCCTCATTACAACCTCCTTTCAGGCTGTTTAAAAGAGAAGTAAGGAGCCCGCTAAGCCTTCTTTTCTCCCGGCTGAACAACCTCAGCTTCCTCAGCCTTTCCTTGCAGGACTTGTGCTCCAGACCCTTCACCAGCTTCGTTGCCCTTCTCTGGACATTCTTCAACAACTCAATGTCTTCCCTGTAGTGAGGGCCCCAAAACTGAACACAGTATTCATGGTGTGGCATCCGCAGTGCTGAGTACAGAGGAGCAATTCCTGCCGTAATCCTGCTGGCAACACTATTTCTGATACAGGACAGGATGCCATTGACTTTCCTGTCCAACTGGGCATACACTGCTGGCTCGTGTTCAGCACGAGCACCTCTGGGTTATTTTCCGCTGGGCAGCTTTCCAGAGACTCTTCACCAAACCTGTAGTGCTTCATGAATTTACTTGACTCAAGCGCAGAATCTATTCATCTGCATATTGGACTTTGGTCTGCATATTGGACTTTGTGTTCCACTCACAAGAGAATCTCCTCTGAGAATGACATCTTTTTTTCTTTATGGGAGTTGTTTTGGCTCTTGCGTCATCGGCTAACTTAACCTTGGTGACACCTTGGTTCTACTTGCACAAGTTCATACCTATCTTGTCCTGCATGACATCCTTGTCTCTAAATTAGAGAGACATGGATGTGACAGATGAAGCATTCAGTGGATAAGGCATGGGCTGGATGGTCTCACTCAAGAAGGTGTGGTCAATGGCTCAATTTCCAAGTGGAGACCAGTGACAACTGATGTTCCTCAGGAGTCAATATTGGGACCAGCACTGTTTAACACCTTGGTTGGTGACATGAACAGTAGGACTGAGCGCACCCTCATCAAATTTGCTCATGACATCAACCTATGTGGTACAGTTGACACACTGGATGGAAAGGATTCTATCCAGAGAGATTTTGGCAGGCTGGAGAGGTGGCCCTGTGCAAACCTCACAAACTGCAACATCCTACATGTGGATCAGATAAATTCCAAGCACGAATACAAGCTGGGTAGAGAATGGATTGAAAGCAGCCCTGAAGAAATATATTTGGTGTTAGTTGAGTAACAGCTGTGAGGGGGAGCTCATCTCCTCTACTTCCCCAGGAGTCCCAGAGTCTGGAGGGGATTGTGAAATCCCCATGTGGTCAGGAGTAAAGAGATGCAGCACCCCAAGGTAGTGAGGTCATAGAAAAAGCCTTTGATTACTGGACTCAAGTGTATTTAAGCCCTTCGGGTGGGGTTTGGGAGGTAGGATGTGACTGGGTAAGGGTTCATGGGGAGTGGTGTGGTTTGTGGGGCACAGGGGCCAATAAGGGAACAGGAAAACCAAAACCCAGCGGGAACCCATGAATAGGGAATGACAGGTGATACATCCAATAAGGCCGGGAGTGGGGCAGGGCTGGATACTCGGTAAAAAAGGAAGTCTATTTTCACATGTGCGCTGGGAGTTTTAGGAGTTACAATCTAAACAGGGGNGGTAGTGAGGTCATAGAAAAAGCCTTTGATTACTGGACTCAAGTGTATTTAAGCCCTTCGGGTGGGGTTTGGGAGGTAGGATGTGACTGGGTAAGGGTTCATGGGGAGTGGTGTGGTTTGTGGGGCACAGGGGCCAATAAGGGAACAGGAAAACCAAAACCCAGCGGGAACCCATGAATAGGGAATGACAGGTGATACATCCAATAAGGCCGGGAGTGGGGCAGGGCTGGATACTCGGTAAAAAAGGAAGTCTATTTTCACATGTGCGCTGGGAGTTTTAGGAGTTACAATCTAAACAGGGGAAAACCCGTACATAAAAGATGCAGGTAATGTTGAATTATAAAGTCTCTGGTCCTTTGGAATTTGTCACAATGCTGGTCTTGTTTCTAGGGGTTTCTTTTTCCACGCTGTGTAGTCTGGATGATCCTCCCTCTCTGTCCTCTATGTGCTGTGGCAGAAGTCTTTTCCAATAGTTGAGAGAATCTCAACATGATCTGTCAATATGTCCTTGCTGGCTTAAGAAGGATGTGGACCTGTTGGAAGGAGTCTTGAGGAAGGCCACTGTCGGAGAACAGTGTCTCAAAGGCTTCCAGAACAACCACGATGAACAGTTTATCAATACCACAAATGGACAATTACCTCAGAACTCACAAATTCATGCTTTATCCCTTTGAATTTGTATGCTGTATTGTGATTGGTTGCGGTTACCGGTTTCCCATTAGCTGTATATTCCCTACTTCCCATTGGCTGGCTGGTGATGCAATCCCAGCGTCATGTGAGGCTGGCCATGCCCCATCTATTCCCCTCCTTCCCTGTAAGCCCTTCCCCTCTTGCCGCGATCCGCCCCCAAACTCCTCCCACTTTCCAAGCTCCTCCCTGACCCTATATAAGTCCCATGCTTCCATGAATAAACAGTTCTAGCCCTCATCCCACCATCGCTGGGACCGTCTCCTTTCTTCCCCTCCCTCCGGCACGCGGCAGGCCACGAAGATGGTGCTTCATCTGGGGTTGAAGCAACTCTACTATGAAAACAGGCTGAGAGAGATGGTGTTGCTCAGCCTGGAGAGTAGGAGGCTCCAGGGAGATCTTACAGCAGCCTAATAGAAAGGAGCCTAAAAGAGAGCTGGAGAGGGGCATTTTGCAAAGGCATGTAGTGATACGACAAAGGGGAATGGCTGCAAACTGAGAGTAAGTTTAGATTAGATATTAGGAAGAAATTATTTATTGGGAAGGTGATGAGACACCGGCACAGGTTGCCCAAAGTTGTGAATGCCCCTCCATTCCTGTAAGTGCTCAAGGCCAGATTGGATGGATCTTTGAGAAACCTGGTCCAGTTGCAGGTGTTCCTGCCCAGAGCAGAGTGGATGGTACCAGATGACCTTTACCTTCTAACCCAAACCAAGTTACGATTCTATGAATATGCCATTAACGGTGAGGTAGTCATAGAGCAGACATGTCTGCTGTGCCAGACAGGAACTTGTTGCCATTCCTCCTTGTCCTTTAGGTCACTACATTCTGGCAAGTGGAGAGAGGATACGGGATCCTTCATATCCTTTATCTTGTCTGCCTGTTGGGCCTGTCACAGGGAAGGTAGGGTACAATTCCCCTGGTCTCCGTCTCTTTCAGACTCCCTGGTACTCCTCAAACTAGCCACCTCTTCTCAGAGCTCTGTCACTAAGCAGACTTATCCAAAGACTGAATTTCTAATGTGGTTTTCCATGTAAAAAAAAGGGGGTAGTAATGTCAGATAATTTTGCATTTCTTACAGTTAGGTGTCTAGCCTAAACCAATTAAATATTTCTTTATCAACGAAGATAGATAACAGTCTGTAAGACACAAACATTTGTAAAAGGAAGACTAAAGACAACAAGCTAAGATAAGAAACCTAACTGGTTTAGCACCTGAGTCCCACTCTCTTGTCATTTTCATGCACTCTATCTTCTGATTTCATTCTGCTATCTCCTATTATGAGGATTTTAAATCACTTGCAACCAGTTATTCATCCCTCATCTGTAGTAAAATGTTATTTCTAACATACTCCAGTATATTTTCAGACTATCTGGAGACAGGTATATAACATTATGTATTCAGTCAAAGAAATAATCCAAATTCAGAGCAAGACCAGTCTGTAAATTATCTGAGTTAAATAAATTATTTCTAGCTGGAGCTTTTTATGTGAGGTGGGAATAAGAGGCAATGTATTTACATAAACCACAAATATTAAGGAATGAGTATGTTGCAGAATGCTAGATAGTCAGAACAGCCGTTGAGAATATTTTACATTTTTAAAAATTGCTCAAGTGAATATAGCTGCCATTTGCTCTGATAACCTTTTCAACACCTCACACAGATGATTTGCCACTGTGTGCATAGCATGTATATTTTTGACTCTGACCATAAAGTACAAAGCTTTGAAGAACTCTTGCACAACTGTGTCACAGAGGAAAATATTTCTCTTCTTGCTCTTGTGAACCCATGCAGAAAAAACACGGCTGTCATATCTTCTAGCCTATCCAGCTTCCAAAAAAAACCAATCTCAATCCTGTGAAGTAATCATTTGTTCAAGTTGAACCACTAATCCATCAACTGAGGAAGAAAACCTATGCAGCTCTCAGAAATGTGGAAGGAAGTAAGGTTGGCATCACCTGTATCCTCACAAAACATTCAGAAACACCATACATAACCGGAAATTTGAGAGTCTCATAAATTTAGTGAAATAGAAATGGAAAAAAAATATCATAACAGCAGAATTTCATCAGAAGAAATACAAAAAAACCCCAAACAAACCAGTACCCTTCCCAAACACAAAAAACCAACCAACCAACCAACCAAACAGAGAAAAAATACCAAAAAAGCCCTACCAAATCAAAACAAAGAAAAATAAAAATCCAGCTGGAATAAATCTGAGATACTGCAAGAAATTCCATATTTCATTATACATGCACATATATTATTACACATCATGCTCTATGTTACTTCTGTGTTACTTCTGTACGCATATATATATATATGTACTTTATGCATCTTCTACATACTTGAAAATAGATGACAGCTAGTTTTTCACTGATATTTTGTCTTCATTCACAGAGACTTTTAAAGGGTAGAATAATTGTAGTGTAACTTCCAGGAATGTTTCCAACAAAAGCTAACAGAAAATAGGGATGTATAATAATTATCAAAAATAAAATGCAAAAAAATCCTTCCACCTTGCAAGTCTCAGTTAAAGAACTGTGTTCGGTTTAGAGAACCATAATTCAATCTGGTGACTGGACTGAGTTCAATTTCCAATCTGAACTGACACTAATGCAGCTGTAAACCTTTCCCTGGTATCCTACCTCCAGCCACTAGATAGAAGAGATCAGCATCTCCCTCTGTTCTTCCCATTACGAAGCAATTTTGGAGAGCAATGAGGTGGCCTCTCAGTCTCCTTAAAGCTGAACAAAAAGTGTTTTCAGCTGCTCCCAAGTCTTGCCCTCTACTTCTTTCACCATCTTTGGACACATTCTAATATTTTTTTTTAATTCATTTTACAATATGGAGCACGAAACTGCATACAGCACTGAGGTGTGTCCCCACCAATGCTGAGTACAATGAGACAATGGCTTCTTTCGACCAGTTACCTTAATGCAGGAAGTGGTTTACCTTTTGGATGCCAGGACACATTGTTGACTCATTTTGCTTACCATCAAATAAAATCCCCACATCCTTTTCTGCAGGGCCTCACTCCATTCTCTTGTCTGTGGGGGAAGCACCTGTGGGGGACTGCAGCTCCAGGACTTCAAATCCAGCATCGAAGGCAGATGATTTTAATGAATGCATCGAGCTGTCTGCCACCAAATAGACACTGTCAGAATTGCTATCTACCTCTTGCCATGGAGCTACTGTTTTTTAACGTTTTTGTACTGTTAAGATGTTATAGTCAGGATAAATATGTATTAGATAGGTAATTATTACTATTTCATTACTTTTGTATGTTCAATTGTTCTGATTGGTTATGGGGAACCCGGTTACTGCCCCTGATTGGTTTGTGTACCCCTAAAACCTCATTGGCTTGCCAGTGGTGCAATGCACACCCCTATAAAAGGCTAGCCACCCCCAGTTTCCCCATATGAGTTGTAATCCCCCCTTTCCCGTTTCCTTTCATGTCATGATGGGCCCCGAACTCCACTCAAGTTCCAGAATCCTCCAACTGAACCCCATAAGAGTCCCATGCGCCCTAATAAAGTGTTCAATCCTGTTCCTACCCCGCACTGGTGTGGACCGTTTCCTTCAACCCTCGGCAGACCATGACACTTGTCCACAATCTGTACATGCATCCAGGATTACACCATCTGAGGTTAGAATCCATCATTTTTCCTTGTTAAACTTCAGAGGCTGGCAATTGCCAAGCACTCATCTACCAAGATCTTTCTGTAAGGCCTCTCTACCCTTGAGAAAATGAATGGCTCTTGCTAATTTAGTGTAATTAACAACTTCCGTGTCTGTACCAGACTCCTGTATCCAGATCATTGACAAAAACACCAAAGAGAACTGACCCTAAAATTATGCTCAAGGAAAACATCATAATTGGTAAGAAATGCTGTGGATTCTCCATAATTTATTCAGTTTTTCATAACATCTTAGGCGAACAGCTGTCAAGAAGGGTTTATGTATTTATTTTAAATTGTGGCAGAAGAACGGACTACAGTACTTCTGAAAATGTGTTTAAGACCCATTTAGTCTAATTGTTGTAATTTTATAATTTTAATAGAAATGTTATAATAAGGAATAAATTTTGCAGGATAAGTCTATCCTTACATCATTAACCCCATGGTGAAATACAACCAGATAATATAGTCAATATAACCAGAAAAAATGCAAAATATCAAAACTGGAAGAAGGGAACAGAGATACAAACATTCTCTGAATAACTTGACAGCAATTTGCTTCTTTATTCACAGTTTGTGTTCTGGCCTGAACATGATGCTGTTATTTCTCTAGGTTGATGAATCAAGATTTTGTAAATCAAGGATATCTGGTATACTGTAACATCAGTTTAGGGGTTTGGCGTTTTTGTTGGTGGTGCTGGTGCTGGTAGCTTTTGGTTTTTTTTGTTGTGTGTGGGGTTTTTTTTTTGTTTGTTTGTTTTTTGTGGTTTTTTGGTTGTTTTGTTGTTTTTTTTGTTTTCCAGTTTAGTTCTTGTGCTTGCCTGCGGGAAGTTAGGAACCGATTTTGCTAGTAGTGGAAAACTCCCACTCTTTTAAGCCAATTGCCAATTTGAGATGTAGTAATCAAAATAAGTTTCTTTTTTAAAACTTTCTGTAATTGAAATAAATTGAGTTTCAATTTCTGGAGGAAAAAAAAAGAACAACATGCAAATGAGACGTGGAAGCTGGCAGTTGAATTTTGAGGAATAATTTAATTCTGGCTACAGGCTTTCAGTCATTATTTATGATTTTATGAGTGATGGTCCTAATATGCCCTAATTTATAGGTATTCTTTCCTATGGAACTATAGTACTGCAGAATGACATCTCAGTTTTTAAAAGCATGAATCATGATTCACTAAAGCACAGCATAACTAGACTGAAACAGTGATTTTTCATGCAAGAGATTAAGTGCTTAAAGTATTGAAGTTTTCTTTTAACACAAGCTTAGCAGTTGAAAATGAACAAAAACCTCACCCAAATCCACAAAATGTGACTATCCACCTCTTCACTGGAACATGCTATGTGGGGTGTAGATACAAAAGTCCTCCTCTAAAGGAAAAAAAAACATATTTACTGCACTCATCTTTTTTCTTGGAAGAGGAAATATTTCCTGTATTAAAATAATGCACATTGTAATTTAATTATTTCTAAATATATGCACTCACTACGGCTTAAGAAGTGGAGGACAGGTGGAGAACAAAAAGTGCAAGATTAGAGGAGAAGAAGTGACTTCAGAAATAGAAAAAAAGGGTAAAATGAGAACCTCTTCAAGTGTACACACATGCTGGGTTTGTGTGGCAAGGTCTTTATAGCACAGACGCCAAAGGGGTGACCAAGGCAGACTTGCTGCAGACCAAAGCGGAGCCTATCAGCAATGCTCAGATTGGCAGGGACAGAGGGAACACGGCCCCTCACCCTGGCCTGGGACCTCAGAGTGGTTGGGGGTCAGAGGCCCCGCCTGGGGGGTTTGACGATAGAGACCAGAGCAGATAAAACCAGAGGCACAAGGGTACCACATGCTGTGAACCTGCCATCTGTGTGAGAGCTGGTCTGCCACAAAGTCTCACAAAGTAGTAGCTGTATGATCTGTCTCTCCTTCTCTCTTTTCTTACTCCCTCTACTTCTTTTCTTTGCTCTTCTCTTGATGTTCTGGACGGACTGTATCTGGAGGGATTGGATTTGACTTAAGTGTGTGAATTGATTGAATATTGACTTGGGTGTTGTTGATTAATATGTGCTGAGTTGGTATTGCGGTGGAACATTTTGTCTAGCTTTTGTAGTGCCCTTTTTGAACCTGTGCCAAGTTCCCATATTTTCTCCCCTAAATTAATAAAGAAAGTCCTTGGAAACAAATCTGTGTCTTATTCTCTTGACATTTCCTTAAGGTATTAAAGAACCCTACATATATAAATATTAAAGTAAAACTCAGCAGAGTTCGTGAGCCCGCAGCTCCAGGGCTGAAGTGTTACAAACCTACATAATAAGTTTGTCTTAGCTGCTGACTTTCCTTTTCAGAATATATGCCTCAGTTTTCGTTATTAACTACAGATATCAGTATATGGTTAAAACTAGAAAAGATACTACAGTGTAGTCTTCTAAGGAACAAAAAAAATATTCCTCTAAGCTGAATATTTGCTTGTTTTCTCTTTTGGCTACTAAGCTGATTATTTGCTTGTTTTCTCTTTTGGCTAAATTTGATTACATTGCCTGACATCTGAAAATAAGTCATTTTATGTTATTACTGAAACTCCATTACTTAATGGTTTTCACTGTTTTTGCTGAGATTCATGAAATAATACAAAAATACCAAATTTAATTTTAAAATAAGCCAAGAACAGGTGTCAAATTTATTCAAGCTTATTTAAATATTAAATATTTTTAATTACTATTCTGACTCTATATTAGTAAAATTAAGTTTATTTTCTGAAAAGAAAAACATATATTTTGAAGTTTGGAATAAAAGCATAATTAACACTTGAAATTCCCTTTGAAACTATCATTCTAAAATCTGTTCAGATCTACTCTAATGGCTGTTAAGTGGGAGTCAAGAAGTGCTGTGTGATTCATTTAAATTTCAGTAGTACTTCTAGGGCCCTTTGTAGTCAATCGTAAGAGTGCTATTCATTTGAACTATTTTATACATCCAATATAAAACGAGATTGGCTGCGTATTGGAAGTGCCTCTTTCTCTCCGTTGACTACAATGGACATGTAGAGTAAATAACTTCAATACAGAGGCTTTTATTTGTTTAAATGAATTGTTGCTGCTTACTCACTATATAATCTTAACAGAATTACTTCACATTTCCTTCAGCTAAGGTACAATTTCATGGCTGCTTCATTATAATGTTCTTACTAAAAGGTTTATTACATTTGGATGTAAAGGTAGTTAAACTACATCATTCACTTAATGGAGAAGTTTCCAGTCTTTTCAGAAAGTTCAGGAGAGATAGAAAACACACATCTAAAAGGTTACCAGGATTCTCAGCCATTAAAAAAGCAGACATTGATAATGGGATATATGAGAGTATTGTGAGTATGATCTCACTTTGTTAATAGGTATATTAAGTCTATGAAATGACGCTTTTGGCATTTGTCAGTAACTGGGGATGTGATTGCCTTTATGCACGCATAGTGTTTTTCATTCATCTAGAATGGGATAAAATGTTTGGTTAACACCATGATTGGCTAAAATGATATAAACCAGAAATAATTATTACAAAGAAATAAAGTTGATATATATTAAAGATGAATGTTAAAGTAAATATAACTACTTGTGAATATATAAGTGCTTACACTGGAAAGAACCTTTGGAAGTTACTTAGTCCAAAACCGCAGCCAAAGCAGGACAATTTTGAAATTTGCTCAGATTGCTCAGACACTTGTCCTGAAAGGCCAAGGGATGGGTTAGTCATAGTTTCTAAGGGTAACATTCTAAACAGATTAATCACTCTTATTGGGGACATCTTTTACCTGAACTGGTTTCATTTCTATTTGTGAAATCTTATATTTCTCCTTTGAGCAGTACTCCTTCAACATTGTAATAAAATCTTTATTTTTAAAACCATGCAACTTGAGTACTCTTTGTTACATAATATCAGATTCATACCTTTTAATTTTAGAAATCAAATGTTTTAGTGCAAACCAGCTACTGTACATTTTCTGTGTGATCAATGAAGAGAAATAGGCATCTCTAGAGGGCACCACTTCTTATCTCTCACCGCATTATTTTAAGGAGAAATTAATTGTCACTTAGAAATACCATTTATTCCTTAGAAAACTATGAAAAAATGTGTTAAAGGACCTCTCCCTTTCTAAATTGAATGTGTATTGCACTATATCAGGGAAAGTATTTCATAAAATATTTTAATAATGAGACAGCAGATGGAGGTCTTAATTTAGCAACAGGGAATTGCCAAGGAGCCTTATTGATTATTTGTCATAAATCAGAAGTTGGCTCTGTACAATGACTGGTAACAAAAAGTTGTGGGTTTTTTTCTGTCCAGGTCTCTAATTTTATTTTTTTTTTAAATAGAGAGATGGGGTATTTTATTGCCTATTACATAAGTCATGTTGTTTCTGTGAATACACACATAGAGAGTTTTATCTACTTCTTATTGTGTAGTTTATTATAGAACCATAGAATCACAGAATGGTTTGGGTTAGTAGTGACCTTAAAAGACATCTACTTCCAACTCCACTGCCATGGACATGATTGTCATTCACTAGATCAGGTCACTCAGGACCCCATCCAACCTAGTCTGGAGCACTTCAGTGGTTAGGCAAGACTCTACTTGTTATTTTCTTGATGTCAATTAAAAATAGTTATCATGGTTAGGCTTCACAAATGAAGATTTACAAGGGCTCTACCCATGCTTGCTACAAGCACGCTGGTGGCTAAAAAGGCCTATGCAAGGTAGGCAAGTCTGATTGCAAAAGGCACAACAGAAAGTCTCCATCAGCGCTACTGGTGAGGCACGGTTCTTCTTGCATTGCCTTTTTTCCTCCAGACTGATTCTGCATGTGTTCTCAAAGGAAGCAGCAACGTTATGGGTGGTTTCTCTCCATTTGTCCTGATTGGAGGCCAGGGTGGACCTCTGATAGTGGTCAATATGGCCAAGGCTGAGGTACTGTTTCAGGGAGCCCCCTTCTTTGGGGCTCCTCTCTTGCGGCAGCAGGTGGAAAGTTCCCAATAGAGCACAATCTTAAGGAAGAGGTGATCCCCCATCCTGGAGATGTGCCCTGCCCAGCACAGCTACGTTTTCAGCAGCATGGCCTTGATGCTGGTGATCACTGCCTGTTCAAAGACAAACACATTCAATTAAAAATAGTGACAACCTTTTAATTGTTCTACTTAATTATGAAAAAAAATGATATCACAAACCACTACTCAAATGGCATGTAAAAGATGAGATATCAATACTTAGGACTTAGAGGTTTCTTCAGGAGATTCAAAAGAAAATCAATTTTGGAAAAAACTAAAATTCATCTCGAGTAAAAAAATAAAAGGAGTGGGAAAGCATGTGCTTTATATATATGTATATTTATTTCTAAAACTACAGTTTTTTTAAGAAACTTAACAAGCAAAAACCCCACCAACAAATAGCAGCTTTTTCTTAGAAAAGGTGTTCTGTTACACAACAAGAGAACGACATTCCTCCTTAAGAGGAATAAAGGGGAAAAAATCCTGTGAGAAACAGCTCTGCAGACAAGGTTAGTTAAGGAGAGGGAAGATGTGGTCCAGGTGCTGGAGCAGAAGTTCCCCTGCAGCCTCTGGATGAGGCCTCACTGGACCCTGTGGAGATCTATTTCCTGCAGCAGATAGACACAGTCTGAAGGAAGCTGCAGCCCATGAAAAAGCCAAGGTAGAGGAGGCTCCCAAGAGGAACTGCAGTGCATGGAGAGGACCCATGTTAAAGCAGAGGAAAAGTGTGAGGAGAAAGGAGTGGCAGAGAGAAACTGTTAGGAACTGACTGTAATCTCTCATTCCCAGCTTCCTCATGCCACTTAGGAGGTTAGGGGAGGAGGCAGAGAAGTGAGAAATGAAGAAGTGGTGTTCAGCCTGAGGAGCTGGGGGAAAGAAGTTGCTTTAATTTGTTTTAGAATTTCTCACTATCCTACTCCACTTTAATTTGCAATAAATTAAATAACTCTTCTCCTACTTGAGTCTGTTTTGTCTAGAATGGTAACTGGCAACTGATCTTTCTGTTTTTTAGCTTGACCCATGAGCTTTTCTACCTTATTTTTTCCATACACCCCATCAACATTCAATTACAATTCTCATTCCAGCCTCTGAGATGATCACTTCACTTAATTAAAAAAAAAAAAAAAAAAACTCACAGAAAATCAGTTCCCAGGGAAAGAACATTTGTTGCAGGATAATGGCTAGAAAATGGAAGTTATTTAAGGAACTAATATGTTACAGCCATCATTTAAAAAAACAAAAACCAAAATCCAAAAAAATAAACCTACATACAGAGTCATATTAAGAGAAATATTTAGAATTTTTTAAGCGTGTTTAGGTGCAATTTCAAAACTTACATTAAGAGAAAATCCAAGAAATCACTTTATAACATTTCTGAGATTTTGGAATCAAACTGTTCCTAATACCAAGGGCTTGTTACATAGCAATTTATGCATACAATAGATTAAAAAATATGGTTCTTAAGCATTTCTGAGCCTGAGGAAATTTGCTTCCATTCCTTCTTCACACCAGAGAATTGAATAAAGAATAATCAGCTTAGAATATAGCCCGAGAGGAAGAAAAATCTTGTTATTCCCTGAAGTTTTTATGGCTATGCTATAATTAACAAAAACTAATTTAACTATACAAAAATGATACAACCAGTTCAAATATATTGCAGTAACTACTGAAGAGAGATAGGCATCTTCAGAGGACAGTCTAAAGCACTTATCTTGGCATAGTGTAAATTGTCTGAATGAGATGCTTATCTGTCTTGCCTCTCATTATAGAATGACTAGCTTATATTCACTGTCTACTTTTAAGATGGATAGAAGTTGGACAGCTGCAATTTAACCCTGCAGTTCTACAGACATGACACCTTTCTTAACTCATTCAGAGGTCAAGTGCAATGTGGTTAATAATGAGAAAAGGTTCTGCAGATTGTTGTGGCAGCTATATCTCAACCCTTCAGCTGAAAGAATAACTGCTTTTCTTTGCTCATCTTTTTCCTCGCTCATCTTTTTCCTCATCCTCATGTGACTAGAACATGAGTTCATGGTGGTTTTATGGTAATCATTTATGGAAGAACTGTTAATGTTCAGAATATTTTCTTAACTCAAAATATCTTTCCTTTGTTTATCATCCAGCTCCAGCTGTCAGCATGTTACAATGAGCACTTCCTATTATTATACCAAGCTTCTTTGTCTGCAAAATACAGCTTTTAAAAAACAAGTAACTAATACTGCGTAGGTGGTTATGAGGGCCATCGTGATCACATATGAACAGAGTAGGAACAGCTGGTCAAATAATGTAGATCATAATATACAAATATCCTCACTAATAAACAGCAGTGAGTTAATTGTGCTGTGTGAGTCATTATTGTCCATTGTTCCTGATTACACAGATTTCAACTAGCCATCCAAAAAAGTCTGTGAATTCTGGATATCTTTTCAAAATTAGTATGAATAATTATTTGCCTGAAATTCATTCATAGGATGGCAGTTGTAATTCACCATTATCTCTTATTCATTGTTAACTTATTTAGTATAGTGCAGTGTGAACCAAACTGGGAGCAAAAACAATACATATAAGATGAGCAATCATACACTAAAGATAACGAATAGTGACTAATCAATGTGAGCAGCTGTGATTAGGCCATAGGCAAATACATATGAACAACAAATATATTCACAGACTCTGCAATAGTTTGCAAGCAATTGACAGAAAAAAAAATTACGAAATTGTAATTAATAGTATTTATAATGAACAATTCAGTTGGCTATACTTTTTGACAATTGCCATGACACTTTGTAACCATTTTTTATCACAGAGATCTGCACATTTTGCTCTTTTTGTCTTTCATATATTAGTTGTCTAAGTCTTAGTTGAAAGTCCTTTGGTTCCTAAAGGGATACAAAAATGTCTCATTCCATTTGAAACCTTAATTCTCTTTAGAAGTATTAGTTTATTATAATTCTGATTATCTACATTCCTAAAAGATTACCTTTTATTTACTTTAAAAATATGAAATATGGCAACTTGTTTATTTTCCTTTTTGGTGGAAGGCTTACAGACAAGTGAAGCGATATCTATGCAAAGTGTTGTGAGTCTGGGTTTTTCTTACTGACATTTGCTTTCTGTTGTAAAATGGTAAAACTAGTAGAATAAAGTTAACCTGTACTCAAAGCCCTCATTTGCCTTCACGCTCCTGAGAAAAGCTCCCAATGTTATTTTTTATTTTACACTTTGCTAAAAATATCATTAATATTAACTTTTATTTCTTTTACAGATGTTTGATTTAAGGAGTTGAAAAAAGTGTTTGATTGCCATAAATTTAAGAATGCACCTGACATCTTTTATCTCCTGAACCATTAAAGTAATCATACCCTATGTATTAAAAGGTGCATAATGGAAAACTGTTCTACTAAAACTGAAACTAAACCACTTGTCTGGTCCGTAATTTTAATACAAAAAAAAAAAATCTGAACCAGGCAGCTTGATATGTAATTTCTTTGTCAAAAAGCATGTGGAGTCAATTCACAGAGACAAAAGTGGGCATACTCTCAAGAAATTTAATACATTATACAGATAGGCATCTAGCTCTGCCTTAATCACCTCACTCTTCCTTTGAAACAGCTGGGAAAATATAACTGTAAGCATACAATGATTTATCTCGCCAACTTCAGGATGAGACTATCTTCTAGAGCTACTCTATTTCCTCTACTGATTACAAAAGGAATTAATTAATTAACCATTTGAGAGTTAGATGTCTAAAACACTGGTTTAGATAAGACTATGGAAGACACTGGTAATCCAGTAAGAATTATCACAAAACTCACCAATTCTCCTCCAAAGTTTCTTGCTTATTTGTTCAAATACACTGTGAATGGGGACTTGTAAATAAATAGAGTAGTGTAGTAAACAACTGTATGCATCATTTTCCCTTGGGAAAGAATTACGGAAGGAATTGACTTCAGATACCAAATCTATCATCATTAAGACAGATCTGTACTGCTGAGTTGAACATGGTCCAGAAGACAAGTTGAAGCCTGCGTATAGCTGGCCCCCAGCTTATTGTGTCTTGGCATTCTACAGCATAGTCTCCAAGACAGTGCAAGATTTTGTCATGGTGAGTCCTCCAGTCATGATTCTCTAGATGGCCATTTTAGGGAATCTGTTGACAATCCCATTCTATACACCTAGATTTTATTTCAGTGTGAATAAAAAGGGAATAATTACTTCAGGTCATCTTGGAAAGAGTACGAATGAATGAAGTTATAGACAAGAGAATTAAAGAAAAAGCTATGAAAAAGTGAAAAGTCAAATGTCTGGTAACCTTACTCTAAACACTTTTTGCATATGCATAGTACCTATTTACATAATTCTACTTTCATTTTTTTCCTGTCTATAATTCTTACCTTATATATTATGCAATACACTCTTTTTTAGATAAAAAGACAATGTCATTTCAAAACAGAATATTGGGTTGTTCAGTTCCTTGCCCTTTCTCATTCACTGCACAGAATAGACAGTTCTCAATCCACAGCCACTCCATATTTTTGTTTGATTCTCATTGCTCAAGATATGGCCTCAAGCCAAATTTTTTCATACTATTTAAGCCCTTCTCTGAAGGCAAAATTACTGATTTTGTTATGGACTGTCTTGCAGCAATCCCCACTAAATGTATATCAGCACTTCACAAACTATTTATCTTCACAACTATCCATTCAGGAGTTTGGAAGGAAAGGAGAGGTGATGGCAAAAGATCATATTCTCACCTTGTTAGAGAACGGAAGCATACAGCATCTATCATTTTCTGCAGTAACCGATGTAACACAATCTAAGACATATTTTTTTTAGAAAAATTTCCACTACATAATGCTTCGTATGTTCAAGCACAGTATCTTTTGAGCTTAGATAATTTATTTTTGGAAAACAATCCCATTTTTCAATTCAATTAAAAAGGTTCAACAAAGAATTTGTATGCTAAAAAGTGTGTTGTTATGGTAGCTGCAAAATGTGATTCCTGATTAAAAGACATCTAAGGGAGAGGTAGAGACATGAAGAGATGGAGTAAAAAAAGAAACAAGCTAAAAGATCTGTACCTATGTAAAATGGAGAAGAAACATTCACTAAAGCAACTTCTTAGAAGTTTAGTTCAGTGATGTAAAGGAGGTGCAAATCTATTCTTGCTGTTCTGTAGTGCCTTTCCTAAATATATGACTGTACTGGTCATTTGACTAAAGCAAACTCTGAATTATATTTCTCTTATGCCCTGTACATTACATTATTCTCATTAGATATTATGTTGGACCAATACAATGGGGATAATTTTTAAAAAACAGAAATTAAAATTATTTGACATGCTTTATTTAAAGATAATCCAATTTCCAAGAAAACATATTTTTGTACATTACATTGAATTTTGAACAAAAAAAAATCCCACATTAAAAAACAAATACTAACAGAATTTTCTTTAAAATAGGAAGTGTTGCACAGCACCCTCAAATGACTGGAAAAGGCTTTGAGTCATAGGTAGTTCATCATTCTAGATGCAAATTATTTTTTTCTTTCATGAAGAGATGTAAGTCAAGCTCAGGTTTGCTTTGGGTATATGAGTTAAATCAAAATCAGGTTTACTTTTGAGGAAGGAGGTAGATATGGACTGTACCATGGTTTGCCATTGGTGAGACCTAAGATAGCAAGTTCCTTTTTTTAATATGATACACCTGTGAATCCCTTCAACTTGTAAAGTGAAGTTGCAATTGAATCCTCACCAGATTAATTTTTCAGTGATCAGTTATCATCCATCAATGTAGCTGTGCACTTAGCTAATCACCTCGCCAGACTATTTTCAGGACTTTGCAGTTCAGATTTGTGACCACAGGCCTGGATAACGAAACCACTCTGCCAAAAACTGAGAACTAACACTATCATCCAGGTTCAGTTTTAAAATGCTGGCTAGATTTCATGTCCAAAAACATGAGAAAAATGATAACATTTTCTTCAGTCATAACCTTGACATGTATATCAAGAATTTTGGTCTAATTTTTGCAAGATTTGAGTAGGAGCTCCAGAAGGAGTTTTAAAGAAAGAAAACATGAATAAAATGATGGCACAAGTCAGCACACAATATCAAAAACACAATTAGAATTAGCTTGCCTTTTTTTTTTTTTCCCCCAAAAGGGACAGCTTCTAGGTCTGGTGGGAACTCTGTTTTGTTGCAATAAACCAGTAATAATGACAATGATTATTATTGTTACTGTAAAACCCATCTAGTATATCAAAGCTTAATCTAAGCAAACGAATGACCTCATGGAATGAACTGGTTCTACTGAATGGTGCTATGAGTTGTTGCTTTCTGCTTCTTCCTTGCAACTTTTTGTTCTGCCTCTTGCTGTTCCTGATTGCTTCATGCTCTGCTCTCCAGTTGCACCACCAGCTGCTCACACTTCTCTCTCTTATGGTTAACTACAAGAGCACTGTCAAGGTCCAGTATGTCACCTACAAGAAAGGTTATTTCTAGTACTGACAATTGCCTCTAAACTACAATGGATGGGGGTTTTTCAAGCAGCTCCTCCTCTCTCTTACTTGGTAAAAAAATAAAATTAGACAACTGTATTAAACAGCTGCTTCTACTTCTTCCTAACAAAATGTCTAAAGCCCTTTTCCTGTACTTCCTAGGTTGTAATTTATATTTATATTATATTTAAATAACTAGGGAGTTATTTATAGTTTGATAATCCAAACCCATGTTAAAATAGAAACCTTTTCAGTTTATGGCATGACTATCTTAGAAGAATTTTCTCTCATACATAACAGAATATAAGTATTGTAATTCTTTAATTTAGTTACCCTTCTTTTATTTTATGTTAACAGGAGAGGTCTTTAATTTATGTTAACCTTGGAGAGGTGGAATGTCAGGGTTTTACTTTCACTTTATTGGTTACTTACCAGAAGTATGGATGTTTAATGGATCTTATTCAGCAGGGTCCTTGACTTAAAATATCGCAGAGAGAAAAAATGTTCACAATACTTTTGTCTGTGTAAGATGGCTGTATTTCTGAGCAGTTCACTTATAAGTCATAAGGTATGAGTGTGTGCATGTAAAATATGAGAACATGTATGTTTTATAAGATTTTGCCCTTCCTAGCACAGGGAAAAAAACTCCTTTAATCCGTTATGTTTCTGTGAGGAATCTGGCATGAGAGCACCAGAATAAGATCCAAATCTGTTTAATGTAAGAATAATATTCTTTGTTAAATTACCGTATTCTTTTTAATTACAAACATATTTTAAAGTTTTCCTATATGTTTTTAGCAAAATATAACCAGACTCACAATGCCAGATCATTTCAATAAGAACTGTTATATGTCATGATTTCTAAGTTGAATGGCAAATACCACTATTATTGATTATTTTTATGTCCTCTTTACTTTGTATTTACTTTTATTTCTACTAAGAAAAAAAAAAAGGAATCGTATAACTGTGGAGAGATTTATATTAAAGGAAATAACAAAGGACTTGTAAGACTTTACTTATTATAAACTGAAGATACATAATTTTGGAACAACCTTTCGAATGGTCATTTTACAATGAATAGGTAAAACATGAGTTTCCCATATTTTCTTCAAACTTAAAAAAAATCATTCTCCTTTGCAATTAGATTATAGCTGGTTATTATCAAGGCAAAGCAATTTTCAAAGGTGAAGTCTTAACAACATTAAAGATTTATCAGGAAACTTGGAGGCAACCCTAATCACAGAGATCACTAATCTCCATAAAAATGATACTATAGTTTCGGAACAATTTGCTGTCTCATACTTATTACAAAATCCTTTTTTGTCAACATTTATCTCAAGGAAATACAAAGTCACTGCGTTATCAGCATCATTTCTTTGCAACACTTCAGATATAAACATAAGACACTATTAATTGAACAAAGTTTAATCATTTTATTTGTCAGAAATATATGCTTGAGAAAACTTAGTATTTCCAAAAAAGAATATGGTCTGAAATTAGTATAATTCACCCTGAGTAGCACAAACTAAAACACTAATTTTCCTTGCTTTTTTTGCAATAGCTCAGTAAAAATGGATCCTGAATTCCGATATTGTTCAGTTTTCTCTTTAGCTTCGCCTGGCTCTTCAGTATGATATTTTCTTTCTACCACTCTTTTATATAGTTGTTATCATGATCTTCTCTATTAATAAAATTCTAAAGATTCTCTTATGTTTCTACCCATTAAGAGCAACAATAATCTCTCTCCATGTATCCCTTAGCATCTACAGATTTTTTTAAATCCAAATAGAAAGCAAATTCTTAATCCAGAACTCTCAATTTATGCCTTGACAAAGGCTTTGATTTATCTTTCTTTCAGTCAGTAAGGTGATGAACACACTATAGAAGTTTATTTTCAGACATTTTGTCACCAAAGTGGTTGCAATGCTGTCTCACCCACTAAAATATTCTGTTCAAGCTTCCCATGGAATGAATTACTTTCTGAAAGTCCTCCATTGTTCCATTATTTTAACTTCAATATTTCCCTGTCAGTGATACTCCATCCTCTTCCCTCCATACTGTGGTTACATATAGTCCCCTGTCAGCAGGGTATTAAGATCCAATTATTAAAATTATTAGGAATGCCTTTGGCCAAACAAGAGGTATAAACAAGATCAGGTGCCAAAGTCAATGGTATGGGGTTTATTTAATGGTAAATGTGAGGCAGAGAGATAGAAAGAAATGTTGGGGGGGGGGGGGAGGGGGGAGGAAAGAGAGAGGGAAGAAAGAAAGTGACAGAGAGAGATTAAAATACAAAATGTAACTCCATGATGTAACCTGGTGGCATCGTGTCAATCCAGTTCTTGTCGTCTTCTCGGTGTTGAGAGTCCCACAGAACACAGAGTCCAGTGGATTAATATACATTCAGGAGGTGTCAAGCACCTCCCATGGGAAAGGAGGGAAACTTTGCAGTCTCTAGTAACAGTCTCTGGATTTGTTACCTCACTTGGATCACGTGCAGTCTTCTGGTGGTGGAAGGCTTCAGAAATGAGTCATCGGGGGGGAATGAATTTTGGTGTCTTTGATGGTTTCTGCCCCTTCTTGGCTGCTTCTCACATGAATGTCCCATGTGTACTTGATCTTCTTGGGTGAGCAGGGAGTTATTCCTTTAGTTTGGTGTGGAGAGATTTTGCCATCACCTCCCAACCCCCTTTTGCCCCACCGCCCACTGAGCCCAACCAGGGCGCATTCTTAACATGAAGGCATTCTTCTCTGAGCTTTCTTTACCTCTGCTCTGAGCTGAGATGATTAGACAATAGCCTTATCTCAAGTTCCTAGTCCAAATTCCAGTCTGAAGGCACAGGGGGAGTTGAGGTGCTTCAGTGGCTGCAGACTGTTGCTTCCTTGCTGTTTGACAAAAGTCTTTCTATGATTTTGACAGTGTTTAAGACTTTAATAAGGTCCAGTTCATCACACAGGGGCAGAGTTACCCCATGACTGGGTCAGGGTGTGGGATGCCAGTGAGCCCTTGAAACTTCTGGTGTGGAGGAAGACAGGTCTGGGACTTGGTCAGGGGGAACTGCAGCAGCAACCAGAGACAGGGCCAGAAACAGAGATGGAGATGGGGTCAGGGACTGCTTACAAAGCTATGGCTCACATCTGAGGTCCATCCAGGAGTAGGGTTCAGTCCATCCAGTAAATTTAGATTAGATATTAGGAAGAAATTCTTTACTGTGACAGTGGCAAGACACCAGAACAGGTTGCCCAGAGAAAGTGTGTATGTCTCTTCCCTGGAAGTGTTCAAGGGCAGGATGGATGGGACTTTGAGAAACCTGGTCTGATGAGTGTCCATGGCAGGCAAGTTGGAACTAGAAAATCCTAAGGCCATGTGTCTTTTGATGCAGCCCAGAATACAATTGGCCATTTGGGCTGTAAACACACATTGCTGGCTCATGTCCATTTTTCCACCCAGCAGTAGCCCCAAGTCCTTTTTAGCTCCATTTCCTTTTTTGCCTGTCCTGACACTGGGAATTTCCCTGATCCAGGTACAGAACCTCCCACTGCTTTGTTGAACCTTGAGCTGTCACATGGGCCCAATTCTGGAGCTGGTCCAGTCCTTTTGAATGGCAATATCAATGATAGTAATAATAATAATGATAATAATAATGTTTTATCTACTCTATAATTATACTTATGAATGTTTGAGCAGTCACACCCCCTGACCAGTTTGGTGAATATTAACCAAATTATTCAAATTTTTATGAGAAAAAACATATATGAGTCCAGTGCAGATATTTACACAACAGTAGTGACTCTTAAGATGCTGTGTAGCTGTTTTAGTCAATGAGAACAAATAACTTAAGCAAAAACTGTAGGGTGTATTCCACATATGGCTGCCTTCAATATGTCTAATAATTCACAGTGAAATCCATTGCAGTAACATTTTGCCCAGTGTGCAGAGTCCAGTAATCTAACACTTAAAAAAACTTTTCAAATATATTTTTTTCATTTTTCCATTTTGTCCTTTAAAATATTATTCAGCTTTAGAATGCATGTTTGCTCCAAAGAAATTTTACAATGTAAAAATAGGATTTACAAGGACAAAAACCTGTTTATTTCAGTTGAATAATGATTCTTCTGCTTAAGCATTTGTGTCTGTCTATGTAAGAGGCAAGACCTTATAGTCTAATCCAATTACATAGTTGTATATCCAACTTAGGGAAAACTGAAAAAAGGAAAGGTTTTTGTCAGAAAAGTAGGCATCTTGCATAAACAGGTCAAATCTTTGACAATTACTTATGAATTATTTTTCGTATGTTGGAGAAACACTACCATCCTTTGTATTTATCAAATACATATCATTAATAGATGAATTTGCAGATTTTATGACTGCTTCCAGCTATTTCACTTTGATAACTTGTGTCAGCAGATGTGGTAAATTACCACAGTATATAGCAATAATAAATCTGAACAATCTTAATATCCTAACCAGTTTTATACACTTTATTCAATTTTATACACTTTTATACTGGCTTTATACACTTTATTAAATTTTAACCATATATTTAGACTGATAAATGCAATATTTCTCATGTAATATCCAGGAAGAGTTGCTATTTTGACAATTGTATGCATTTCATGAGTAAACATTACCTTGAATATTTTTACTCTGCATATCAGCTAGGTTGATATTCATGAAATATTACATGTGGGTAAACCCTCTGGAATGACATGTCATCTAACCATGAAGAGCACAGTTATTCCAGTCAGGTTTCTGGACACTACAGTCAACCAACAGAAGTAGGCAGACAGATTTGTCTCTCTTGTAGAAATGCCTGTCTCACAATGAAAAGGAAACATGTCATGAAGACTATTTTTTCTAATGAACATAAAAAAAGTTCTGTGTCAAACAAACTATTTTAGCATACTCAAATGAAAACTGTGTCTAAAAACTCACAGCAGTTCTTTCCTTGTCTTGAACTCAAAAAGAGTTATCAATCACATTTCATACCTTGCAGTATAGGGGGATTGAGTCCACAATTTTTGTGAGATATTTTGTTGTCTGATCACATAGAAAAAACCCCAAGAAACAGCACAAAAACAAACAAACAAACAAAAAAGACACTATAATAGAAATTATAAAAATCTTTTTTTTTTCCCTTTAGGCTACCAAACCCTTTACTAAAATTTAAAATGAATAGTTAAATGAATCAAAACTGAACTTTTTGAAAAGTCAAGAGTAAGAATTTTTCTTCAAATCAAAATCTTACTAGCTGCACTAGTAGGAGATCTATCTGTAAAATGGAAATTTCCACATCCTAAAGTGGATGATCATAAAAAACCTGATCTTGCTGTATTAAAAGCATGCTGACTTCTAGGCCATCTTTCAAACACTGATACAGAGTAGCCCCAAACAGACCGAATTATAGGAACATAATTGTAATGAAAAAGGCAGGAATAAACGAATTAAAAGTTTATACTCTCTTTAACAAGCAGAAGTTAAAACTGTCATTCATTAACAATCACTGCAATACCTCTAAACAAAAAGACACTTACAAATAAGAGCTTCAAGAAAAATAACCTTATTATCAGAGTGACCTCACTTTGCATACTTAATTTTTTTTTTTTTCAGCTATTGGATTAATTTGAATTAGAATGTGTGCTATAGAGGGTGTCTTTCTTTTCCCTGTTGAAAGATACAAGACTCATATTAATTACATGCAGAGAGGGAATACACGTTTGTTTTTCTTGGGTATAATTTTAGAATAAACTATTGATTGCAAAATATTTTATTCCAGTAGCAAGTCATCACAGCATCAGCACACCAAGATAAAATTCTCCTTTCTAATTGCTTGGTTTGTAAAATATGTTGTGCACATGATGGAGACTAACAAAAACAGATGTACTCTCTCAGGCAAAGGGGGGATATTTGCATAACAAGTTAGCCCAGGAGAGGCTTACTTTTGCAAAGAAATGCCATCACTAATGTACATTACAATTCTTCATCATTCTGTTCTGTGCTTAGTGTTTTTGCTTTCATCTTCTAAAATCCTTTGTACTACTAGCATTGGTATGTAGTGTTTATAGAACACATGACACTTCAAATACTTAATGCATCTCCCAAATGCGAGATGAGGGCATTGATATATGCTTTTAGAAGCAGATCCTTACACCAGGGATTTACTCACCACAATGTGGAGGTATATCTGGAGCAGTATAAGCAGATGTCATAAACATAAGCAACATAAGCTTAAGTCAGCTTTCATCTCTCCAGATGAGTTACAAGTGAAGGCAGGATAGCTATTCAATAAAGTGCCTCAGAGGGTGTTATGACCTGTCCCTGAAGGTGAGAGTAACTGAGGTTCTTGTTAATAGATCTGTTGAGATGGATTAGAGTGAAACAACACTGAATAATCAGTGTTCACAACTATCTAATTTAATTAATATGTAAAGTTTATTTTAGAACAATTTTGTTGCAATGAAAAAGTTGCAATGTAGCCATTTCAGTTATCTATAGAAATAAAGCAATATAAAAGCATAAAATAGCACTGAAGAAAATGCATAAGGAGAAGAAAGGTAGACAAAGAAAGGATAAGTGTAGAAAGAGATCACCAACCATGGATCCAGTGATGAGACTTGATTGTTGTAGTTTAGATGTCGATTGGTCAAAGTGATGGTTGCAGTCTTTGATCCACTGAGGATAGGAGAAGCCCATGAAACATCATGTTTAAAGGGTTAATGGTAAAGCCCAGTTATGGCCCCTGGGGGATGAGTTTTACACTGTCTGTTGCAACATTGTGGATCTGTCAACACAGTGGATCATGCCTAGTCCTCTGGTGGAAGGCTCCAGAAATGAGTCTGGGGGCACTTTGGGTGTCTTTGGTGGTTTATGACACCTTCTAAGACATGACAGCTGTCTCTCACGTCAGCATAGTTGAGCCAGTTATGCCCCATCAGAAGAGATAAATACCTTCAGATCTACTTGTGAGTGTCCCAATACCTCCCCCAAGGGGGAAGGAGGAGATTTATAGCTGAGTCAGTTGTGTAAGGGAGGACATTGGCATGCTAACAAGCACTATCCCACCTCCTCAAGGTCTGCTTCTTATCAACCTTTTCCCTTACCTGCTTTACAACCCAGCCTGTAGTGCTCTCCCTCTGTCTTATGCGGATCAGAAGTTTAACTACTATATATGAAAAACTTTCCTCCCCTTTGTCTGGGTGAGGATACAAACTTGGCCTCAGCAAAGCTTCCTGCTGCTTTTGCAAATGGTCAGTTCTTTGAGTCATTAACCATTAACATTTCAGTCTCTCACAGAGACTCATGTGCTGCTGGAAACAGTAAACCGTTTCTTTTTCCCTTCTCCCTTGGAATTATAAAACTAAGAATACATCCCAACAAGTACAAGAGTGAGGCCAAGACTCACTAGACCAAACAACATTTTTTCACATTTAATTCTTCCACTTCAAGAGTCTAAAGGTAGTAGTTGAAACAAAAGGTAATAGTTAAAATTTGTTTAGGTTATATATATGTTTAGATTATTTGTATACTTTACCATAGATGAGAACGGGAGGGGAAGGTGAAAGATGGGAGAAATAGAGAAAAGAAAGCAGCCTTATTGAAGTTATGCATGCTTACATTTCCATAAATCCTTGGTGTGGCACAATTTTCCTCAGAAGATTGCTTCTTAGCAGCTTTAGAGCTGGGGTGGTTTAGTCTGGAGAAAGGGAGGTTTAGTCTGGAGAAAGGGGGAACTTTGTTGCTCTTTACACCTTAAAGAGATTGTAGCAAAGTGGTTTGGTCTCCTCTCCCAAGTAACAAATGATAGGACAGAATCACAGAACATTGTGAATGTGAAGGGACCCACACATATCAAGTCCAGCCTTTAAATGAATGGCCTGTATGGGATCAAACCCACTACCTTGGTGGTATTAGCACCATGCTCTAACCAACTGAGCTAATCTCAGGACAGGAGAAAAGAGCTTCAAGTTGTGCTGACGAAGTTTAAATTGAATATCAGAAAAAATGTCTTCACTGAAAGAGTCATCAAACAGAGGAACAAGCTGCCCAGGGAAGCTATTAAGTCACTATCCCTGGAGGTATTTAAAAAAAAAAATTCATAGATGTGGTGTTTAAAGACATGGTTTAGCAATGGATTTGGCAGTGCTAGGTTAATGGATGGACTCAATGATATTAAAAGTCATTTTCACCTTCATGATTTTATGAGTTCCAAAGCAATATGAAATTTCCATTAAGTTGTAAAAATTATTGTAGCCTGTTCAGGAAGAATGGGATCCACTTATCTAAAAAGGCCAAAAGAATGTTTGGAAGCAGGCTGGCAAATTTGGTGAGATGAACTTTAAAGTGAAGGACTCAATGGGTAGGGTCCAAAAAGAAATTTTTTAAACCATAAAAGGACTATAGTGAATTTTTATTTTTTTCTGTGCTTTATCCTGAAAGCAATAAATAGCAAAATTTACCTTAGATAGCCATTTACTTGAAGAATTCCTTCACCAAAAGATCTGATGGTATTAAAGTTCTAATTAGCTGCATTTTTATCTATTTATTGTATTGAATATATAAACTTTTCTATGTGTTGGTTCATTTCTTTCTAAGAAACAACTAACATTTATATTATAATATAAAACAGTTGTTTTTAGATATATGCAGATGACCATCTTAGTTTAGATTATAAAGGCTAGTATTCAACTACTGTCCTGTATGCAGCTGGTTTTAGTTCCAAAACTTTTTGAAAGACATGTTAGAAGAGTCATGTAGCAGATACTGAACAGTTCGTTCTTGCTTACCACTGACTCTTAATTGTTAACCTTGACATAAAGGTATTGGTGGGAGACTTAACATACTAATTTATATCATCTCCCTTTTTAAATTTCTGCTAATATTCCATGACTCTCTTTTGTTGCTCTTTCCTTATTTGCTGCCTCTAAAATGCTTCATATGTCTTCATCTCTGGATGCCCTACCATACTGGTATTTCTTGATAATTTCTATGTACTTTTTCTTATGTCTATCCCACCTCTCTAGGTACCAATGTTGTAGGCCACTGTTAACAAATGTTTCAGCCTAGATTAATTTCTGTAATATATCATTGCTTTGAATCTTTTACTTGTTTCAGTTCCAGTTCTGAAACTGACCCCCAAAACTTCATTTAAGCCATGCAAATCAATCCTTTATTTGGGGAACATAAGTCAGAAATTGACGTATCTTGAGATCTCTCTGAAATGAAAAGGAAAAATGCATGTCTAGCCTACATGAAATGGGAAGCAACTTCTGTTGTTTTGATGCTTCTGCAATGAGGGAAATGTGGCAACATTTTTATCTCAAAGAACAGAGATTAATTTGCATGGGAAGATCAAGGTGCTTTGTACATTTTATCCAGCTATTTAATTTAGCAAATTAACAGAATTGAAATTAGGGTATTAAAGATTGATTTTTTTTTTTTTGCTTCATAAAAATAGCCTTTGAAATCTGAAAGAAATGAAGAGAGAATATATCCAGTGACCAAAATGTAATTAAGATAATTATTTGCTGTAATACTAGATAATTATTTCAATGGTAGAAGTGATCATGTACATTTAGCTGATCTTTTCTTTTGTAAGTAATGAAAAACACTTAATGCCAGTTTGTACTATTCCACCTGATTTTTCCTCACAGAAGACCTGATCCAATGACTATTAAGTTTAATAAAAGTGTTCCTTTGACTTCAAAGGACTGGCTCAAAGTGAGAGCAAAAAGCCAGTTGAAAATTCTGTGAATAAAAGCACATTATCTTCTCAACATGACTAGCATGAATGTGTCACAGAGAGAGATCATGAATAACTTATGATTCACTGGAAACAAGGAGAGCAGACTTTGAACTCGAGTAATTGCATTTTGTAAAATTTTGCACTTAGCAGCTATTAAACTTGCAATTGCTGACTTACCTTTCAGGTGTTACTAGATGTGTGAAGATTCACCATTCTTCAAATAACAGAAATACAGCATCAGACTAGAATATTTAAGGGAAGCATATTTCTATTATGCATAATAATGAAGTATGTATTGCATGGTAGAAAGTATGTATGCATTGTAGAAAAGCAGTAATGTGAAATAAGTTGTTGAAAATGAATAGGGGGACAAAGTTGCAAAAGTCACAAATATTTTTCAGAGTATCTTCAAAAGAATAAAGTGCTAGAAAAACATTTTGCCCATTGTACACTCTTTTTTAAATTTTCTAATAAATTGAAATAAGATAAAAGTATCCTTCTGCTTTGAAGATCAATAAATCATGAAATTAAAGCATGGAAAATCATGTGTAGATATCACATGTGCCTGCTTTGAATGATAGACATTTCTATTAGAAGATCAGGGTTGATACTTAGATTTACTTCATATTTTTGCCTCCATGGCATTAAAATAAAGTTCTTTTCTCAGTTTTATAAATAGGTTTAGCAAAATAATAATATTCACATAGATTGTTGTAGAATGTGAGACAGATAAAGTGAGACAGGTACTTCTAAAAAAGGAAAATGTTTCCTATAACAGTACATATTTGACCATTTCCTGTAAAAATATTTTAGTATCATTTTAGGGGGAAAAAAAATTAGAATTCCACACACAAGTCAAGTTCTTTTTTTCTTCTGTAAGAGGTTCTTACACATATTTATAAAAATAATAACAAATCTCCGAAGCAAGGAAACATTTTTCTCAGGAGACAGAGAGGGTAGGAGTAGACAAGGGAGAGACAAAAAGCAAAATAACTGAAATGGTAGAGAAAAGGAAAATGAAAATGCTAAATTGTCAGTCTTCCCTCAGGCACATGAGTGAAGTATGTCTTTACTTCAGAGATGTTCTTACTGCAAATTTTTAACACTAAAACCTCTTCATCATAGATGTGTCCGTTTAGTTACCTCCTAAGTCTGGATCTCCATCAGGCCTGTAAGGAAATAATTGCCACCTTGGAAAGGAGTATATTTGGGCCTTGGCATACAAATAAGCACAATATACTTTTTGTGTGTGTAAACCCTTGACATCTGCTTTTTTTTTTCTGCCATGTGTGACAGAGATTTTATGCACAATGTGAATCTCTACATCATATACAGCTTTATGCTGTGTGCGAAATGCCCACTGGTATTACTGCTAAGAGCTCTGTTATATGAAATGAATGAAGAATATGTAGCTGAGCACCTGAAAATTAAATAGCAATAGTTAAGTTCACTGCTAATTTCTAGTCATGAAATTATAATAAACACTCTATTGTGGTAGCTATCACAAGCCATAAGAAAGATTCTGAATCAATATCAGTGCACATTCATTTATATTTTTCCCCATCTTATTTCACACCTACTTTATAAACTCTTCCTTCCTTTTTAGTGCAAAATTTAAATGATTTGGTTGTTTGTTTGCTTTTTCATTTAAGTGAATGAAAATGAAAACAACAAACCCCAAACAATATTGTGTTTTATTCACAGTTGGACAGAAAATATCCATTATTGTGATGGTTTTTTGAAGTTTTAGGTAAATACTGCTTTGGTGTAACAATTCTTGCAGGTGTCTGACTTTCAAACAAAACCCAGAAATGAAGAAAGTATTGTCTAGGTGCCTCAATCTCATAGCAATTCTTATGTCGAGCAGGACACACCTAGAGCAAGCTACTAGAAACACTGGAAGGAAACCCAAAGTCTTACCTACTTGGTAAGAAGAGAAACCAGTCTCATTTGGTGCCCTCCTGTCTCCAACTGCTGTAAAAACTGATGTCCAGGGAAGAGAATAAACTCCAATAACAAGACCTAAGTTTTGCTTTAATTAATGTATTTTGAAGGTCTCAGTATATTCCTCTTCCATTATCTGTACCAGTTTCACCCTGACCAAACCTCAGCAAACACAACATGACGAAGAGCCCTAGAGATGATCTTCACATGTTATTTCTTAGAATCATGACATTTTTTTCTGGCCTCAACCTGCTTCTTACTTTGTTCAGCTCATGTTTTGTAATTCTTCTTATACTTGAAATGACTGGAAAAAAAAATAAATTATTACAATAATGATTTTTATAGACCAAAATTGTTTTTTCCTTATTTTGCCTCCTTACCAGACTAGCTTACTTATTAATTCCTTTTGTGGAATTACTTATTTCCTTTTTCTAAGTCTTCTAAAGTTCTATTAAATCTTTGCTGAGCTAAAAGTACCACACTAGCACTTGTTATTTGATATCTAGGCCAATTTAGATGATAAAGAAATTATGACTGTATTGGTGGACTTATGAGGTTTTTTCCAGTTCTGAGGTCAACAAGGATATGAGAATTACCTTCTGAATATATCACCCTTAATCTTAATTAATATAAGTCAAGCATTAGAAGGATCCGTGAAATACTCCAAGAAAGCATGACACCTAGATTCATCTGCTGGAGAATTTTGATCTACTTGGGGTAAAATTACTAAGGTCATATACCTGTTGCTTCCAAGTCAGTGTAGTGCATATAGCCCTGAAGCCTAGGAAATGTGGCGCTGCAATTGCTTGTAAATAACTGTGTGCTGAGATAACCACAGAGGCCTCAAGATTTACAGGATTTGAGGATTTGTTAGAGCTTGACCTGCCTGAAGCTTCATTAGGCTTTTTAACTGTAGCAGTATCTAACAACCAGATGACTAATAGTCACTAAAAGTGACTAAAAAGTCACTAATAGTGACTAAAACCTACTTATTTTTGTTTTTGTTTAACTTTGTACAGTTAAGTAGTGTAATAATATAATATATATAGGTATACCTACATACATAAATATATAATTATATTTGTAACTAACAGTAGTTATTGAGAGTGGCATGATTTGTCTAGGACCTTAGAGTAGAGGGATGTTGTCTGAAGCCTTACAAATATGAGCACCAGACTATGACGGTTCCAAGGATATAAGCATTTCATCAGTGTTTAGTTGCAGGTCCTTGAAGCAATTAATCTTGAGAGTTACGAAAAAACAGTTCTAGGGATAACAAAACAAAGATTAACTATCTAAGTTACTGTAAAGCACACTGTATAAATTTCAAAGTAATGTGAAATGTTTGCATTTGTGGCAAATGCATGAAGATAACACTAAGCAAATCATAGAATACAGAAGAATGAATCAACCTTCTGCAGCACAGTTTTCCTCCCAACAAAGCAAAAAGATGCTGATAATTCCTTGACATGCAGCTGGTGCACTCAGGGCCTAGAGGGCAGGAGTCACTACATCAATTTTGGTGCAGTCATCATTTTCACTGCATGAAATATAAACTATAAACATTAGTGCCACTGTAACTGGACTAATAATGACAGCACAGGATTAGACTCTTAAGACTTTGTTTAGACTAAAAATAATTCTTAGTTTTCCTCATAAGCTGTGCTGCTTTGAACCACATAAAATGCTTTGTTGTAGCATAACAGAGGAGAATTTATTGCTGTGTAACTGTGCAGTAAATTGGTGATATACTAAAGATGGACACTGACTATAACAATTGTGCTCTAAAGAAATAACTGTTTCTTTAGCAGCAGATGAACCTCAATGTGTAAAGAGAACATACTACTCAGAGGTCATTAGGACACAAAGGCACTCTTCTTTACAGATGGAGCAGTGAAAGAAGCTGACCATTTAACTGGACAAAGTTTAGTACCTCTAACACGTAAAGAGTGCTGAGGGAACTTTCAGAATACAATGTAGGACAGCTGTGGAAAGATTAGGTGGTTCCAAAGCAGGGTTATATACAACAAACTTTGACATTTCAACACCTGGCTTCTGTGGATGTTTTGGTTTAGATGCTTCAGATGAGACAGAGAAATCTGATGAGAGCTGAACAGACATTAAATATTCAAGTCTCAGAAAGTAATTAAAAACAAATGCCTGCTTGCTATACTTCTGAATCCAAATTTCAGACAGATCCTATATTTTGACCCTGAATTTCCCAGGTAAGGATAGGCAGGATTTCTCTGCAAAATTACAAGCTGGGCATGCAGACACCATGCAGTGGTTCAGATGATGCAGAGGTGATGCCTACACAATTAAAAGAGAAGGACAAAATCTCAGACTCATTCATAACCCCTTTTTTTATTTATAGGTTCTGTGGTAACCTCCCTGATGTGCACCAGGACCACAGGGTCCAGCTCTCATCCAGCTCTGTTGTATACCTGGGTCTTGGGCTCCTGATAGAGAAACAGTGTTAATGGAGATGAGAAACTCACAGGAACTGTGAGTTCCTGTGGCACTGGTGTCACAAGACCCTTAGTAGCTCAGGTATTCATGATGAAAAATGTCAGAAGAAAAAGTAGTATAAAAGCCTAAAAGACTGAATATGAGGAGGCCAGGTTGCAGATTCTGTCCCATCTGAGTCTGGTCACAGATCACCAGATTAGGCTGAACCATCAGCATCCACCATGCTAATGAAACTGGGACAGATGGTATCTAGACAATATCAAATACCTACCAGGTGGAGCCATAGAAGCCACCCTATCCTCTCCTATTTTCCCAAATGGCAAAAGCAGTTCATGGTGAGTACATCAGTCCTCAGCCTGACACCTTGCAAAGTTTTGTTATCTTCTGTATGCCGTAGCCAATGAATGATTTCCTTCTGAGTCACTTGCTACTCTGATAGAGGCACACTCCACAGCAAAGCACTCTGTGCGCAGGGAGATTCCTGAGGTGAGGAAATACCAAGGGAGCCTTTAACTATGCAATTTGGAAGAGACTTTTTGCTGTGACAGTATTCTCAACGTTTGTTTTTTTTTTCTGATTTTCAACTCTATCCATCTAGTGTATAGCACATAAGCAGTCATGAGGGTAGGATCCCAAACTTATGACAGCTGTTGTAATGGTGAAACTGTAGGGTTAAGCTTTTGTTGCTTGTTTTTCTCTTATTCCTGTAAATCTCAAACTGGCAGCACTAAGAGCTGCCTCAAGGTAAATGATAAACCTTCGTCCTCTTAATGGTTTATGCAATATGTATAAAATGGGTCCATGAATCTGAATCCATTCAGAGGAGCATGAAAGTTGAAGCCAGTCATCTAGTTTTCTGAATGAGTTCTTTAGCCTCAAACTTGTATGCAAGTCAATTGATGGTATCTGTGTCTTAGAAAGTGAGCCATCCTCACTTAAACATCACTATTAAGAAGACTACTTATTTGAATCTCATTGGACAGATATACTTGGTGTACAGCTAAAATCCAGAGGAATGAGGGCATTCTTAGAATGCTTTGGTTTTCTGTCAACTAGATATAAGCTTGCCTAGATAAGAATTTGATACTACAGTCATTACTGCAAAAAGATTTAGACTTATATTCATAAACATTTCACTGCTTCTCCTGAGTTTAAGTTCAGCTCATGAAAGAAAGTATGAAAGAAACTATTCGTAAATTCTACCCACATTTTTAATGTAATTCTCTGCAAACAGATTTTGCATATGCTGAATTTCTTCCCTTTTTAATGAATTATTTTATGGGAAATAATTCTGAAGGAAGAATTCCAGAACTACTTCCAATTCTTCCTTTATTTACTTGCTAGCAACAGTGATACAGCTGAGGTTTATAACGAATCAAGGATGAAGTACTGAAGATTTCTGTGATGAAGCAGGATGAAAATCAACAGCATGGTTATTTAACATTTTTCATGCCCATAATCTCCATTGTCATTTCCTTTCCTTCCCACATCCAGAATGTATTTAAATATATATATATATATTTTGAGATGTACAGTGAAATTTTCAATTCAAGATTTAATATTTGTCTTACTGTTATTCAGCAATGGGAAAAGCAAAGTTCCTCACTGCTTTGAGATATTGTGCATGATTTGGAGAGTCTAAAATAGCGCATATATATGTCCTTTGCTGATCAAAAAGCAGACTCATACAGGTCTCTTGAGATCACAGACACAATTGCGTTTGTCTTATGTGAGGAGAAAACATATTATAAGATGCATTGCTTTGAGAAGACTTTCCTTTCTCCTTCTGTCACAAACTAAAAGTCTTTCATAAGTATAGTGAGTAATTTTCAATATATTTTAAGTGCAGTAATACAATTAAATTCATTAGTTTTTGTAGAAAACTAATGCAAAACCATGGAAGAAATAGAAGTTTACATTTTTGTAAAAAAAATGGAAGAAAGAGAGAATTGACCTGTTAAAGGGCTCAAATGAGGTCAAAATAGAAAGAGTGGTATTGTATGATATAGGAAGGTAAGATTTTAACACTGTAAGAGATTTAAGCTTGACAGAATTAGGTGGACCATTATTTCAACTCCAATGTATATGGGATTTTGGTATTATATGCTGACCTAGCACTGGATTGAATATACTTGAAAATATTATGGGGATGATGCTTTGCATTTCTATTTATTTGTCTAGTAAATTAAGAAAAAATCTCACTATTTCAGTTGTTAGACCTGGAAGATGTTATTATAGAGAATATTTTTGAAAATGTTGCACCAGTAATATAAGTAGCTGTCATAGCTGGAAGCTTTAAAGGGCTTGTCTAATTCTCCTTGTTTACTTGAACTTGACACTTAGTCGGAACTAGATATATTTTTAGATGCTTCTCTTGTGTTTAATATTAGCAAACAGCTCCATGATTTAGAACATGCATATATACTGTTTCTAGGAATAAACTATCATTACTCTCCTGTACCTTTACAGTGTTCTCCAAAATATGTTAATTAGCAGCAGAAGAAAATCTATAAATAAAACTGAAAAAAAAAAAAGATAGAAATTTGAAGAAATGTAATCAGCTTCCAACTGATTTTAGAACTAAACTATATTCAATATATATAATCACTTCAAATCTCATCTGAGAATTTATTGTTTGCGGGGGAGGGGGTTTGTTTTGTTTGTTTGTTTGTTTTTAATTGCATTCAAAGATAGATAATTTGGGGCTCTTCTCAGCATGACTCATATGAAACATATTCTAGAAAACAAGATAGGCTTCCATGGTGTTGACAGTTTAGGGCTTAATAAAGCATGAGGGTATTTGTTTAAGTGAAAGTCAATAGGCTGTGGTGATTGATCCTACTCCTGAACAAGTTAAATCTGTTGATGAAAAACAATGAATTCAGCTACTTTACAGTTTCTGCTTCTAGACTAATACTTTTACTTTACACATTGAAAAAGCTCAGTGGTTTTTTTCTGTCCTTGCTGTTAGTGGGTTATATATATTAACATGCAATTAACTTCTAAATTATTTTCAACTAACTAGGGAACTTTATTTGGATTAAGTACCAGTGGGAGAACTGTGCAATCCATAGGGGCAACCACTCCTTTTAGGAATGTATTAAGGTTCACTCAACTGCTTTTCTTAAATTTTGTGAAAGAATCTTGTAAGAAATAGTTAAGAAGAGCAGACTAAGTAAATGTAGGTAACTGCTGAGAAATCATGCTAGAACTACTATGTGAAAAAGCAAGACATGGGACTATCTGATCAGTTTCTTTCTGATGCTTTAAATTATTTTAGAGGCAAACAAAGGTCTGTCTGTTTTGATCATTAGGTTGTGATGTAAAAAAGATGACAATAAGGCTAATTTTGTAACAATTTTGAATTTTTTACTTAAAGCAATTTTGTTAGATGGCTTTTATGAAGCCATAAACATTTAAATATTCGGGCCCAAATCCATGTAATTCCATGGGTTTAGTTGATACAGTTACTCATATAAAAAAGTAATTTTAAAAAATCAAAACCACTTTAATAATTGTGTATCTTAGACATTATTGCCATGTCATGTGCTTCAGTAATGAATAATCATAATGCATGTCATCATATATTAAGTAATCAAATTCAGGATGTCAACAATTTTTGTCAACTGTTTAATTTAAATAAGATTGGTGGTGCCAAATCATATTAAATATATTGGTGGTGGCAGTGGTATAGATGAAGCACATTTTTCTAACTATTTGAGCCTTAATATCAAAACAATCTAATGATCTTTGACCCCTATCCTGCACAGGCTGACAGTGCAGACAAAATAGTAAGTTTTACTTTAAAAGGGAAGATGTCATCTGCAATGCTTTATAGAATTTTAGGCATCATAACTTTACAATTTCATTAGTTACCAAAACCAATTCTTTTTCACTGTCAGTTCACCTGTTCTCCTCAGAAGAGATAAGTTACTGAGGCAGAAGTCAAGAGGAAAAAAGATAAATGAAGCAAAAAAGGAATTAATTGGTACGTAGATAATGAACCAAGAGACAATAATGTATTTCTTAGATAAGGGCAATAGTACAAGCTGTGTCTGAAAGAAGAAACCCATAATGAAAATGTTGAACAGAAGTCTTGCTCATTTATAAAGTTATATTTTAACCTTACCAAAAAAGAATCCTATTTAATTCAGTTCCGTTAAGTCTCAATTCAAATTCACTTTGAATATCTTTCTGCTTTATCAGCATGCAGCTTGACATGTATAGCTTAATAGTTCTCCTGAAGCTATTTTGAGATTAATATAGATCAAAAATAAAAGGTAAAAATGTAAGGGCTTTTTTGGTTTGTTTTATTTTTTCCTTGATTTTGCTTATTGCACACTGTTCATGCAACCAAAAATAGAGTTTCTTTTTTAGTTATTTTAATGTTAAATAAAGGATCAGATGTTTTTAAGTGTGATTCAGCCAGCCAGTTTTAAACAACTACATTAAGATGAAAGAAACTTCTCCTTATGGGTATTTTTCTTATCCTTACAAATCCTTACTCCTTTGTACTTGAAATAAGGCAAATATATACTATATGAAGGGTAAATTTAATTAATTCTTATTTATTGATTTTATTGTCTATTTATTTTTAAAATAATTCTCTTTTATCTTAGAGGCACCTTTAAATTTCAAGTAAATGAAAATAAATCTAAAAAGAAAAAATAAAAAAAGAAAGAGGGAGAGAGAGCAGTAGATGCAGACTGTGGTGACATGAAAAAAAAATGGTTTAAATCAAAAAAACTCTACCTAAGAGGTTATTCAAATTTATGCACAAAGGACTTCTTATCTGAATATATATGTCCACTTCTTTATGCTCTTAATTCCTAAAGTCCTAGTTTAGTTGTTGCACAAGCAGAGAACCTTAACTGCCTACATTTCTTGTCACAGATATTTATTCCCAGTTCACAGTGCATGCCAGCTCTGCTGTTGGCTTATGGCTGAGTCAGTCATTCTAGATTTCTTTGTAAATGATGGAAAGAACAGGTACTTCCAGAATTTAAATCCCTCGTGCTAAAATTAGCAAGTAAAATAGATAAGTGGAATCTGGAATGTAACTATTAACTAATTAATAGGTCTACAGGAAGATGAAATGTTTGTTCTGAACATTTATTTATTTAATTGGCTTCATAAGGGGTGTAACATGAAGAGTTCCAACATAGATATTAAAATAATTGACTTAAAGTTAGATTAGACAAACTTCACTTGGATGTTTAAATGTCTGCTTTTAGAGATGGCCATAGGCATCTAAGTCCTGAGAATACTGGAGCCTACTTTGCAGTTAAGCTGCTATCATTTTTCTGTCTATCCCCAGAGCTAACATGGGGATAGATCTTTCCTTTCTGACTGGGTTTGTATAACATGCTGCCAAAGAAGGAAAAAATCAACAACAAGGAGGATCATGCTGTATGAATTTATAAGCACTGTACAAGCAGTGAAGAAATACAAAAAAATGCAGTTTCCATTGTTCTCTGTCTTTGATGAGACATCAAAGAAATATTTGTAAAGATTCTGTAGGTCAAATGATCAAATAATGAAAATGACATGTCCTTGTGTTGACAGTGCATGTAAATACGATTAGCTAATTCTAATTTATATAACATACACCAGTGCATAAATAACACTGCATGAACACTTGAGAATTGTATTGCTGAGGTGCTACTGAGTCCAGTCAAACATGGTAGACCTTTATTTGTCCTCTTTCTCTGGATGCTAACATGTTAGAATTGGCCAATTTGATAAATCTTGAAACATTGCCTTTTTATGCACTCTCCAAAATTTTTGAACATGTTCTTTCAAACATTTAGGCAAATGAGATCTTGATTTCTGGGGTCAGTACTGGTCAAAAAGGGTAAAGATTTAGGCAGTGTAAGTATACCCTTTTTGAAGAGAGTTCGCAGACATTCAGTTTTTTACTTAATTGAAGGAGCCTTATGTCAATAAAATCCATTGAGAAATTTTTACAGACAATGTGGGGGTTTTTTGATGTTTTTTTTTTGTTTGGTTGGTTGGTTTGGTTTGGTTTGTGGGTTTTTTTTGTAAAAATTAAACTTCTATATCTTCTTTTATGATTTAAGTAACTCTTATTTGTAGTCAGACAGTGTTCAACTATCTATTAATCGATACATTCTTTGAAAAACTTCTGTTTCTGGGAGAAAAACAATAAGAAGTGAGCAGAATACTCTGCCATGTTGGTAAAGAATCAATATCACTGCTATTACAGGTCGTCATTCTTCCATGATTAGTTATATATAATTTAATCAAAGTTAAAGTATTAAATATGACTAGCCTGGTCTTTGCCCACTTTAAAAGACAGATGAACACATAAGAGAGAAAATAGCTGAAAGTGGATTTGCAGAAATTTCTGGGCCTTGGATTCAGAGAGAGTGAAATAAGTTGGCCACCTCAGCTGTCTGGCACACCATAACTCATGAATAGGTCAAATTAGTGGCATTTAATGAAGATGGAATATATTTATTGTCAATGCTTCTATATGCTATCTATATATATGATTTATTTTACCTCTCAGTTATTGTTTACTACCTCAAGTTCTACCCTCTTTCAAGTCACCATATAAATAAACTGAAAAATTCTATTTTTAAGATCACATTAAAATAACTTCACAACATATTTATGTCAATGAATTTTGCATCAACACTCAAGGCAGATTTATAAATAAGATCTGAACAAAGAAAGGAGCCATACTTTAAAAAATGTGTATTGAGTCAAAAAATAGCTGTTTAATCTTTATTCTACATCAGATTTTAATTTTTTATAGTATTTGAAATACAATATATAACAGAATAATTTTAGAGGTTTTTAAGGCCTAAATGTCCTATATAGTAAACAAATGGGAATTGTGAATACAGGACTACACGTCTGCTAAGTACTGGACCCTTCTGAAGTTCTAGATGAACTGAAAGTTAATATATAATTCTGCTAAAATGTTTCTTTCTTTTTTTTTTTTTGTATGGTTCAGTTTTGTTCCATTTTGAGTAGTTATTTCCTTTTTGTTTCTTTCTTTCTTCGTTTTATTTTTTTTCCCCAGAATAAAACCTGCATTTCTAGAGAGAAACATCACGCACTAGTGAACAATATTATGTTGTTCTTTCAGACAAGTTCAGGAAACAGACTATGAAAACTGTAACACGTTATAAAACAATCAGAGAAATACCTGAAATACCCAGGAAAGATGCTCTTATTCATAGTACATTTGAATAAAATATTTTCTCTTTCCCTCATACACAGAATAATAAACTCTGGTTTCCTCTACTTTCTCCTTATAGTTGAGATACTCAATAGATACAGTAGACATCTTTTTAGGCCACCCAGTATCTTTGGTCAATCCTTGATTCATAGTAAAGGCTATGCTGAAAGACTCTGAAAGTTAGAATAGTTGATATGAATTTCCTACCTGATGTGAAGTAATTACAAACAATTATTTGGAGAACACATACATGGTTTGTCAAGCTGACAGTAAATGAAATTTATTTTGGTGCAGAGCATTCAGAGTCATGTTTTTATAGGTAAGGTGTAAGTTTTCCTTATTAGTTCATAATTTCTAAAACTATGAATAGTTTAACCAAGAAACTGGCCAACAAACGTAGCTCACAGGATCAAAGGATAATTCAGGCTGGAAGTTACATCATGACATCTCTAGTTCAACTTCCTGCTAAAAGTAGGGTCATTTCTGAGGTCAGACCAAGATGCCTGGGCTGACCATGTGCCAGCTGGATCTAAAAAATCTCTAAGAACAGAGACAGCACAAGTGTCTCTGAGCAACCTCCTACATCGCCTAACCATCTCTATGAGGAGGATATTTCTCTTCATTTCCATTCTGAGCCTCTCATTTCTGTTTACACTAATTGTCTCTCATCTTCCCACTTTTTGGGATTTTTTGTTTTATTTCTTGAGGTGAAATAAATGCATGTTTGTGTTTAAATATATTTTTAAAAATAGAGAAGAAAAAAGCTGCAGTCAATTGAATTTGGTAACAGACAGAGTTCTAGAAGGAGTCGGCAAAATTGCATCACATAGTGACTGATTATATACTTGCACCAGAACCAATCATGTGAGGGTTAGCATGGGATACTTTATCTTGCTGTTGGGTCCATCGTCCAGCACCAGCTCCACTGCTGAAAGCTGGCCATTGAGTTCTCACATGATTCCAAGATTGCTACAGGACAAGACTGCAGCTGTTTGTTATCTCATCATCATGGGAAACTTCACTGACTTTCAGAGGAGTCATTCTATCTCTGGCATTCCTTTTTCCAGCTAGTTTAAGCCCTTTTGCAGTTAAGTTTCCTTGTCCTCCACACCAAATCAGTCTTTGGTCACAGGTTACCACAGCTAGAAGGTACAATTTGAGTCAAGCTGATCAATGGCAATGAGGAGAGCCCTAAACTGAACAGTGTAAAGCAACAGGAGAATGTTGTTTTACAAAAATATTTATTTCATGTTTGATTGTTCTGTTTTAGACCTGACATAAATAAAACTATATTTGTTTGTTTCCACAAATGCAGTTGTTAATTTTAAAAAGTTACAGTGCATTCCTCCAAGTTGCACCTGACATGACCATTTCTTTCTTGTAGATCTCTGAAAGGAATTATACTCAGTGATTACATCCCTTTTTAAACCGGTTACAGTTACAACAAACACTATTGTTTTACAATGTCTTCAGGCACTGTTCACATATAGATGCAATTATATCTACACATAAATGGATAGCAGGAAAAAAATGTGTTACAGGGAACCATTCTAGGTCATCTAGTCCAATTTTCAGCTTAAAGTAAGCGCAATATCAAAGTAAGATCCAGCTTTAAATATCAGTTAGATTAATCAACTACACTCAATCAAGTCTTCAGTATCTCCAGTGATGGATATCCCACAGGGTTTTGGGAAAATTTGTTTCAGTATTTGACTTCTTTCCTTGTGATTTTTAACCATTGTATCTAACTAAGAGTTTTGTTGGTCCTGAAATGGGAAAAAAAAAACAAAACCCAAAAAATAAAACAAAAAACCCACAGGAAAACAAAAAATCAAAACAAAGAAAACCACCCCAAAGCTCGACTGAGAAAAAAAAAAAAAAACAACATAATACTTAAGATTCTTCAATGTTATGTTGATCGAGACTCACCTTGCAATAAAATTTCATCATGACTCATTTTTGTAGTGTATTCAGCACCTATGGAAATGTTTTTATGGCTCAGATTTGGATCATTTTAAAATTGAATGAAATCCTATCTAGAGACTTAATATGAGACCAATTAGTTCTGTCGTCAAAATTCCAAAATATACCAGGAATAGAATATTTTCCTTTTTTAAAAGCAAAAGTTCTTGTGGTTACTTGCAATAGACTTGCCAGGGACACCCTTTTCAGACAATGATTTTTTTTACCTGTGTTTGAGTTGTGTATTATACCAGTGAAGACATGAACTCTTTTTAAATGAAAAAAAAATACAAAAAACCCCAAAAAACAAGGTAAACATTTCTAAAAGATTTAGTTGTGTCCTGACAGGAACATTCTCTAGATTTAAGAAAAACAGTTCTCCTTAGCTATTCTGTATATTGCAGAAAATACATGACAGTTCACTAGCCCCAATTAAGTACTTGATAAGTGAGAGGTTATGAACTGGTTATAATTTTTTCCCTACCATGAATGCTTAGGTGGCCATTAAATCCACACCAATGCCTAAAGTCTCACCATGTACACTAGCTAGTTGAAGGGAATCTAGGCTTGCAAAGGATGCCCTGGGTCATTAAATTGCCTGATATTGCAAGGAGCCACATTTCATAACATTTTTTTTAAAACAGGATCAAGTTGTTTTGCAGTGTGGTGAGAGTGGTGGCTTTTCAAGTGGTTTTAAAATGGTCAGTGACTTTCTTCCACTAGTCTGATTTCAAATCTACTCCTGTACCTCCCTGCCCAGGTGGTTAAAATGTTTTGTTAAATTATATCCTAAATGTACTTAATTCTATTTTATATGCATTAAGACTTGAGCCCATACTGTCTTTATTAGCTAGCTGTTATCTTTGTGTGCCTTTTTCCATGGTATATTGATAGAGGTCATCTTTATTTAATGTATTCATTTTGCCAGGATAAACATTTCAAGCTCTTTCATTCTCCTCAAAATTAAGTCTCTTCAGACTCCATATTGTCCAAGGATTCCTCTTCTGTTGTTTTTCCAGTTTGAATTGATCTTTGAATTTTAGGACATAGAATAGTAAACAACTTTATAAAATAGTTTTAATTTCTCCTTGATATCTCCCTGCCTCTATTAGATGTATTGTTCTAGTAAATTTCCCTTCATGTTGCTGTGTCATCTTAATGCTAGGATTGTTTAGTGCATATATTCTCATAGAAAATTCATCCCCTATTAGTCTGCAGATAAAACTTTTCCTTCGCAATCATACTTTATTTTGATTTGTGCGGGTTTATGTTTGGTTGGTTTCATTTGGGTGTTTTTTTGTTTTTTTTTTGTTGTGTTTGGCTTTTTGGTTTTTTGGTTTTTGTTTTATTTTTTTTATGATTCAGGAAATTTTTTTTTAAAAGCTTTTAGTTGTTGATATATTGCTGGTCAAGACTGCAATCTTTCAAAGGAAAATCTGTCTCAAATTATTTTTAGTAGACAGATGATCAAACATTCCTTAAACTGTATCCTCTAACACAAACTCTATTTGAAGCCTTCTAAAGGAAAGCTTATATTTTAACATTTTCTGTAAATTTAATTCTCTCTTTCTAGAAGAATAAAACTTTTTCCCAAGTTCCAATATTATAACTGACAATCAGCGTATTAAAGATAAATCCCAATGCTTACTAGAAAGTATACAAAATAACACTAATATTTACATTTAAAATACTTTAATAATTAAATCTCAAGCAGGCAGTTGTTAATTAGAAGGAAATTCACCAGTAAATGTAGAAGAAATACTATCTTCCAAAAGAAAGGTTCAGGAAATTTACCTGGAGCTTGTTCCAAGAAAATATTTTCATAGCGTGTTCTACAGTCCCAGCAAAGGCTACTTGACAATTTATTTAGTAATAGTAGTGAAGTTCGGTTATTTTAAAAAAAACTTGGGGTGAAAAAATTCAAACAATTAATTAGTATTTTGCTCAGAGTTAAGGACACACACTAAAGACTAACAGATGACATAGGGGTAAACAAAAGGGTATCATGACTGAAAATTTAAGCACTAGATATACAGCATCATAGGAAAATGGTGAGTTAGTATGAATGACAAATATGAAATGAGAGATGACAATCATCTGTGAAAGGTAATGATGGCAAGCAACTTGTAATTTATATATAAAGAGGAACTCAATGAAAAGTTCCTCAAACTTTTTGTCTGAGATTCTAAGATGGATACATCACGGCAAAGCAGCCTGCTTTCCAATTATTTCTCTTCTCTATAATAAGCAAGATAGTAATAACAGGCAGGAAAGAACAAATGGTTGTAGTATTCACAATTGCCTTGTGAGTATTGTGGATCAGTTAAACACTATTTCAACTTACAGGCTAGTCCTTAGCCCCCTGGCAAATGGATTAGAAGCAAGTACTTTGCTGTAACTTGACTATTCAAGCAATTAAAAATAACCCCTACATTCAAGTGCTTCAGCATAAGGGACACAAACTGAATTATTGATGAAGGCTTTTTCTTCCATCAGAATCTGAATATGACCTTTAGATTTTGATATTCTAGTGTATACAAGATATTCAGTGTAACAGAATGCTGATTTAGTGATATAGTGTTTCTATAGGTTTCTTCTCGATATGAATTTGCACTGTGTTTATGCTTGAAGGCTTGAGCTTGAGGGACTTACAGGATCATAGACTCATTAAAGTTGAAAGAGACCTCCAAAATCATCAAATCCTGCATTTGACTTACTTGACTGCACTAAGCACTGCATCCTGTTTTGTCTTGAACAACTCCGGGGACAGTGGCACCACCACCTTCCTGGGCAGTCCATTACAATGCCTAACCACCCTTTCAGTGAAGAAATTCTTTCTGATGCCCAACCTGAGCATTCTCCAGCACAGCTTGAGGCTATGTCTTCTTGTCCTAAGCTTTCCCTCACAGTGGAACAAAAATTGGCAATATGCATTAAATCACCCTCTGGAACGACTTACTTTCAATGTTGGTGTAAGGTTAACCCACAGTGAGTTGCCTGTTTAGATGTGTGATGTCCATATAAAACTGACAACATCTAAGACCTTCAGTGCTGACTGACGTGGTGTGGCCATGTATTCCTGGAAAGAGAATATATCACAGAAACTTTAACTCTGGTCTTTCCTTCTTTGCACTAAACACCACCTTTGGGTCGTGTATTCAAGTATGTTTACACATGCTAACATGCTATCACAGTTTTATATGATAACGCCACAGGATGGGGATTTAAAACCGTGTATCTAGTCAACAACTTCTCTCATTGTGTTGCAGTACAGTGATGATGCAATAGTACGTTCTTTGCTCATTGCCTCATATGTGTCTGCAACAAGGAAACTGCTGCAGAGAAAAGGTTGAAAGCATCGATGTTAAGGGTAATTTCTACAAAGTAAATCCACTCTCAATGACATTGTTAAGGGAAATCTGGCAGGGCTAGTATAAATACGTATAAAAGAATTCCTTCTGAAATTTCCATTATGTTTTTTTCAACTTCTAAAGTTCACTTGTCTTCAAGTACCAATTTTTACTAGTCCTTGGGTATCTGCCTTAAGCAGTTAGTAGTTTTGACTACATTTAGTCACTTTCAACTTTTCTAATATACCTGTAAGAGAATCTTTTGTTCTGGAATAAGGAGTCCTGTTAAGAATCTATGACTTCAGAAAAATGGAAATCACAAAGTGGCATTTATTATCTGACTGCCTCAGTAATGTCAGCATTAATATAGCTTGCAGCATCAGTGTCTGATAAAAATACAACATCTTCATGATGATATGAGGAAGAAAAACAGAATAGAATCTTGGAAGAGGTGGAACTATTAATTTAATAAATCATGATATAATGTCTAAAAGCTCTAATCTTCTGTACTTTGCTGCTTCAAATAAAAGAAATAAAAGGCCTTGAGATAAAATATGTTTGACATTGAAATGCGTACCCTTTGGGGAATAAAAAATTATGAGCTCCTTGGCTTTTACAACTAGCAATGTGTTGTTGTTGACAGAATAATGATGATGTCATAAGTTGGTTTACGCTTCAAAAGCATTCAGCAGTGCTGCACTTTGCATTTCAGAAATGAATTAACTGCGTCAAGAATTAAGGACACTGTAAATACAGATCTCTATTTTTTCCAAATAATAATACATCGAAGGTAATATTCTCAGTCTGCCTGAATTTTGTAAACATGAACTGTGATATAACATGGATATTTAATATTATATAATGACCAGAATGTTTTGTAATTCCTTAGATTCTTGCTGATGAACTGAGTTGATACAGAATGTTCATGTAAGATAGCAATCTGCAACTCTTTCAGTATTCATTAAAGTGATGTGGAGTTCTTTGTACAGCAGTGCATGCACAGTGCTATGATAGCTATAATCACTAAAAGACAATGACAACATTGACATTGTGTGTGTATATTGCATTTCTTGCAAATCATGCATTTTTCTTTTTAATCTTCAATTTAGGATATACCTAAGGCTTTGCTCTTGCTCCTCTCTTGACCTAATCTTTTTTCCTCTGTGATGTTCTACTGAAAAATTTGGCATGGATCATCACATATATGCATGACATCCTGCTTCAAATGACATCTCACAGGTTTTTCCGTCTTTTGGTTTGTGCTAACACCTATCCACACAGTTAGCTTTTTATTTGTTATTAAAATAGGTGAAATACACCTTTGCTAGCTGAAATGTCATAATTAACTTCACTATATACTTACTAAATATTTTTTTAAAGAAGTACACAATGTCATTTACTTGAACAACTCTGATCCTTTCACAGTCTATTCCATTTTCCAATAAACATTCATTCATTGCAATGTTTAGTTAAAATATGTTTAGCCTGTGTTTCTTGCAGTTGAAGGCATTTATATTACTAATTTTGAAAAACCTGGTAACCATTTTTCTCAATGATACACTGGTTAGGATTACTATTTATATTCAAATATCTAAACCTAGGTGTCAGTGACTGAGATATCTAAACTCTGACACAGCTTACATACTGATTTAGGGTGCTGTTTTAATCAAAGGACATCAGGTAAATATTGTCTAGAGAACTACACTGCTGACCACTGCACTGCTGTCCAAAAATATATATCTGCTTTAGAGTAAAATGAATAGCTGTCTGTGTGGATAAAAGGCTGCATTCGGTTTGCCTGGAGAAAGCTTTCTTCCATTTTTGAAGACTGAGTGTCAGTGAAGGGGGCTGGAAGATCAGACAAATTTCCTGTGGGTGACTTCTGCCTTCTGGAATAAAGATTGCATATGCAAAAGAATGTTTTAGAACACCATAAATGCTAATTAATATTTGTGTGGGAGTAAATAAATTGAGGTGTAGATGACTGCTGATTGTGTTGGGCACATGTGTATGCATGTGTGTGTGTGCATGTGGCAGATAGTGGTAGAAAATAACATCTCTATTTTTATGCATTAGCTAGGTTTATGAGGAAATCGTTGTAGTTAGCACTTGAGATTTTATTTTTTCTTCATCTTTTAAACTTTATCATTTTTCTGATGTTATTATTGAAATCACATTTACTTCAAATGATACAAAATTATTGCTTTGCTCACTACAAAAATGTTTTAATGCAGCATTATATTTTACCTCCTTTGATAATAACATTCCTGTAAACATGTTTCATGTATGTACACTATGTGATTTTTCTTTGAGAAGTAGACATATATCTTAGTATAAATGAAGAACAAATCTAAATTCAATTTTCTAATCCATTATGCATCCACATTTGTCATATAATTTCAAAGTAAAAAAGATTGTCTATAAAATATCTCTAGTCATTTCCCAATATAAGCACATAATTATATGAGATTTAAGTGAACCAAAGTTCAGGCATTACAAAAAAAAATGTAGCTATTATTTCAGAAGATATTATTTTGTTGAGAACTATAGGTTAGACTTAGATAAAGAAATAGTGGGGTGGTATTTTGTAGAAGACAAGGTGATGAACTATACACATTGAAGATTCTTTCAAGGACAGGAGTCAAGTAAAAATTCCTAGTGTTATGAATTTAATTAAACATGCTGCTGTGGGACATACAAAGAAATCAAAAGAGATTCAGATGGGGAGAGAGGGTGTTGTTGTTTCTGGTTTTCATGCTTTCTTTTTCCAGAGTGAATGAATACAAACAATACCACATGTTACAGAAAAAGTCCTTGGATAATGTTGATGACAGGGAAAAAAAAGAAACAAAAAAACCCCAGTCATCATGCTTAAGTAAACTAAAGGTTGCATATATCAGTCCAGGTGGCTCTTCAGAAAGATGAAAGTAAATTAGCAAAGCATTTTGATATTGGGTAATGTTTTATGTGCTATGTGCTGTGATTACCTGTTACACCAAAGAAAAGCTTAAACAGAAGTAAAAGACTGGTAGACATTATTTATAGCTAGGAGGTTTTAAAAGATGTTAGGCAATACTGGTGGTTTCAAGCTTTCTCTGACTATTGCAACAGTTATGGAGACAAAAATAGTGTTTTCTCATTATTGTCAATTTCCTTCTGTTATGAAGCAACTATTACAAAAAACTTTGTCATAAATAAGCCCATAAGTTTTCTTATTAAGAAAATATTAATTTATAAGAGAAAATATAAAATCACTAGGAAAGGATGAAACTAAAATATTATTGAGAGCCTTACTTTATGTGTCAAAACTTAGTTATCCAAGTCTGCGCAACCCACAGCTATGGCCTTACAGGGTATGTATTTTTCAGTATTAGATTTCAGTATTACACAAAAATTTCACCTTGTGAGACAATATCCAAAACAAAGTCAGAATGAAACACATTCAGTTTTTGGCCATCCATCTCTTTTTGCCTAGTCCTTGCAGGATAAAGACAGGCACTGAATGAAGTCCTCATAATCCAGGAGGAATTGGTTGGTGACCTACTATGCCAATTAGACACTCATAAGTCTATGAGCTCATGTGGTTTGTACCCAAGAGTAATGAGAGAGTTGACAAAAGAGCTTGCCAAGTCACTTTCAATCATTTACCAGCAGTTCTGGGTAACTGGAGAAGTCCCAGTTGACTGGAAGTTAACCAATGCAATGTCCATTTACAAGAAGGGTCAGCAGGATGATCTGGGGAACTACAGGCCTACCAGCCTGACTTCAGTACCAGGAAAGCTCATGGAGCAGAACATTGTGAGTAAGATCACATGACATGTGAAAGAGAAACAGGGGATCAGGCCCAGTTAGCATAGGTGTAAGAAAGGCATGTACTACTGACCAACCTGATCTCCTTCTACGTGAAGGTGACCTGCTTAGTAGATGAGAGAAAAGCGGTGGATATTGTTTATCTAGACTTCACTAAAGTATTTGACATCATCTTTGACAACATTCTCTTGGAGGAACTGGATGCTCGTGGCTTGGATGGATGTACTCTTCACTGGGTAAAAAACCGGCTGGGTGGCCAGGCCCAGAGACTGGTGGTAAATGGAACTAAATCCAGTTGGTGTCTGGTCACCAGTGCTCAGGGGTTTGGAGAGAAAGGGGTTTGGAGTTGCTGGCTAACAGTTGGCTGAACATGAACCAGCAGTGTGCCCAGATGCCCAAGAAGGCCAATGGCACCCTGACCTGTATCAAAGTTAGTGTGGCCAGCAGGACCAGGGAAGTGATTGTCCTACCCTACTTGACCCTGGTGAGTCAAACACATGAAGTGCTGTGTCCAATTCTGGGCCCATCATTCCAAAAAGGACTTGAGGTGTGGCGCTGGAGCTTGGAGTTGGTACTGTGATGGGGATTGATCTCTTTTGTCATGTCTCTAGTAGAAGGACAAGAGGAAATGATTTTAAGTTGATCCAGGAGAGGTTCAGATTAGACACTAGAAAATTCTTTTACAGTGAAAGGGTCAGACATTGGAACAAATTGCCCAGGGAATTGGTTGAGTCACAGTCTGTGGAAGTGTTCAAGAAGCATCTGGATGTGGTACTTGGGGCACTTGGTTTAGAGGTGATGATTATGGTGGTGTTAGGTTGGCACTTGGGATAGGTGATCTTGAAGGTCTTTTTTGTGATTCTGTTTGATTGTGTTATTTATTTGTTTGGGTTTGTTAGTTTCTGCTTGTTCATTTCTGTCTTTGTTTATTTATCTTCCTGTTATATTACATTGGTGATATAAAAGTCATAGAACTTTTGTGATCAGTCTGAAACAGTTTGTTTCATGCTGCTCCTTCCTCCTCACACTTTCCCACTGCTCTAGAATGTGTCCATGTACTGTAGTCTTTCAGGATAAATCTAGCTCTCCACAGGCCACCATTTCCTTCAGGAAATATCTCCCTGTTGTGGCATGATGTTCTCCATGAGCTGCAGTGTGGATACCTGCTCTGATGTGGTCTTTTCCACAGCCTGCAGGAAAATATCTGCCTAATTTTTATCTTCTCCAGGGGTTTCAGGTGAACCTTTACTCCAGCACATGGCCACCTCCTCACACACCTTATTGTCTCACCATGTTATTCACAGGGCCGTTTTTCTCACTCTTCTTTCTTGCTCCCTACCCTCAGGCAGTGTTTAGTCCTTTCTTTAACATGTTATGACAGAAGCACCACCACCGTGGCTGTGGGGCTTAGTCATGCCCTGCAGTGGGTGTGTTGGATCCAAGTGGAACTGACTGTGCCCAGCACTGGGTAAACCCAGTCAATCCTCATGGAGGCTGTCCTTGAATTGCTAAAACCCAACTGTGTTTTTACAAATGTAAAAAGCATTTACATTTACAAATGTAAACGCTAATGTGCACAAACAATACTTGCTGATTTTTTTTTGACAAAGGGCAAGGTATACGCCTTCAGACCTTGTCAGTTTTCAAGTATATAAAAAATTCAAGTACCCCACATGGCTTATGGAGTCAGGAACCCACTGTATAGTGAAGGGTTTTCTCTGGTGCCTACAGTGTTGGATCAAGTAAACATATAGTGCTATACTATCGAGGTGCTGGAGCAGGTCTGGAGAAGAGCAATGAGACTGGTGAAGGGACTTGAGCACAAGTCCTATGGGGAGAGACTGAAGGAGTTGTTTAGTCTGGAAAAGACAAGGCTTAGAGGTGATCTCATCACTCTCTACAACTACCTGAAGGGAGGTTATAGCCAGGTGGGCGTTGGTCTCTTCTCCCAGGCAGCCAGGAGTAGGATAATGGGGCACAGGCTTAAGCTGTGACAGGGGAGGTTTAGGCTGGATATTAGAAAGAAATTAGAAAGAAACTGCAAGACTTAAAGACCACTGGTGATGCACATTGCATGATCATAAGCACATTTTGAATTTGGTACATATCCGAGTTTCATGGGGTCATTCTCAGATGTTTTATACACCAGTTTAATAGGAACTAAGAAATACCATTTGTTGTTAAAGGTCTCCCTGCTGCTTCTGCATGAAAGACACAGAACAGCTTACATTCCCATCACCTGAGAGGTATGTCTAAAGGTATAATATTGACCTTCATTTTCCCCCAGGGCTCCACTCGATATGCCTCAGATAAGATTATTGTTTTATTTAAACCAAACGGTCCAGAAATATTCTAAGGAGTGTACTGAAGTGGTGTTTTTCAAAGTATGAATACACTTTTTTGTGTTTTATTCTCCAACACATTGCCTGAGGGCTTCTTGCAGTTTTTTGAGACTGCAAGGGCTACTGAGACAGTGATGAAATATTATGTAGAACATATAGAGACAAAACTGTTACACTTCTGTCTGTGTATGGGTTTTTGGCAAACAGACTTCATTGAAGAGAGCTGTGTAGAATGACTGAAAATAGAGTTAAGGGAGATACCTAACAATAAATGGTGATCTGGGATCCTGTAATCAAACTCACTGTTCCTTTTATGTAGCAATGCAGATTTACTCAGGTATTGTCCATAATACTATGTGATCAAACAGCTTTTAAATTTTGACATAAAGATATGATACCAAGATTAAAAAAAAGTTTTAAAGACAGAAAACTTCAGGGACTAGTACACAAACTATCAACAACACTCTATAAGGACACAATGTTTGAAGTAAGAATTACTTCAAAGGTTGACTAGGGTAAGTAGCTTGGTAACTTTATGTAAGGGAGGCTCCAAGGACTGACTCCCCCATGAGCACTGTATAAATAAGAGCACAAACACAGACTGAACAAAGAATGTGCCTTCTCATGACCCCACAGGAGCCCTTCACAGAGATACACACGGTATGAAATACAAGAGTTCTGTACTTAAACACCAGACTAATATTTACAGACTTTAAACATTCAGCTCAGGCTCTAAGACCGAAGAATATTAAATCTTACTCTAGATTTCAAAGCTATTTAACCTGTTAGCATAATTGCAGCCTTTCTTAGCCATGCTGGATACCACAGTCTATGAGTGTTAATAACAGGTCCTATGGATTTTCTCAGGAGTAAGCCAAATGGCCATAGATTAAATTCACACCAATGCCCAGTGCTCCCAGAGAATAAAACTTCAGAACACATATTTTCTAAGACATTCTTGTGTAGATATAAACTATTCTTTACTGCAACTTCCTGAGGGATGAACCATTAAAAATATTCTGGAAATTTTTTTTTCTATTCTGATAACATAGAAATCTACTGGAATCGTACTTTACATTCACTTGTACACTAGACTTTATTCAATGACTACACATATTTAAGCAAAAAATCTGGAGGACAGAGTAACTGAACCAGGAAATGTAAAACAGAACATCTGTGCCAGTTTTCATTTTGAGACCTTAATTCAGTAAATACCTTCAGATTTCATGCTATTTATATCCATTTCTTTTTGTGATTTGTCACCACTGGAGCTTGGATCCCACTAAAGCAAATAGTAATTTTTTTAAAGCTCGAGACCTGGTAACCCAAGAAAAATAATTTTTACAAGGAAAGAGAAAAAAAAAAAAGGTTTTAGATGAAACTAAAATGTACAGGAAATTAAATATTTTGTTCATTGTTGTAGTTGAAAAATTGTCTTTTAAAAAAACCCAACCAAGCAACCAACCAACCAAGAAAACAAAAACCAAACAACAAACAAGGCCTTAAAATGCTTTTAGGCATATTTCATTTAGAAAGGATAATGTTTCTTTCTTAAATTGTGAGAATGAAATGTTTTGACATTTTCAATTATTTCTCCCTTTTGACTAAAGGCATCTGCAACATTTGCAAGTGAAATTCTATCTCCTAATAATTTATTTCCTTATTCCTCTATTTTTGATAAATATTCTCAATGCACCAGGAAATAATCATTATTTACATTAGAAATATTTTCTAAATCTGCTAGGTAAAGAAGTCACAGCCACTCAGAAAACAGTAGTGACTTTATTAATTAGCTGAGGCTAAAAAGTCTTCTAAATGTGGGGGGGGGGTTGTAGATACTGAAGTTTCCCACTGGTTTTGGAAAAGGTGAGACATGGTGAGATGACATTCTTACTGTGTTAGAAGTCAGAAGGAGAGATTGGTCTATTTTTAGATTACATTATTAGAGGTTTTCAGGGCAGCTCTAAATTAGTCCAGTGAGTGATCCATTGTGCCTGTCTCATTTATTGTTGCATGTGGTCGATTGTCCTCTGCTGTGCCTATTTCTGTTGACAACTGTATTAGGTTAAAGAGGCTGCCTAGTTTTTCAGTGTTTAAAATCTAATGAATTAGAGAATATCCTGAGTTGAAAAGGACCCAGAAAGATTATTGTACCCAGTGAGATGAGCCCAGTATTTTTTAAACACGCAGAAAAAAATATTTTGATACATGATATCAAAATGTATGATAGAGATCAATGGGCAGGATTCTGTTGCTAAATGTAGGTGTCTAATGCTACTTTAGATATTGTGGAATATCCTGTTTGAATACTAGTTGTTTGTGGGGTTTTTAGAGAAGGATTGTTTGGTTGTTTGTGGTTGGTTTTTTGTTTGTTTGTTTTTTGTTTTGTTTATTTGTTTGGGTATTTTTTCAAAAGAAAACTCAGGTCTTTAGAAAGTCTGGTGTTATACCTGCTGAATTCACACGGAGGTATTTGTCCTGGTTTTAACTAGCGTTAATTCCATTTCAGTAGCAGTTTCAGTGCTGTGTTTTGGATTAGGAATGAGAGTGGTGCTGATTATACACTGATATTTTGGTTTTTACTAAGTCATGCTTATCCTAAGTCAAGGACTTTTTTCCGCCTTGTCTCATGCCCTGCCAGTGGGAGGGAGCATAGCTGGGACAGGTGACCAAAGGGACATTCTACACCATAGAACATCAGGCCCAGTAACTCAGGGTAGTTACCCATAAGGGGGACTGGGTTTGGAAAAGGATGTCTGGTGTCAGTCAGTGGCTAGTGAGCAATTGCCTTGGATGTCACTTATTTCCTTTCTATTTTCATTATTATTATTAAACTATTCTTATCTCAGACCATTAAGAAATAACAAATCCCCTTAAATTTTATTACTCATATTTAAATTATTTTTATTAATGCAGATAACATTGTTAATTCCCTTTGTTGTATCTTTTTGTGACTACTGTTACAGAGCCTAAACAAAATATTATCGTGTGAGAGCCACAGGAGGAGCATCAGAGTCTTCTGAAAATAATGTAATTTCTCTTTGATAAGGTAACTAATTTTCTCTAGAGGCTATCTGCAATTTGTTAACACAGTGATTTATTTTCCGAAAGGAAAGCTCCAGTTTTCAGTTCTGGTAATTTGTCACCTAAACACTACAGGAATAACACCTATAAATTTGCTCTGAGACCTTCACATTCTAAGCACAGAAAAGTCATTCAGCAATCATAACTTATACTCAGAGGAGCTGCTATCTCAAAAAATGTTACAGATACTTATCTAACATACCCTGTTAACAGCTCTCTATAATGGTTGCACAGCATGTGAACAAAACTGCTCCTGAATACCACATATTTGTAAAAATATAGTGCTGTTGTATATCACTTGTAATGATTACTCTTTTTTTTTCCTTTCTTTTTTTCTTTTTTTAAAATTTTTTTCCCCCAGAAATCCAAAAACTCCAACTGGCTTGCAGAAATAAAATGTCTAATATAATATGAAATTCTATCTAAGGAAATCTCACTTTTATGTGGTTTGTGGTAATAGATACTAAAACAAAAAAACCATTGTTGTCCATATCATACTTCATAAATTATTACCATTTAAAAATAAATGCAAAAACCCTGAAATCATTATACTGAAAGTCATGTATTTATTTGTGAATCTGCATTCCAAGCTTTTATTCTGTAGTCTTTTTATTTAAAAAATAAGACAGATGACTATTCTAATAGCAATTTAGGATGACAAAAATTAAATTAATAAAAATTAAAAATCTCTTCGTTTTAACACTGATGGTTTCCTAATAAATTTAACAAAATGACAAGTGTGATGATTCCAGTGTGATGATTCCAAATATACTGAATGAAGATTGCATTCAATAACAACATTTTTAGTAAGTAACCATTTTAATTTTTATTTTAGCTCTAGTCATGATGCTGTCAGCAGGGCTGAAAGCAAATGGTTTTAAAGTCAGCTAAGTCTTTAAATGCTTGAAGAAATACAACTGTAGCAACTATAACCAGACCAGTTTTTTCTAGTCAGTTCGAGATGTTTAGGAATCAAATATTTATCCTCACTTAGTTGGAGACTGAATGTATTTCATATTCTGAAAATTAACATGAAAATCCAAGCTGATCTAATCAAAGCCGGAAAAGAAACCCAGAAAAAATAACATTGCTGAGTTGGTACAAGTGTTCTACAAATGTTCTACATCTTAGCAGATGTAGATGAAGTAGACATAAATCATGGGTATAGCGATAAGACATCTCAAAAAACTAACTTAGAACAAAATAAAAGAATTGCAAAATTATTCACTGTGCCTCTGTAGAATGCTCAACTGCTGAATTTCCTTCCAAAATTCTCTGGTCATGATACAGTGATATGTACTGCTATGATGTGCACCAGAAATTGCATGCAGTGTCAAGACCTACCAAAGTTATACAATAAGAAATAAGAAAGTTCTGAGTCTTCTGACTTATGAACTATTTCAAACAGGATAATCTGGACTCTTATGATGAATAACTAGAAGTTAAGCAGATATAGGCTGAGATCCTCTTGATGGAGATAGACTTCTATTGTTACACACCTGACACAACATTGTGCTGAGCTGAAACTCATGGTGGATGTTTTCACTCATTCATGATTCTAAGCTTTAGTCTTTTCTTAAGTTCAAGACCTTAGATTAACACAATTTCCTACGTTAAAAACATGCCTAGACCAGGAAACATAGTGCTATACACTCTTTGCAGTGTAATGTAGTGCTGATGACACCTTTCAAGGAAACAGAAAACTTGAATTCAAGTTCTGTTTCATTGTGAGGAAATCCAGAGCGTACTGTTCAGGAGAGAGCCATAATAGCTTGGTTATGAGATAATGGAAGTAAAATGGGGGACAGGAATACAAAAATTATCTTAATGAAGCTGCATGCCTGGAGCACTGAAGTCTTGGACACTTAAGTTTAAAATAGTCTAGTTTTCTCTCACTTTGGCTTGTTTGTCTTTCATCTCTTATGGTGTCACATCTGTGTAATGGTAAGTATTTCTCCAGTTTGACTGCATTTTCATAGTGTTTACATTTCTGAAATATAATTCTGTTTCTCAATCCTCTTATGTAGAAGACAGTGCTGAACCTATCTTCAACACATCACAGATGATAACTTCAGCTCACACAGTATTTTCTAAAAGAGATGAGAGGCATCAAACTTCTTTTTTCACAACCGGTTTGGCAAGCTATATGAGGATCTGAGCTAATGTCAGAATTTAGTTGCTTCTGTCTATCATTTCTAAAGAAATATAGACCAATCCATAACTAACCAAAGGTCCAGACATCAAATTCAAGTTAGCCTAGGATTTCTTGTAGTCTTATCTGGCATTAACAAAATATTAATAAATACCATTTCCTTTTAAAATCATGATTTTATATCTTTATGCATTTCCCTTGCATTCATAGATATACTAGGAGAGGCACAGAAAGAAGTAATAGTGTGAGAACAAACTGAGTTCTTAAAAATAATATCTTATTAAGGAGATTTCAAAAAGTATAAGAGTAATTACAATTTTTTACTTGATTCTTCATCAGGTTCATGTCCCCATGATGTGTACAATCAATTACTCTGAACACAACAGCACTTTATCACATGTACCTATTATTAAAATGTCTGTACTCTAATTAAAAACAACTTAAAATAAAAAGTCTATCTCAATTTAACTCAATGAAGGAAAAAAATACCCTGAAACACCCCTTTCTTCAATATACAATTTCAACGCACATATCTGAATTTCAGAAAAGTAAAATTAAAATTTGAAAGAAAATGAAACAGAATAATAAATTCATCCCCAAATTGCAAAATTAACTAGTGTTGTCAAATCAAGGAAATCAAAACAGCATTGAAATTAACAGAATACTGCATCTTGCAAAGAAATAGAAGAAATATTAAAAATCATTTTTGATTGCAAGACAAATAAAACAATTTAATTGTACACAATTAATTCTATAAGTAACAACATTTATTTAAGAAGGAAATTGTATAGCTGTTGTGTTAAATACTAGCTGTGACTTAAGTTTCAATTCTTGAACTTCTAGTCAGAAACAAAACAAAAAAGTTTATTTCATCCTAAACTTACACTTCTCATAAGTAGCTAAAACATTCCCAGCTTTCACAGAAAAGTAAAGAAAATCTTTCATGATCAAAGACTTAATCTCACATCATCAGCTGGAGTAAGGAACACAAGCTGTCGAGAACAGAAAAAAAATCTTCCAAAATGCCTTTTTATAATCTGTTTTGTAAACTTCCAAGTATCTTCTTTTGTTATTATGCATTATATAAGGAAAAGAAAAACTAGGAAAGACTTTGCTCTTATAGATGTATTGAAATTACCTTTTGGAAAAATAACAGAGTATATATTGAGAGAATCCAGAAATACTTACTTGATTTTTTTCCTAAAGGAAAAAACGGATTTTAAAATGGATTTTTCCTTTTGTCACCACATCTTGACGATATCATGATTGTCATAATCATGTAGGCTATTTATTTGTCACATTATTATACAGCACAGTTAACTCATCAAAATGCTTAAGTATAGACAAACACTCAATTAGGAGACCAATTCTCTTCTGTTCAGTTTAATTTTTATGCTAGTGTGGTTCTTGTGCTAGTGTTCTTGCAGAAGCTAGTTTGCCTAAACTGTTCAGGTTTTGGTTTTGAATTTCTCTTTTTCTTTTTCTGATATTGAAGCCTCACCTGCTTCCCTTTCTTCTATAATGAACCTTTATTTTTTTTCCGCAAAAGTCATTTGGGCAAGAAAAATCACAATCTTTTTACAAAGAGCTTATTCTTTTAAATATTTTACTTTGCTTAGGATAATATTGAAAGCCTTTTCAATACGTAAATAAGTAAATCAATGTAAAAAGTGCAATTATACAAACAGCTCTTCAATCAGTAGCTCAGATGCCCCATTTCTTAAAACTTTCACTGACCTGTAACTTTTAATTAGAACAATTTAAATGGCCCAGAATTATTTAATGTTTTCCAGAACATTCACAGACACGTTATGCATCACAAACTAATGGTTTGCACAGAATATCTGGATAAAAACACCTGCCTTTGGATACAGGTCTTCCATAAATATATGACCCTATCAGCCTGTGACTTCACATGTGTAAGTCAGTGAAGACAGATGGATATATGATAGACTATGAACTAAGAATATATTTTATCTGATTATTGAAAAATACTTAACACATATATTTTCAGAAAAGGCCTTCTAAACAAAAAGATGCACTTCAAATCTTAGATTTGTAGTTCCAAAATATTCACTAATAAAGCAGAGCTGTCATGATCATATAGGCCTTTTCTTTAACTCTTGTGTTATTTTTACTTCCAACTTGCTTAAAAGACCTTTTAGGTTTGGGTGTTTAGTTTTTGGGGTTGGTTTGTTTGTGTTTGCTTTGTATTTGTTTGGTTTGGGGAATTTTTTCCTGTGCATTTGGAGGAGGATTTTGATTTTGATTTTGGTTTTATTGTTGTTGTTGCTACTATCATTGATTTTTATTTTGCTTATGTTACATATATAACATTGCAAATAAACAGACATTTGAAAAAACCTTTCATCCTCAGTATTCAAAATGTAACAAATTTAACAAATTACTTTAATCCCTTCTTTTCAGCATTGCTGTGTGTACATTTCTTTTAGTGAATTTGGAAAAAAAAATCATGAGATACATGCTTAATATAAATAACACCTCATCATGAATGTCAGCTGTTCCTCATATGGTTTCCACTTAAGGCCCTTCACCATCTTCATTGCTCTCCTTTGGACACTGTCTAATGGTTTAATATCTTTCTTATATTGCAGTGCCCAAAACCGCACACAATATTCAAGGTGAGGCTACCCCAGTGCAGAGCACAGTGGGACAATCCCCTCCCTTGCCCGGCTGGCGATGCTGTGACTAATGTCCGCCAGGGCATGGTTGGCCCTCCTGGCTCCCAGGGCACTGCTGACTCATATTTAACTTGCCATCGACCAGGACCACCAGGTCCCTTTCTGTGCCACTGCTTTCCAGCATCTCATTCCCCAGTCTGTAAGTTACACCAGGGTTACCCCATCCCAAGTGCAGAATCCAACACTTTCCCGTGTTGAACTCCATACAGTTGGTTATTGCCCAGTCCCCTGAATCATCAAGGTCTCTCTGCAGGACCTTCCTGCCTTTGAGGAAGTCAACAGCTCCTCCCTCTTTTGTGTCATCTGCAAACTTGCTTAGTATCCCTTCTAGTCCTGTATCCAAACCATTTATGAAGATGTTGAAGGGCCAAAGACGGAGCTCTGTGGAATCCCACTAGTGACAGGTCACCAGTCTGATGTTCCCAGATTCTCTATTACATGCATGAGAAGAAAATCATTGACTCTGTTTTATATAAGTCACTAAAAATTAAAGGTCAAATAAATTAACAGGGTAGGAAGGGAATGCTATTGTATAAGAAAAAGAAACAGAAATATTATTGATGTGATAAAAAAACAAAACAGTATGTTCCTGAGACAACACAAGTTCAGCTTGATGTTATTACTTTTATGAATTAGAATAGGAAAGAATGTAAAAACAAGGTAAAAAGAAGGAAATATGTAATTTGATAAAATCTTATTGGAAAAAGTCAGAGTTTCTAGAACAAATTCTTTATTAAAGGAGTCACATAATATAGAAGAATTGAAGTTGGAAGAGACATCTGAAGGTCATTGAGTCATTTTAACCTATATCTGCCATAATATAAGGCAACATCCAAATATATACGGGTAATAATAATAATAATTATTATATTAAAATATAATTAAAATATAACAGTAAAATAATATTCATAATTAATTATTAACAACATGTTTGAAAAACCAGCATCCAAACCCTTGTTTGCTGTAGTCTCAGTGTTAATTTATTTATTGTATAACTATTGTAAGACTTTTATCTTAACTTCATGAGAAGACTGAAATTACAGATTAAGCAATATATGCAAATTATCAGAGTTTTCCTCACTGCTTTACACATCATTTTTAATTTTGTGATTACATGTCAATGAACCTTTATTGGTATTATTGTCTATTTTCTTCCCTACCATGAAGTCATCTAATCGCCTTTTCCCATCTTCTATTTCAGATTTTTCCAATTCTATATTCACAATGTCTTCCTACTTCAGTTTTCTTCTTTTGTTTCTTCTTTATTTTTTTTAACTCATACCACAAAACACAAGAAAAAAAGAGCAGGGCAGTGTCTGGGTGCATGTCAAAAACTCTATTTAGCGGCAGTAAGAGAAAGAAAAATACATGTTTCTAAAGATACTATAAATCCCAGAATTATTTCAAATACACAAAGATGTCTGTCTTCAAGTGAATATCTTTCACTGAAGAGTAAAACCCACAGAAACTTAAAGCCTACATTGGTTCAGTGTGATTGAAGTAATTAATAAAAAAAAATTATAAAGGGTGATTGAGCACTGATTTGCAATAGCTAGCTCAGTATTAAAAAAAATAGAAAAAAACCCATGTCTATTATATTAGGAAGCTGGGAAAATATTTATTATGTGCCTCATTTTAATTTTCTTCGCCAGGTTTGTACCAGTAATTCCTCTTCAAAATAAGTTGTCAGACAAAGCAGGTGCAGACCAGTCCTTTGTGCATTCTTAAGTTTCCAGGAATGTCATGAAAATACAACCAGTATTCCAATCCACTTCTGTCAGAAACAAATTTTTCAGTGTTCATTGTTCACCCTGTTATGATCTTTTGGAAATGTCTTCCTTTGGTCTTAATGCACAACCCTTCCAGTTGCAGGGGAGATGAAAGAGATTTAGAAATGTCATGCTGCTTTCATACTCCATTTATTCCGTATAGTTTTTCTAAGTGATTAGCACTGACTTTGATCACCTTAAAACTTACTAGACAAAATATTAATAATGCTGATCTACATCAGTATTAAAAGATCAATTTAAAAATTCCCATGGTCAGGATGCTAAAAACCTCAATTCACTGCAGGAAGAAAATTTTCTGATTATATGTTCCTCTTCAGTTCCAATAATTTAGACTCAGAGGTTTTGTACTGAATAAAATAAGTAATGAAAATTAGGAGGCAATCATAATAAAATTAAAATAATTTTATAACAAAGCTAAACAGAAACATTTTTATGTGCTTATAGAAGGTTATTGGAGAATTAAGGTGTTTTTCCTAGCCAAAGGCCCCAGAGATATGCTATTCTGAAGACACTCTTACTCACCTGTAATGTCAAAGTTCTCCACAACAGTTTTAGCAGAGTGACTCTGAAAGGAAAATTCTGTCCCTAGATAATTTGGTAGTGCACTACCAAGATAAAGAATATAGCAAAGGGATAGATCTGATAACATTCCAAGTTTCCATAGTGCAGTCAAATAATTAATTTCCCACACAGAAAATTAATATTCTATTAGGAATAAATACTCAGATACTTGTGCATTCAAGAGAAGACGAGAATCTCAGACATTCAGATCTTGAAAGCAGTGAGAGATTCTCAGGGCATCTGATAAAGGCCTACCACAGCTGACTTGGTCAAGAGCCAACTACAACCCAAATAGATGCAGTGGGCTATGGCCAAAGATAATAACACAGGCAGAATCTGAGACACGATCCTTGGCACGGGTGATAGATCAACAGATGACAGAAGAAAGATATCTACAAATGTTGGAGATGTGTAGCAAGTTATCAATCTATTTGGTTGGCAGACTGTGCCGATACTTGAATTTGAAACCCACCAAATTATAGAGACCCAGATAACACTGTCAAGCTGCTGTATAGTATGTGTAGAAGGAGCTGGCACATGGTGTCAGAGCTCAAGCCCAGATATAAATACATGGAGTGCTTGTCTCCTCAGGCTGTGCTATTTCAATTCACTGGTGTGGTGACTGGAACAGGTCTCAGCTAACTATTTCTGTGCACCTATGCGTGTGTATATGCAGATACTTGTAAAACTTTCACAGCTTCTCTCTTGCTTGGCCCACTTCATAAACTGAGTTTAGTAGTATCACATTATTTGGTGTTTCTTTTTGCCCCCATGACAACATAACCTATCACTTCTATTTCCACTGCCCTGTCTTCATCTTCTAGGAATTACTGTACTCTACTGTGATAAATGGGACAGCAATTCAATTAATTTAATATGAAACTAGAACTCCTAATGAAATGTTGTTCTATTACCAATTTAATTTAGGCTTAGAGGCAGTTTTATACCTGCCGTATAAATGAGTTATACAAATTTCTGGATTTGTCTGTATAGTTTGAAGTATGGTGCATCTTCTATTTCTTCAATATCATTCCAGTAAAGTCAGGAATGAAGCCTCCCTTTTCGTAGGCATTGTTTTGCTCTGACAATCAGAGAAGATTAAGAATCAACAGACATCTCCCACAGATGATCTATATTTTTAATAACAAATGTAAATGGAACAGAGTATTGGACTTGATCACACTCAGGTCACTATTGCAAGTCCTCTTGATTAAGAGGAAAGTAGGTCTACACATGGTAGGATCAACAGTTTTGACCAGATGCACTGGCCAACTGTATGAATTACAGTTACAAAAGCAAATTGTGCCTGACCAGCCTGATTACCTTCGATGAGGAAACGAGTGGTTCAATGGAGAAGGAAAGAAAAGCAGGTATTGTTCTCTTTGACTTTAGCCAGACTTTTGATATGAACGCCTATCCTTGCATTATCCCTGGAGACACACTGAAAAGATATGTCCTGGACAGATGGACTAGTCACTTAAGTGTGGAACTGACTAAATATTTTTGCTGACAACATTATGACTAGTGATATAGAATCTTTATTGCAACCAGTTATTAACCATCCTCAGGAGCTGATATTCTTTAAATTTTTATTGATGACCTGGATAATGGAATGAAGTGCGTTCTTAACAAACCTTTGGGTCATACTACCAGGTGCAAGGGTTGTATCTGTCACAGTTATGGTGTTGAGGAAGTTGAGTTGAGTTTCTTTTGATTTAAGGAATATCTTACTCTTGTCTTCAACTACCCAGTAGGAGATAATTTCCCTGGAACTGCACAGTGAATGGACTAGGAGACAGAAGCTCAATTTTCATCAATCTAATTAGATAGAAGGGGGGAAATTATCACAAAATTGGTAGTCAGATATTGCCCAGGGAGGCTGTGGAAATTCTTTCCATGGAAATACTTTAAATTTTACCTTAATCAACATAGTATAATTTCAAAGCCTACCTGCATCAGAACAATGTACCAGATGACCTTCAGATGTATCTATCTGCTTAAATTGTTTTATGATTATGTGATTTTTTTTAAATAAAACAATTTGCAAAGGCAAAGAAAGTTTCTTTAATTTTTCGACCATTTCTAGACTATCACAATCTATGGGAAATTATATTACTGAATAAACTGGCCTTTCTTGTAACTTCAAGTTATCTAGATTTCTCTTCTTCCTTTCTCTGCTAACAGAAATTAAACTGTAGCCAAATATCTGCTCTCCATACACTACAAATTGTGTTAAGACTTTTCTTTCATAAGTTAAGTGAAGGTACCTTCTCTTATGCACCACTTTTATTTGCCTTTTAATTACTATTCTAGTGGATTTTACTCGTGAATCCTTCTTAGAATTTTGGAGTGGAGGCACAAAAACCAGGCAAAACACTTGAATGAAAATTGTACCATAGTCAAATAAAATGATAATGCTTTCCTTTTGTTGCTGTTTTTCTACTATGATGAGTAAAACAGGAATACAATTACTTTTAGTCAGGACTCTTACCCGTTAAGTGGACCAATATGAGTTACAGTATCTATCTGAAGATCTTTTTGGATAATAAATCCAATTGCTATGTAATTTGTTACAGAGTCACTGGACTCCTACATTGTCTCCACTCACCAAATCAGGTTATCAATTTGCGATGCCACAGAAACACATAATGGGACACTGACAGGCTGGTTCGGAACAAGGGTCTCTGCTTTCCTGGGGTGCTGATAGGCAAATACACAAGTATCTCCCCACACTAAGGTTCAAAGAAACTACCCCTTTTGAGACGACAAGACCTAAAATCAGAAGATGAGTAAAAAAAGGAAAAAAAGTATGCTTCTGCTATAAATAAGACAATTATTAAGAATTTCTTATAATTAATTGTGTTTAAGTGTTAGAGTTAGGCTCAGCTTGGTATTGCAATAATACTATTGAAAATTTTCTAATCTTCAAACTTAGCACCATATGCTGTATGACTACCAATATGTTTGTTAATAGGAATTTTATGATTGATTTCTTAGGACTTTAACTCATATTAAATGCTTATGATGTCAAATAAGTATAAACAAAAGCTAAATTTTGCCTGATGGGTTGACAAGACAGTGCTAATTTCAGAGTTCAGCTGCTCTAAGCACACTGCTGATTTTTAAAAATTCTGTACCCCTGAATCCACCTACATCTTCAAAGCTATCAGTGTTTTTCCTCTGAGCTGATGGATGTTTCACTAAAATATCAAACAGCTAGCCAAGATTTCTTGGCAGGATGGAATGTTTGGTCATTGCACTACTATTTCTAGAGTTGATGCCTTCTTTCAGAAGCAACATCATTTGAAATGTAAGAAGTGAAAGATCTGCTTTTTAAAATAATTGTTAATATTTGCATATATATTATATATGCATACATAACAATTATATATGCATATTAGAATGACTGTTATCTAACGAAGTAGCAACATTTAGCTAAGCTTAGAAAGACTCAAGTGGGCAATTTCCATAGTGTGAAAGAATAAAGAGAAACAAAGGGAAGGACACAGCGCAGGTTGAGAGAGAATGAGGGGCAAACCTAGGAATGAAGCTCTGGATTAATAATTTTCAGTCTGCAGTTGTATTTCTCAGACCCCTTTCTTCCACACTGAGAGCCTCAGAGGTGTTATACTAGATGAAGATAGAAGACAGTTTTTGAAGTGATAATCAGTAGTGCCAAAACATGACACCATCCTAGAGATAAAAAGAATCAGAAATACTGTTTAGCAAAAGGCCCACTATATCCTTACTGGCCCTGCAGCTGAACCAATTTTATACAGTCTGAAAAAGCTACCAGGATTTTATAAGGCAACAAGCAGAGACTTTTACTGAAACTTCTACAAGGCCACCTCTTAAGTTTTTTCATGTCACTGTTCACTTTGTTCCTGTTATCTTCCTTGCATTTTTTCAGTCAGCTAACCTCTTTTCCACCATTCACAGTTTTTGAAAGCCAATTTTTTTTTAATGGTTTATACCAAGGAGTTCTAGGAAGCAATAACTAAAAACAATACTAGCTTTTAGAACACTTTTTTTGCAGACTTGTTGTGAGTTGAAAAGACCGTATGTTTCTCTATAGTTTCTTACAATGATCCACCAAAGTGGATATTGCAGACACCTTGATCTTTTCAAGTATCCTAACTTCCCACTTGTCATGTATTTTCACACCCAGGTCCTGTTTTAAGATTTGTGTGAGAGCCCACACATCTGTACACATTAACATCTAAGCTGTAACTTTTGGTCTACAGAAAGTCATTGCATTCATTTATTTATGTATTGCTCCATAGTCAAGCTATTATTTCAGGCTTCTAAGGTGCATAATGTGAATATGCTCAGCATATTTTTTCCGCAAGACATTTTGCTATAAGTGTTTCCTTTTGCTGACAGTAACAAGTTCTTAGGCTTGTTCTGGAATGCAGTTCCACTTCTTCCCATTATTTTTTTCAGAATTTTAGATTGCCAAATGTTGAGTTATAGGATCCTATAGTAATATCTGAAAACTTCCCCCTCTTGTCAATTCAGATTAGCTTACAATAGTTTGTAGAACACTGATGCCTCAATTAGATTTTGGAACGTATCAGTTAACATAATATTATTTTTCATTAAACAGATGTTATTTCAATACTGTTTCTCATTTTCCTGTCTAACATATGCTGTCTAGTATGAGATTTAGCATTTGCTTACAAGGCACATGCACTTCATCCTGAAATTACTCATGTCTCCTTTTTAATATGCTGTGGGAAGACTGACTATAACTTGATAAATAATCAAAGATCAATCCAGAAACTGACATCATCTGTTGTCTGCTCAAACTGGTGTCATCCTACACGTTCTTATGTCTCTTTGATTTAAAAATTACTTATTTTTTATCAAAAATAGAGCTTCCCTCCCTGAGGAACCCCTGTGTTGCATGTGTTTTTCATTTTCCTGAACAAGCCTGCATGATTTTGGGAATGCCTCACTGACTCCAAATGCCATGATATATCTCATCTTTGAAGCAAGGTTCTCTAAGTTATTTTATTGGTCCCTCTCTGGGCCCCCTTCTGGAATAAGTTTCACTTGTCCTCCCACTTCTGGGATGGTTGTACTCTCTCCTGGTACAATTTGAGAAGTATATCTGTTATTATATTATCAATAAGTTTGGTTGATATTATATGTACTTTATAGCTGCTATTATTGGGTGTTGTTATTATAGATTGTTGACTATAACTGCTTGCTGCTATACTATTGATCACAGCTACTATTGACTGCTGATAATAATTTTCAATAGCTTGATATATATATGCACTTTATTAATTATAGGTATAATTGCTAGTGATTTTTTTGTCAACCAGCACAGACATTCATATGAGAAAGCCTCCAGGTTGCTGTGTATTATGGAATCTTGCTGATACATTTTCTTGACCTCTATAAAGCCCAAAGGCCAGGCAACCACCTAGGTCATGACAAGATCAGATTAACACCTACAAAGCACTGTTATTAACCCATGACAAAGCAGTGATGGATGATTCACCAGCACAACTTCTGAATAATTCTGATTTATTTTTTTTTTCCAGAAGTTTGTTCATCTGTAAATGTTAATTTTTGGAAAATATAAACACAAAAATTAAACTGTGGAAAAAAGTTCTGGTGATTCTTCAAAAAGATTTTACATTGCATTTTCTCCTACAAATTCTATTAAAATTAAAAAAAATAATGAAAAGGAAAAAAAAACACAAGTAAAGAAATTTTTCTCATTATGGTTAATCATGTAACTGGGATTCTGAAATTACTTATATATTATGAAGAGGGTAAATGAGAAAATGTAAGCAAAGTCTGATTTAAGTTCAGGATTTCCTGCTTGTCTCTCTCAGAAGTACCCAAACCATACTATTCCACTTCTTTCCATTTCTCTCCTCAAATGTCTGTTACAAATATAGAAGCTCTGGAAGGCTCAGATGCAAACTCTTATCAGATTTATGTTCTTATTTCCACTACCAATATTATGAAAACCTTGAAATTTGGTTCAGATGAGGATAAGACACTTCACACTTTAGAATTTGTTCTATGTAATAAAATAGGATTGTCCCTAAAATATACAATCCAGAATACAAATTGTTCTTGCATATGTGAATAAAAGGAATTCTTGAGGGTACGGAAACAGTTTATCCTATGAACCTGAACAGCTGCTGTAATGTGTTTGAATAATAACTGGCTATTAACAGAAAATAGTTTGGTTTTCACGTTCCTTTGTATTTTTCATCAGGAATATATTATTAACAACATTGAAGAATTATTTGATTACACATAGTGTTAGAAAAAAAGTGTTGTAATTGCCTTCACAGTACTTACTCACACACTACACCATCTGGTATAAAAGAGGAATATTCAAATACAAATGTATTTTATCAGCCTATAATTTTTTATGGGTTTACAAATTCAGTCAAATCTATTTTAATGCCTTATTTACCAATCAGAAAATTCTGACCAAACCCCTAAAATTAAGAATTCTGAAATGTATTGATTCTGAAATTATTTAGGGGGTTTTGGTGGGTTTTTTGTTTGTTTGTTTGTTTTTAGTGAACCAAATAACTGCAATATATGTAACAAAGAAAAAATAAACATATGGGCATTTGCATAATGCAACCTAGAAAATTTAAAGTGTAAATATTTAAGTATATATATAATAAGATTTTTTTATTATTATTTTAACAAGGGCTGACATCTGAAAGTTCCATGTAATTGTGCAAAACCATGGGGAAGTTATAGATGAATTGGTTTTGATTGCCAAAGTACCACAGTAAAAAAAAAAAAATATTTTCTTATGAACAGGCAAAGTTTCACAGAGAACTTAGGTTCACCTGGGTCCTGAGCAAACAAAATACTGCCGTGATAAAATAGTAAGATTCTGGAGATTTATATATGGATGAAAGTGACCACATACTCATGGATAGCAGATTCTCTAGAAAACTATAACAATCAGTGCTCTTCTGCCTCTTCCATGTTCTCCCATTCTAAAGCATATTTAGAGAACCTTTTCCTCCTTTCTCTGCTTGTTTCAGGACCCACAGGAAAAAAAAAACATATCCCTGAATATACCCATTTACCACTAGTTTAGATACCCTAGACTATCATAAACAGTGGGTCTACTACCAAGTAAAGGAGAATAATGTTGAGTGATACTCTGCTAAGTCAGACCAGGCCTGGCCAGCAGGGTTTGTGGAAGGCAAGTCTTGTTTTACCAACCTGACCTTCTATAATAGGGTGACCCACCAGCTCTTGACAAGGATTCTTGTATGAGTTTGTAACATGTTGTTCCACACAGTGTTGTCCGTACTGTCCATTTTGAAACTTTTTTGATTGCTTTGGGGTATTTGGAAAAATGACAATATTTTTTAAATACAAAATTTCCAAGTCTCTTAAGCTTTCTTCTCTGTTTTGTCTTAATATGTAGCCCTTTGCTCTTCACTATTTATTTGTTTGTTTGTTTTCTGCTGGGCTATGTCAGAAGCCTCATTCTTGTTGGCATTCCACAAGCCAAAAAGTAAGCACTTCTTTGCCGCGTTCCGAGAGGGGGGAAGGAAACGTCCAAGCCGATGTAGGGTGAAGCTAGAACTCATTTAATCATGGAGCATGGGACAGGTATATCTTCCAGAGAGAGGCTTGGAAGGTGGGAGGACTTAGGGGGCGGAACATGGCAAGGAGGGGATGGGTTTACAGGGAGTGAGTGGTATACAGACTGGGCTTGGCTGAGTCCGCGTGACGACAATGGGATTAGCACATCAGGCAGACAGTAAAAGATTACGGAATACACAATCAACAGGAAACCGATAGTTGGGTAACCACCACCCAAAAAACATACAGAGGAATGTCTGTCTATCTAATACAATCAATCACTAACTATACTAAAGACATGAGCTTCTGAGTTCTGAGGTAGTTTTCAGTTTCTGGTGTTGTTCACTTGCTGATCAGTGTCATCCACTCTAGGAAGGGGTCACTCTGGTTATTTTTATCATCCCTCAGGCAGGGTACCCCCACACTTCTTACTTAAAGAACTTCTTCCAGCATTTTAAAATCTTGCTGTTATTTTCACACTGTAATTGTAAAGTAATCTACAAAAATGTTCCTGTCTTTGTATTTCACGATAACCAACTAGGATACTGCTGGTTACTTTTTGGCTTTTGGGTTGTTGGTTTTGTTAGTTTGTTTCGTTTGGTTTAGTTTGGTTTTTTATATAGCATTCTTCTTAATTGTGTCATTGCATCATGTAAAACAATTTCTCTTAAATAATAAATCAAACTAAAATCAAACTAAAACTTTCAAAAAGCCTTGCTGCATGTGACATTGAGTTACACTACCTGACAAACTCTTAAGTTTTTTCTTGGATAAGAGGGTATTAGCTTCCTTAGAGAGTCTCTGCATCTGAGGGATTTAAATATTTCTGAGATTCCAAATTTAAAAGGCAAAGGAAGAAGTTGCAATTGTAACTGTTGTGTAACCCTACAGGTAGCTTGCCAATCATTTCCTCTGTGCAGGGCAGAGAGGATGTTTATCTGTTTCAAACACGAACTTTAAGGCATACAGGGGTTTTTTTGTTTGTTTCTGAACAAGATGGTAGCTGCCATAATATTTTGTATGAATGCACTGTATGAATTGCTACCAAAAAAGAGGATGTTCTCCACAACTTGTTCAGTATTCTTCATAATAAGGAATAAATCCTCTCAATAATGGTCTTATCATGGAGCTTGGTTAGAGATTTGTAAATTTTATTTGACATCTAGAAAGGTATTCAGACTGTTCTTACATTAAAAATCATCAAGAAAAAAGAATAATATAATAAGAAACCTAATTTTAGACAATGTATTGATTATTTTTTTAAGCTGAAAATTAAATCTCAGCAGGAGGTAGAAATTTGCTATGTACTCCCACACTGAGGGAGTGTAGCCAATGTTTTAAAAAGTTCAAAGTACTCAAGAGCAGTAAAATAAAAAATAAAAATGCATGCAGGATAGCCTACTTTATTGAAAGTTTTCCCCAGTATCCTAACTAAAAATAGTATTTTGTGCTAAAACACAAAAATATTGTAATTTTTTCAAGCAATATTTAATATGCAGCACATTTCAAAAGAAATATCCAAAAGGACTCATTTGTTGGGGGATTTGGCTGCATTTTTTTTTTGTTTGTGGGTTTTTTTGTTTGTTTTTTTGGGATTTTTTGTTTGTGTTTTTTTTTTTTTTTAGTTAGCTAGAACCATATTATGCAGTCTTCCATTTGCAATATATGGAGCAGAATATAGACACATGAATACATTAGTTTCAGCTGAGTATCCTTCACTTTCAAAAGCACAAGCACACGACCAGCGTGCTTGGGTGAGTTTAATTCTACATAAATTCGGTAAGTTTAGTTCCCAGACTGAGGTTCCAGCTACAATTACAATGCTGAGGATATTCAGGACTGTGATACAGATTCTAGAACAATCTGTTAAGCAGGATTCATCATAGATGATCAAAATGACATCACATACCTTCTCCAATGTGGTGATGGGATTATGAAGTTTGCTTCATGTAGATTTTCCAGATGGTTAATTTCTCCTTATACAAAATGATGTGAGCTTCAAAGTTCTGTACACTTCACTTCTGTGATGTGTTTTCTTCAAGTCTCATTTGCATATCTAGACACCCTTGTGACATAAGGGTTTTCATGACATTAATAAAAAATGCAATTTAATGCAATTTAAAAGCCAAGGCACCTGTACATCCTTGTGAATATCAAACTAAGAACTGCTGAGCTGGAAATGTCTTTTCCCCAGGTCCTGCTTTCAGAGTCAATATCAGAAAGACATAGTTACCAATGCATATTGGCCTTTTCTCGTCACCATTCTAATGCTTGGATTATGCATTTCCATCTGCTCTACTGTGCCACACTCTAAAAGCTTATATAAATTCAGTTATTGTTTTCTATTTCTTTTTCTTGGCACCATTTTTAACTCAGAGGCTAAATTAGAAATATTTTGTGTATTTGTAAAGTAGTGAAACTCAAATGTCATCTTAGGACATTAATTTTGGAGATGTAAGACAAAAAACAAAGACAGCAGGTGCAGATATCTGAAAATTGCTACTGAACAGTGATCGGTCTTCACAGAGGTTTAGCTGGTATACTTGTCAGGCATGTATATGAAGAATTTACCTACTAAGTATACCTTTAAACATTTAAAGCTATCTAGCTGCTACATTCTAATGCAACACAAATTTCACAAGTGGGTGAAAGGCATATAGACGTTGACAAAATTTCTTTCCGTCAGTGTAAAGGCAGATGAACAATTTTCTCTTGTTCCTGCTTTACCAAGTATCAACCACTCTTAAAGAAAGATGATACTGCAAAACTTTTAAAGATAAGAGTATGAAGTTATTTAACATTCATGAAAAATGTGGGGAAAACCCATCATACCAGAAAACCTCTGTAGAATAAATGTACTTTTGAAAGTCCAAGAGTTTTTAAGTAGAAATCTCTTGGTGAATGCAACTACTTGAATTATATACATTCCCACTTCACTTTCACTCACTGTTAGCATGTTAGGAACATTTACCGGTACCTAGAAAGGGTTCCTTTTTCTTAGATATGACTAAGTTTTAATGAAACAGCTGTTTTGTCTCATACACTAAAATTACTCATTTATATTCATAACTTACTTTTTTTGAGTCCTTATGTGAGTCACTAAGAACTCAGAACTCCAGACTCATGCCATACTATTATCAGAAAATCACTTCAACCTGCTTAGGCTGTGCTTACTACGGGCTTCTTGGGGATCAACATCAGCTGCATGTGGCAGATGATCTTAGCACTTCACCAAATCATCAGCAATCCTCCTCATCCCCTCAGTTTTCTTCATAAGAGTTAGGGAAGTATATGTACCTGTGAACAGTCAATGAACTTGCTTTCCCCTTGTTAAAGTGGCAAAATAGCAGATTCCAACATGTCCAGGCTTCTGCCTTAACAGTAAATATATTTATAGATAGTCCCCAAATCTTCTTTGTAATTAAATGCAAATACATAATCAGCTAAAATCCAGTAGAGTTCAGTTTTTCTCTTGTTCATGTAAAATTCTGAGACAAAATCAAGAGTTACCTACATATATAATGAAATAATCTGTGAAAGAGAACATCAGGTCCTGTCAGTGTTCTCAAACCAGTGTAACCAGTCCTTGTTGAAATAGACAGCATTTAATCAATCACTTGGGAATATACAGTCTCAGAATACATATATAACAAAAAGAACAATCCAATCTTGATTTCTCAACAAAAATTTAGTGCTTTGACAGAATCCAATTTGCGTTATTGAGCTTCGTTTTCGGAAGGGTTATATACTATAAATCTTTCCCAAGTTGTAATTTCCTAACACCTTCAAAAACTAGTTCTATGTATGAAAAAATACTGTAATCATGAATATTAAATAATAATTGATGTGAATAGGTTTAAAAGAGCAATAAAGGATATGTTGACCAAAAAAAAAAAGGCTTGGAAGAATTTCTACAAAGTCAATGCCTTTTTTATTACTATATTATTTGACATATCAAAGTTTGTCCATGATTCCTTGAATAACAGGTGACATCCTGATAACATGCTTGCTCTTTGTATCCTGAGAAAAGCTTTGAGGTCAGTACCTCAAAGTATGTCCTAGTTGCATCCTGATTCTAACTCACTACAAAGTGTTTGATCTTTGATACTGATATTTTTACAGAATGTCTTTAACTGCAGCTGCTTGTATATTTGCCAATGGAATGTTCTACACTACTGTAAGACAGATCTGAAATAGTGTTCAAATTACTTCTTGGGGTTTTTTTATTATATTTTTTTTTCTACAGCAACCAAATGAGCAAAAACTGCAGTGCAAACATAACTTGCATGCTTGCTGCAAACGTAAGGATTCTAGATTGCTTTTTCAGCAGTACTAGCGAGCTTCACTCAGACTTTTGCCTTACAAGGGTGTTGCTAAAATTCTAGGCACACTCAAGTGTTCTTGCTAGTGTAGTCTTATGGTGCTTAATAAATTTATATATATTTACATCTCACAGCAAATTAATTTATTGTAAGCAATCAAATTTCATAGCAAATGAATTTACTCTCCCTTCTCTTTTTTTTTCAATCTAGGTATCAGATATAAACATGCTTGACAGAAAATGAACGTACTGATGCTTTAAATACTGAAAAGTACTGCCATATGAACAAAAGCTTCAGGGAAACCATCAGTGAGTTTGTCAAAGACTTGGTTTTGTTGCCAAGGTACCTACTCCAGCTTCTCTATTACTGGGAATTATACTGTCAAATCATGAGAAACTCACATTTTTTGAGATGCCAAGCAAAACCCTTTTCCACCAGACCGTTTATGCTTGAATAAAAATACTGTAAATAAAACTCACTGACTTCTGCTTGTTTTATATGCATAGTCAATGCTAAAACCTGTTTACAGGAACTCTGAGAAGATATAAAAAGGACTTTTTTTTTTCCTCACTGAGAATACTTTTCTCAAGGGAACATTTACTATAAAACATTCTTAAATGGTACTGTTCTAAATTCCTGTGAAATTTTCTAAGCAAGTATTCTGGCAAGTTCACGGTCTTCCTCAGCCTCAAGGGCCAGTAAAACTTGAATCCACTCCTTATGAGTTTTATATTTTGAGGATCTATGAAGCATTTTCTATCAACATCTTTTTTCCTATTTCAGCTTTGAGGAGCTCCATAAAGATGGTATTGACAGGAATATTTTCTGCCATTTAGTATCAGCAGGGCATTTGTCCTCGTCTTGCCTGAAAAACAGTGAAAAAATACAGAAGCAGCCTGACAGTTTGGCAAGTTTTGCTGGAATTGTTTATAGACTTTGACAGAATTTATATACTACTACCTTTGTGTACCTGGCAAGCTCAGTATCTAGGAGGTAAAAGAAAGCACTTGGCTTTACAAGTAAACTTTGTAAAATGAGTATTTTATTGTTTCTCATCAATAGCTTTACAAATTACATTCAGAAAAAAAATTACTCCCCAATTTTATTTTTAAGTCAATTTAAAACACACTTAAATCACTTTGAGTCATCATAGATCTTCTGAAATCCCGAAAGGTTCTTGTTTTCTGCCACGGTTGTCATTAAGAGTAGAAAATTTTAAAATTGCCTTGTTTTAGTAGTGTCTGCCTAGTTCTGTGCACTATAAGCTCCAGAAATCTTAAGATTTTATTTAACAGGTTTTGTACTAAACAAAAGGCAAAGTATTTGAAGGGTGTTGGATTTCAGCAAAAATGTGAAATCTTTTCAGGGATATTGAATTTTACTCTGTGATGACACTTTGAATAATTAAAAATATTTTTACTTGGTTTTCAACATAATAAATCAAAACCTTTCAAGCATGTTTCAAAATGTATGTGTGTTTGTGCATGCGTGTGTGCATGCATCTGTGTGTGTGTGTAGAGATTTGTCATACAGTGGGCATGTGTTAAAAAGTTCACTTAGTTTAATGTGTTGATTTCCATTTGTGAGCAGTGATGTAACTTACTGTGCTGGTTTTAGCTCAGGTAGAGATAAATTTCTTTACAGTAGAGAGTAAGGGCAGTGTTTTGGAGCTTTGCTGTGTTGTTAATGCAGAGATACTTACGTTATTTATGAGAGGTACTTACAGGGAGCCAAGACCTTTCCTTCTCCTCACCCCACCCCACCAGCAAGGAGGCTGGGGGTGTGCAAAAACTTGGGAGGAGAAACTGGGTGGAAAGAGGATATATTTATAAACAAGTTTCCTCCTGTCCTTCAATACAGGTTGTTGTTGCCAGGCAGTTCATCAGTTTTTTGCTTTTCAGTAAGTTCTGTGTGGTTCCGCATGGTCCCTGAAGTTTATTGGTGAGTGCTTTCAGTCCAGGTTGCTTCATAGTGGAGGACCAATCAATGAATAGTGGAAGAGGACTCACAGGAGATAGGCAAGGGCAATGTACACATGAAGCCCAGGGCAGGATACAAGAACCAACTGAATGACAGCTGCTGCAGAGAAAGCTGAACATAACACAAAAGGGACTGTATGGTTGCCTTTGGTCTACCTAAACAGCTATAGCAATTAAGTAGGTCTGTTGGCTAGTCAAGTAAATCAACCAGTTCTATTGGCAGACTGTATCAAGGAACTGTGTAACTGCTTTTCTCTTCATTAATCAGAAAAATGAAACTGTTGTCCCAAGCCAGCCAGAACAGCATATGAAGCAATGCATATGTGAACAATCCCAGCATCGAGTATGAGAACTAAACATCCAATAAAAGAAGGTTTTAGCATAGCCTTCCTGACAAGCGGGAACATCCACTCCTGTGACAATGACCATATCATATGGACACATGGTGAACATCAAGCTTGTACTGTAATTCAACTATACATGATCTTTGTTGCACTCACCTGAGTGTAGCTTGTAGCATTACTGCATTTCTCTGCTAAAACAAAATCTCGTGGAACTTCCAATAGCTTTAGATAAGTAAATGTTATGTTATTCAATAAACATTTTACATATGACACACCTGAAAGAAGTCAGTGTTCTGGACTATGATATGTCACCCTCCTTCACAGCCTTTCTCCATCTTTCCCTTTCTCCATCTTTCCCTCTCCACAAGTTACAGTCTTCCAGCACACAGTGCACCTCTCATTCAGTGACTTCTCTTTAACATCAAAACAAATAAAATATTCAGTCCATTAAAGACTGTCTGAGATAATGTACCTCTTTATAGAACTTTGTTTTTTTTTTAATTTTAGTAAGCTTTAACTAGTCTATCTGAAGTGGGTTAAGGTATATCCAATATAGACTCCAAACAGTGTGAATTTCCATAAACTTCAAAAGAACAGTGACAACTTTTACAGAAGCTTTGAGTACAACTGATTGAAAATGTCATTGGAAAATATTTTATCACCTTGAGAGAGTAAAAGCAATAACATTAACTACAAATTTTTTCAATACATTGCAAATTTCTTAAGCAGAAGGCTGAAAATTAAAAATTAATAATTCACAACTATTATGTTCTTTTCAAGAAATAAAATAATTAAGGCTATGAAGTCTATTTTCTAGTAATGTTAAGAAGTAAACTTTTTGTTCATCAAGAAAACAATAAATATATGAAAATATGTCAGAAATATTATATATATTTTGAAATAATAAAGAAAATTATTTCTATAATTAATTTCATAATTCTAATTAATAATTCATAATTAATTTCTATAATATATTTCATCTATTAGAATGAAACAAGCTTGTTAGGGGCAGGGGTGGAAAAAGTGATGGAAAAGCTTTCTCATTTAAGCACATAACAAAAAATGTAACTAAAATGCTCTCTTGCCATGCTGATGTAAAAAGACAAGGGACCTATTTCACAACAATTTCACTCCCCTTACATCTTGCCAAGAATGAAGATGGAATTCATGTCACCTAACTTTATCTATACAGAAGCTGAATATCTTATGTAAACTGAACGTACAGGCTGCTTTTATAATCAGTCGCAACAGACACAGTAAGGTGAGTTTTTCTTCCAGTTTCTTTCATTCTTCTACCTCTGTTAACAAATTGTGACTAACTGACATGGCATAGTTAAATTTCAGAAAAATAGCATTGTTTGATGTGATTGCAACCATCAAAAGCCTCCACATCTGTGTGTTCACCAGTGTTGCAGTTATGTAATGGTCCAAAAACTGCATTCAGTTCTGATAAAGAATAAACCAGTCATTTTAATACTCTGTCCTTAAGTCATATAGTGAAAAGTGGAGCAAATGTGCAATATTTGTGTGTATATTATGGTAAAATTTCTGTCTGACTTCTATAAGAGAACAGTTTATGCCTTGAAATATAAATATTGATAATCTTTATAATACTTCTTCATTGTGCACCTGTGCTAATTTTCATTTAAGACCCGGGATCCAGAAATCTGAGGAAATGAGTAGGCCACCAAAATGCATTATTGAGCTTATGTGTAAAGAAACCAAAGAGAGAAGTAAATCAATCACAAATAACAAAGGATAATGTTTTGAAATACTTTAACATTACAGATGAAAATCATGTCTTAAAATTTGCTGTCCCTCAATGGCAGCATAGGATAGCAGTCTGAAGGAATCATGGGATAAATTTATGATGATTGCTAGGATTGCTAGTGCAAGGCTCCATAAATTGTTTATTTTCAAGAGTGAATTATAAATGAGATATAATCACTTTGTTTGTCTATTATGCTTCCTAAATAACTCTTCAAACTCCTCAGTCTGAAGTAGTTAAAGAAGTTAAAGCAGTAGAACTCGCAGACAAAATGTCTCATGAAATCAGTTGTTAATATAAGAGAGCCACAAATAAAAGTTGCAGGGGGAAAAAAAAACCTAATTTTTTTTCCTGCCAAAATGAGCAAGTCATAACATGTACTGCTATTTGGACTTAGAAACCAATAAAAGATATATGAGGAATATATATTACATAGCAAAAGGGAATGGAAACTGAATACAGAAGAAAGAAATAAGAAGTATGTGGCTAAGGTTTCAGGGGAAATCAGGTTTTGCCATTGTCATTATTCAGGTTTTACTAGTTCTACCAAATATGGAAGAGTAACTTTCTTATATGGTAATCAAATGAGAGCATCTTGGTGTATATAAGGTCTTCTCCTTTCTTCCCTTAGGCTAGACTATATTTGTTTTTTCTTATATGCATATCTGATGTCTAAGATTTTCAAGTCTCTTTTCTCAGATAAGGATAAAAATCCCCAAAACTACCTTAATTTATTTCCATTTTCTCTTATTTTGCTTATTTTCTTAGCATAAAATGATATTTCTATCATTAAGAACCAGGTATAATTTTCTGTTTTGTAATTTCAATTTTGCTGAATTTCCGGGTTAAATTTTCTTCTTTGTCCAAGATTACACTGAGGCATGATCAGAAACAGTCTTATTAACTTCTTGCCACTGTGAAGGAAGGAAAATTAAACAACATAACGCTATTAAGTTTGATTTATGAAATGGGATTAGTGGGAGATGTTGTGTGTCAGCAAAAAGCTTTACACCTGCACTGTCATACACATGCATACACACACACACACACATAACATTTTCCAGCTCATTAAGACAAGCCCCAGTAACACCACCAGTAAGTGAGCCTAGAGACAGGTAATATCCACTCCCTCTAATGTCTGTGTCAGGATCTGTGTGGGGCTCAGCACCTCAGGACTTCTGCGTCTGGAAATGTTGGATGTCTGTGTGACAATGTTTCCCCTGTCTCTGTGACTGTGTGGGTGTAAGAGTGCAAGACACTTCCAGAAGATTTATTACAAACACATTAAAGCTTTCCCAGAGAGAGTTTTAGAAGTTTTCTCCTCCTGCATTCCAGAGAAACGGTCTTTGATATGAGAAAATCATAAGTCTTTGCAGATATGTTTAAGGATCCCAGAGAGGTGGGGTGGGGGATGATAAAAGCCCTGAAAAGAACAGAGAGTGTGTCTTTCCCAGGCCTGGTGTTTGAAATGCTGTTAAGGTTAATGTTCTTTAAGTCTAGTGTACTCGACTTTGGAAATAAATTTTCCTACAATGCTTCCACTGCCTGGCATTGTGGGGGCACCTGCACATTATCTTTCTTCACAGTGGGTTTATACCCAGGTGTTGACAGAGGCTGTCAACCCAATCAGTTCTTCGTGATGTCATAGTATATCTTTACTTTCAAGTAACATCCTAATGTTTTCAGGACTAGTCTTCAGTGATTATCATATAATTCAAGAAAAATGCTATAGCTCAGTGTTAATTTGAGGAATTCACACTATAGTTCTACAGACTATTTCATATTTTCAAACTGATGTCAAGATTAACACAGGTTTTCCCACGCAGCGTTGCACTATGCCATTACACTCACCTACGTTGTTTTGATGAAGGTTCAGTTTTACATTATTTTGTCATTGATTTAGTAGAGCTTTTTGCAAAAATACTTATAAACATAGCTATATTTGCTTTTAGATTCTGCAGAAATCATGTGGCAAGCTAATGCAGGTAATCTGTACACAGTCATATCAGGACTTGAATATTTCAAGTTTATGAAGCTTTTCTTTTCTTTTTAATATATAAATTCAGAGCATATTGTCACTTAGAGAAGAGCCATAGAAACATGCTTTGGATGAATAATGTGTTTTGCTTCTGCTTCTACTATACTGCAGTTCAGATATCTCAGATTGATACCAATACAAACATTTGTAAAAAGGGAAAAAAATTAAAACTGCAAGTATTATTTCTTACAGAACAGAAATCTTCCAGAAATTATGATACATGCACACAGATACTACTGAAAAAGCAAAACACATTTTTGGACTTTTTATATAGTCAGAACACCATGTATATTTCAGAGGGATAATTGTTTTGAACCATTTTAGTTATCTGCTTGAGGAGGATGACATTACAAAGGCCAATACAACTGTAGTTTTTTATTTTCTTTTCATAAGCATACATAAAAAAGGAATCCAGAACTTATTTCTGCAAGTTCCAAAGTAACAATTGCACTTGTCTTATCTTCAAAATAATTTCAGACAACTTAGTTTTAGCAGTAATATAAGAAGGATATATTTTACATATGGTGGAACCTAAGAAGGAACAAATATATTCCAACTCCTTCTTGCGGAAAAATATTACTATTGAGCTCTGCAAAGGATCCTGAAGCTTTAAAAGTCTGTTTTTCAGTCTGTTAAAGTGTTTATTTAAGCATTGTTATGAAAAAAATAATTTGTGTTTCAAAAGTCAGGTAAAGTTATTATAATAATTTAGTAAGCAAGTAACTCTAAATCAGGTGAAGTTTTTTTCTACTAACTATCAGAGAAAAGAAAAGGTTTCACAAGTAGGTGTTTGTCCTTCTTTAACTGCTTCCCTATTTTAGCAGTTACATGGAAATTAGGAAATTACTGCTAAGGACATTTTTAAAAGAGTATTATTCTCACATTTCCCCTACGTTTATGTTTCCTTTTCTGTTTGTCAGACATGCAGCTTGCTTATTGTTGTAGAATCTCTCATTTCAATCTTTTCTCCCTGGGAATGGAGATTGGTCTCTAAATCCCTGGAAAATAAACACATTAATAATGAGTTTATTTATGAGTGAATAAGAAAATAAGAAGATCATTCCACTGTCAAACTATAGAAGAGTTGAAATCTGTAACTGCTGTTTCACATTATGTCTGGAACCTTTCACATGATTTCCTTAAAAGCTTCCTTCTTTTCTTCCTTCACGTTTCAGAGGAGTTGGATCTCTTTGGTATTAATGCTATGCACAGAAAAGTCCAAACTTCAGTCTGTAACTCTATGAGTTCTCTACTTATTAATTCTTGTGTTAAGAAGACAATCTTTATATTCTGAAATTAATTGAAAAGTCTTCTCAAAATTTCCCATCTCCTTCCACATATATTTTTTCTGAATAATGACGTAATCTAAGTAAAAAATCTCAATTTAAACAAAATAATATAAGAGAAATATAAGAGAATTTCATGGTAAATGTACCATTACTACACCATACTGCTACCAATTTCTGTTTGGTCAGTGGTTTTTTTGTCTGCAAAATTTTTTCTTCTTTTTCTTTCTTTTATATGTTTGGCAAAGACTCTGCTTGGCTTGACTTTCTCAGTTAATTTTAGTAAAGTAGGAAAGAGACTGTTTGTTACTTACCTCAAAAAGAGATAGTTCAAGTAAGAGTAGTAATGTTTTACTGCCCAAGTTTGATTTGATGGTGAGACCAGATGTGAAGAAATGAGCTGTTGAGCATTTATAGATGTTTAATCCATTTGACTATTAAATGTAAAGGATCAGCCACTTGCAGAAGAGAAGAAATTGAGCAGTAGTCCAGTTCCCCAGTGTTCTTGGTGGGAAAACTGTTAATGTACCATTTTATGTGCTTTTTCTAAGCAGAACTTTCTTCTTTCTCTCTTTTTCAGAATGAACATCTACTCACAGAAGTAATCAATTTTATGCCAACAAAACCTGCTATCTGTAGGCAGGTTGGCATAACTAGAGAATCTTCCTTCTGAACTGAAATACCTGTTACCAAAGATATTTGACCAATAATGCTTTGATAGATCCTTGATTATCTTCTTTTTTAGCTACTGTGGAACAAAGACATTTTGATAAACTACGATGGCAAGTGTCTTAAGTGCAATGTGTATCAATGTAGCACAAAGTATTATAACAGTAAAAGCAGACAGCTTGATCACATCAAACTCAATCATATATCTTGACTCATAATAGCTCAGATAGAGTCATACTACAAAAATAGATGATTTATACAAAAATAGATGATTTATTCTATCACAACCTTTATATGCTTCGTTTTTAATTCATTCTATTAGATACTTATCTGACATTTACTACTGTAGAAATAAGGAAATTAAGTATGGAAAAAATAAAACATTTATGCTTTGAATATGATAAGCCTGATTTAAAAAAAAAAAAAGTGATTTTGTGTGTGTGTGTACCTGAAGAAACAAATATTGCTTTCCTCAACAAAAAGTATCAAATCCCGTAGAAAGTCAAAGGTGGCATGTTTCTCATAGCTGGAGAAAATGATGGCCGATAAAAGATCTTCCTTCAGCACAGACTAAGTCCATGCCCTCAAAACCTATTGTGTGGAAACTACAGGATTAAAGTAATTAAAACCAAACAAAAAATCCTGAAAGAATTAGTTCTGAACTTTGCTGTTGACATGAATGGTAGGATCAGCAGCCAGTTTAATGATTTTACTGCTACTTTTCTCTGAGGCAACAGCAGCATCCAGTGGCCAGTTAGGTTCAGCCTAGATAAGCTGCTTGTGGACTGTTTATGTAGAATAGTATTTTTTAAGTATTCTTGGGTTTTACCCATTTGTGAAAGGAGCACGCAGGATTTAAGGTGGCAATATCAGCAGGTTTGGTATGTCTTTGCATAAATTCTTTATAGATTTTAACTTTTGCGTTCCCTTGTGGTATTTATAACATTGATGGAGGTGAAAGAAGTCATCCAGGACAACTTTGTGACTTTCAGCTTTGCCTCATTAAGTGTATGTTTATTGACACAAACACAGGTAAACAATTCAGACCATTGTTTGATATACATAACCTGTGGGATCTTCAGGCTGAATCCCACACATAGACATTGTATGAGATGCAGTCAATCTATTACAGAGCTGTCAGATGAAATATTATTTAGGGGTTATCAATACTGACTGCAAATAGAATTGCAATAGTCACCACAGACCATAAATGATGTTTGATGCTTTATGTGTATTTCCAGGGTGGAGAGAAATTTCTTGCTTCCAAATACGTAGCGTAGAAATATCCTATTCTGCATAGGAAAAAAAAAAAAAAGAATGTTAACTATGCACAAGACACAGTATTGTCTATTTGTTCTATTAAAGAACTTGTGTTCCACATCCTTGCATTAAGAAGATTACTCCAGGTAAATGAAAATGGCTGAGAAATTACATATTACTTTACTTTGTTTTAGCAGTATTTTATTTTTAGATTTCCCCCCCCAACTTTATACATATAACATCTGTAGGCTGCATATCCATTCTGCAAAATACAGTTATTTATATTTTTGGAGACGTCTTGGTGCAGAGTGTGTTTAGTTCATTGGAATAAGTACTGTGGCAATGCAGTATATGTGTTTAGAGAAGAATCCTTAGAGAAGAAGGATTCTAACATACACAGGTGAATTTTAGTGCAAGAAACACAAAATATGAAATAAAAACCATGCAATCTTTTTACTGAGAATACTATGAGTACATTCTTGTCTGTGTACATAATCATAATTCTTTGTATAGTATGCAATGAAGAAACATTGCAGGCGTGAAATATGACAACATCCATAAAGGTCACTGTAGGCAAATCACTTCAATCCTCTGAAGTGACAGTATATGTTCTGACCTCAGGTATGTGCATCATGAACCAAGATAAGATTTAAGAAAAAAGCATTTTGGCATATTGCCACAGTATTAATACACAAATGTAGATACACACATGCAAGCTTATTGAATTGATTATGAAAATTTGTCTTTCCAATGATAGCTGTTGCCTCTTTTCTCCCTTTAAGAACTTTTCCCCCATACTTACTTCCCTCCATTTTGTGAGGATCTTGGTTAAAATACAATGTAACAGTTTCTAAATAGTTATACAGTTTTTTGGAGTCTGTAAGTGGTGCCCTGCTCTGTGCAATTAAGATTCATAGAGAGTAGGATAATGGGTAAAGGACAATGGGAAACTGTTTTGGTGAAGAACTAAACAGAGCAAAGAGATTCACTCAAAGTGTATGTTTGTTTTTTTCTTTTTTTTCCAATTGATATCGTGGTAAAGTTGAGTTTAAAAAGTCTTAGCACTTCAAAAATGATATTTATGTATTAAGATATTAAATACCTTGGCCTTGTGTACTTTCATTTCCTTCATTTTCATACAACGAAGTTTGAGAGTTTAACAGCTATATTAATTTCTTAAAATTTGAAGACTAGTTTTTTGCGTGGAGACGTAAACCCACAATCTGCCCACATTTAGTTTGCTTGAGCCAAACACTAAAGACCAAGTGGATGGGTAAATTTACCCAATGTATGGTTAAATCACAACATTCTAACAAAAAGATCAAATACAAAGGTTTATTCAAATATTATGACTGTGTACAAATTAGGGATTGAAATGTTTGGGGTTTTTTCTTTTCAGCTTTACCTTGTTCAAACTTTGGCTTTTCAGTATTCTTCAGATTGTTGCCACAAAGTAGTCTTAGTAAAGATACTTACTTAGTCAAAGCTTATTTTTAAAGTTTTTTTTTTTTTTCTTGTGGCTATTCATAGTGTGTTGTGTTATTGTTGTTGTTATTCATGATGTGGTTGTGGGGGAAAGGGAGGGAGTGGGTTTTAGTTTTTGTTTGTTTTATTTGGGAGTTTTGGTTTGTTTGCTGTTTTGGGGCTTTGGTTGTGTTTGTTTTGTTGTGGGTGTTTTGGGAGAAATAAAAGCTTTATCAAAACCTGAAACATAAGTTATGAATGCATTCTGTTCTGCTTATAAGACAACCTATTTCAGAAATATTTTCTTAAAAAAACCCAAAAACATTAAATCCCCTTTAACTCTATATTTAACTTAGAGTGGTTTTGATTCTCTTTTTCTCAGTACTGCATATAGTAATTTATTTCAGTGCAAAATGGATTTGAAAACCTACTAAATCAGAATGTTAATGTCTTATACCAAGTATGCTATCAACTCTCTCTTTAAGTGACCACATATGGTACAAGATACAATTTAGACAGTGCCTCTATTTATCTTCTTGAGGAGATCATCCCAAAATCATTTATAGACCACAATTTAGAGATCTCAAAGTAAAGATGCCATACAACAGACTTGCAATACTTTAATCCAGAAGACTGCATATTGAAGAAAAAGAATTGTCATGTAAATTACTACTCCGCCCCTGGCGATTTTGTTATACATGACAGAACAACACTAATGCTTCAAATCAGAAAAATGAGGTGAATATTAAATATTAAAATCTAAGGCAATTTTGTCTACCCTTTAATGCAACTAATAACTAGAACTAAGAAGGAAATAAGGGACTAACTAGGTATTCACAGATCAAGGAAAATCTTCATTGACATGTGAAGAGTAAGAATTTCTTTTGGAGACATGAATGTCAAAATGTACATTATTTTTTAGAACTTATAATAAAGAACACACAGGAAGAAAAACCCAGGTTCAGATTTTTCACATAAATAAACATTTTTTTATATGAATGTGTTTCAGAAATGCATTATCTGCATGTACATATTTATGAAGGTGAGGAGTTCAGGATTTTTCTTATAGTAGTCTGTTGAAATCAGCAGTTATTTAGAATTTATTACGTTTCACTTTATTCTGTAGGTACTCCACTGATTGCATTCGCTTTAGCTCTAAAGACTAAGATTAAGCATTTAAAAGCTGCAACAGTTCTACATGTTCTGAAGTTACTTAATCTGTATTGCAAAAAAAAATGTTGAAATCTTTAGCAGAGCTGCAGAGGGAAAACTTGCAGTATCAGCAGTAATGCAAAATTCCCACTCATGGGAATAGCCTACATTTCCTGCTTGACCAACCTGAAACAGGAAAGGCTTCCATATCTCAGGCATGTTGACAAAAAGAATTCTTGCTGTTTCTTGCTTATTCAAGAGGAAGTATAATATACTGTAAAATTGGAGAATGAATACCAGCTTGCAGGCAATTATTATTGCTAGCTTCACAGATCCAGTAGTTGGGGGCNTTTTTAGTCATCAGAAGGTAGGAGGTAAAAATCTCTCAGTAATTTTAATTAACATCTAGGAAACAAATAAATCACAAGTGAAAACTTATTTATGATTATCATTGTCTCTCATATTTTACTGAAACTTTCAGAGCAGTTATAGAAAACCTGAAATGATACGACTCGCTTGTGTCAATTCCTCTCTGGTTATTGACTATGGTAAATCATCTGTTCTGCAGAGACACATAATGTGAGGATGGTTGCTTCCCTGAGGGGGACACTCCTGAGCAAAGGCTGGAAGTCTCTAGTTGCTTTATTTATTTCAGGGGAATTGTTTATATAAGTAAATTCTAGAGAGGAAATCTAACCTTATTTAAAACATCCATTTTAGAGGACTAAAGTTACTAAACCTCTGTTTTCTTCTAGTGGTAAGCATTTTACTACTCAACTTATCTCTGTTTTAATTCAGTTGAACTGTTGTATTATTCATCACAACAATCATTAATTAGAACCAGAATAAACCCAATAAAAATTCCCACTATTTCTTTCAACAATACAGGCTCAGCTGTGATCTATCTTTTTTCTTTGTCTTTTTTTTTTGTCTTTTTTTTTGGGGGGGATGTGTGTGTGTGAAAACAATTTAAAAATATAAATATTCATGAAGCTCCAGTATATTTAAAGAGAAGGATTGTTTATTTATTTCTAGAATATTTTGTTTAATAATCATTTGCTATGATTCTTTTTTTCCTGTGTGTAGAATGACTTACTAACTTGTTTGTCCTGGTGGACTTTATTTACATCATATCCCTATTTCTTGTATTTATATATGGACAGAAATTCATGTTCAAAATAAATATTTTGTGCAAAGTTAAGCCACCTTATGTATAATACTAAAAAGAAGAAAAAAGCAAGAGAACAACAAGCAAACAAACAAAACCAATAAACCCAAAGGGTACAATCACAGAATATTTGAGAATGGAAGAGACCTTTGAAGTTCAGCTCATCCAATTCTCCTCCAAGCAGAGTCAGCTGCAGCAGGGTTCCAAGGACCATGTCTAATTGTTTTTTAAATATTTCCAAAGGTGGCGGCACCACAACTTCTGTGTGAAAGCAGTCTCATTGCTTGATTGCCCTCACAATGAGAAAGCTCTTTTTTTTTTAATGTTTAAACAGAATTTCTTGAAATTCATTTTGTGCCCTTTGCCTCCTTTCTTTTCACCAATGAAGGGACTGGCGCTGTATTCTTAACTTCCCCGCATTAAATATTTCACAATCTGTTAAGTTCCTCAAACCTTCTCCATCCAGAAAAAATCTCTCTCAGCCTTTTCTAATATGTCAGAATTTCCAGTACATTAAAATGATCAGCAGTATTTTTAAGGCAATTCAATATATCTTTCAATAAACAAAACCAATGTAATTTTCAGATACTTACCAGCTCTTACTGTTGGTGAAGTTGCTAGTGCTTCGAAGGGCTTTAAGTATATCTGTCTAGAAAAATTAACATTAATAGCCAGGTAAAAATAGTAATTATGAATGTATTCTACAACAAGCATATCACATACTCAGATGTATATGCAGACAAAAAAATAAGTATACAAAAGTATAAAATGTAAGTGTATTTTAAAAATTCCACTTGGTGTGTTACTTATTAGCAATACACACAAATACTTTTTAGTAGTATTTTATTCTGGTGAATTTGAGGTTTTATACTGTATTCCCCTTATCTGAATGGAGTTTTCCACAGATTATTACATCATTGAAAGGAAGTGTTTACTAAACTATAATCACATGAAATATAGGTGATCTCAAAATTTTCCACCAGAATTTTAATTTGAAATTGGAAAATTATGTTTTGGTAAATAATAACTCAAAAGGGTGAAATGTTCCTAACTGTGTGGACAGTATAGCTGTTATCAGTACTACATCATAGCAAAGACAATTTACTGACCTAATGTGTCTGATATAAATCAAGAGAGTTCATAAGTTTTATTTTTAATTTAACAGCAATGTCAGTTACATTACACAGTAATACTTTGGAAGTGTATCATAAAATGCACGTAATTGCATAATTGTTCACATAATATGCAGTTCAAAGATTTCTAAATATTTCTAAAGCTGCCTTTATAATGCCTTTATAATATATTACTGTTTAATTAAGGAAAAGGCACTGCGATTGTAAATTTTTTTACTGCACTTACTGTCTTGGTTTCATTTTCTTAGATACGTTTTCTTCATTTTGATGAAGTATGTACATTACATGAACAATTAATCTTCCCTGTTTTCCAGTAGACAATAAAAATTGCCCCAGTGTAATCATTGCAAATTTGCTACCATTTATTAAATCATTTAAATTAATATTCTTTTCTATAATTGCTGATATCTCCTTGTCTTCTTCCTGGAGTTATACCTACTTCAACACTGTTAGCAACACTGAAAGACAGCCTGTAGCACTGTCTCTTATATGCAGTTTTTCATATCACTAAAACTGCCCCTTAGTCTGGCCATGACAGCCATCTTCCCCAATCAAAATGCCTATGCAATTAATCTTGATGTTTGTTCTTCTTCTCTGGGAGATCTTGTAACTAATGTTGCCCTGTCTTTTGTATTTTTTTAGTGATTTTTGAATGTTTTCCTTTTTTTTTTCTTTCTTCTTGTCAGCATTTTGTACAGCTTTTCCACTTCTTCAGAACCATCATGTGGCAGCCACTTCACTTATATATCCCTATAATTATGCCAACAAGAGCCTCCTCCTCATTTATCTTTCTCACTTTTTATAAATTTTCATAATTTTCAGTTTCAGTAGCATCTCCAGATGAACCTTCTTCAGCTTCCCCAGGTATTCAACTGAAGTTCTCATTAGGTAGCTACTCACATACACTCTGAGAATTCACAATGTGATTCATTCAGGAAAAAATCAATATTAAGTTTTTCTTTACTTCTTCACACTCTCTGTTTCAAAGTAAGCACTCTGAAAATCTTGACATTTTACTTCCGGTAATTTTTGAATTATTGTGGCTTTTGTTCTCCATTCTCACCAGAGGCATGAAATATCATGAATGGATTTCTATTCAGAAATGAACAAGAATGCCAAGACTAGTGTTCTTTTATTCTGTGCACTCACAAATCACCCAGCAAGGGGAAGCCCCAGGAGCATCCCACAGGGAGGCACCAGGGAAGACCCAAGCCTAGCAGGTCATCTACTCATGGTCGAGTGGCTGCACATTTCTGAGGTGTTTTCCCAAATATGGTTTACACCATCTGTGGCATAAGTGCGCAGTGATGAAGCAATTTATGGATATACCAAATACAAGCCCTACTAAACATGGCCTATTTTATACTTATTTCACATATCTGTGCATAGAAATATTGTCTGTCTTTTGTCTGTATGTTTACCAAGCCCTCTAGCAGTCAGTCATGCAGCTGTGAACATTTTGCTAGAGAACTGACTGAATCAGTCAATATGACCTACTGCTCATCGTTTTTCTGTCATATTGTTATATTGCCCAGTAAACCAATGTAAGCCTGAAACTAGTGCTTTGTCTATAATCATTAACTTTTGCTCACTAGTTTTTCTTATTCTTCTCTGATAAAGTAATGTCTTTGATCTGTTTGTTTATTAATAGTAAATATTCACTTTCAAAATGCCAGAGACTGTTCAGAACTTTTAATTCCACTTCTGTAATCTTTTGATTAAAATGGAAGTCATACTTTTGGGCAGAAAGATTGAATGTTTTGTTGTCATCTAAAAAGTTCTCTTCTATACTCACATTCATCTACTACTACTTTCGTACCTTAAAATAATCTGCTCTGTTGCAGACATTACTTTTTATTTTTCACTCATGCTTTCATTGGCTTTGAATGCTGTCATTTTGAATTTTAAAACTTAGACAGAGTGGAGAAAAATACAAATTTTACAAAAATAAAGGCTTCCTAACTGTACAGTTTCTTACTACATGTGCACACATAATGCCTCAGAAGACCCCAAACAAGACTGCATTTCTCTATATATGTTCATATGCACATATGCATGCTTATCTGTGTGCATTATTTCATTCTTGCCTTTTCCCTTTTCTTAAAAAGCAAGAAAAGAAATTACTAGAATTCATGTAAACATATATTCAAGCTATATTTTAGTTTCTTGTAGGGTTTTTTCTTCGTTTGCTTGTTTTTTTTCATTGATTTGGGGTTTTTACATTGGACTTTCAGATTTATTTTAAGTTAACTGTCATTTAAGATAAAAAGTTACTTGTACTTGGAATGAATATTATACAGGGATCCAATATGTACTTGTTTGACTTACAGTGTCTTACATTATGTTTTTAGTTCATTGTAGCAGGTTTTTTATTTTTCACATTGAGTACTGCCACAGGTGAGTGTAGTCCTACAAGAAACTTTAATCACTCAGAATGATTTCAAGATCAAATTTAGCATATATTATGATCTGGTTTGCAACAATAAGATATATCATCTCATTATGCTATAAACTGAAAGATACACATTTTTCCTGTGACAAACCCTTCTAATTCTGATAAATTTTTCAGAAAATCTGGAAAACTTTTTAAACACCGATGTTAAATGTGATATCTCCTTTAGATTATTTTCCTATGTGCAGGTGAATATGACCACTTTTTTCATATTGTTCATCCTACACAAATGGAACCTACAAAACCAAAATATCAATAAAAAGTAATGTCTATTAATTTGAACAGAGTTAATTCTACAACAATTTAAACAGCCTATCTTGATCTAAAATATCACTAGACGGAAATATAATAGTATAATATAAAGGCATGATAAAATGAAATAGCCACTATTACAAATTATATTTTTTTTTAAAAAAATATAGATGAAAATATGTAAATAAGGTTCATAACATTGGAGTGGCCACCTTTATCAAATGTGTTGTCATCAGTCTTACAACAGATAACACAGTATCAGGGGTTTATTTTCTCACTAATGTTATTTAGACATAAAATAATATTTTACTCTCTTAGACTGAAAGTATCCAGTAAAGCAAAACACCATGAAAAGGACTCTGAAATATTTTTACTGTAACTATCCATTTCTTGGGACCTGCAAAATTTTTTTTGAACCTATGGAAAATCTAAAATATGGGCCAACAGCTGTTAGCATACTTTGATTCCCTGTCTTCTACTTTTGTTGCATGGTTTATACCAACCCATACCTAGTTTTCTCTTAGTTACTGAACAAAGTGGCAATAAGTGGATTTAGGCTGTCTGAATTTTAATATTTCAAAATTATTTCAGAATTATTTTGTTCTTACATTTGAATAGTAAATGCATTCATATGTTCATACATTCCCTTCCAAGTGTGCTTTTACTCTCAATGCAACATGAGTAATAGACCTACACTATAATTTTCTTGGTAATCTATTCTATACTCATTCCACACTCATCATTCTAAAAGAACTTCATTATCATTTGGCTTGTGAGAGAGTTCATCCCTTTCTCAATTCTAAGAAAACTTGTATATTGAGATACAATGTCTATTATCTTTGCTTATAAATGTAAAAGAAGCCAGAATATACATAAACCAGAAATGTTTCATTTTCATCCCCTGCTTCTGTTACTGCAGATATTATCTATTTTGTTGAGAAACTATCACACTATGTACAGTTTGAATTTTTGTATTTCAGAAAAAAAACCCATACTCATTTATGCTATTGCAAAACAAAACCTAAATTCAAGGGGAAAAAAAAAACATAGACAATATATTAGATTAAAAAGTAATTAGCAAGTGTGTAGTGAAGTGCTAAAGTTTTAGGTACATTTTTATTAACCCTTCTCAAAAATTACCTGAAAGTACTAAAGAGCTTGTTTTGATGTACACAGATGTTATACTGCAAGGAACATTATCGAATTCAATGTGGTATACATGCAGAAGAATGTTCTAAATCTCTAAGAGTTCTTTCGATTCTGATTATCATACTACTAACGAAAAAGTGGGATCATAGAGAAAGGGGAGTAGTTCACTAGTAGTAATGATTAAAATAACTTTTAATAATGATGAAAAAAAATTATATAGATATTACTTGTCTGAAAGACTGAGAACAACATGAACAGGTCTGACTTTTAGCTCAGCTAGCCAATCAAATTCACTTTAAAAATAGAATGAATAATGCCACTATACTTTTTTTCTTTTCTGATATTCAGAACATGGAATACCATTTCATTGATGGGCAGTGGCATACCTGAACCAAAATGTAGCTTGTACCTCCATATTTCACCATGGATTTTCTTTTACCATTATCCTTCTCCAATTATCAAAATATGCCACACTGTTTTTACATCTTCAGTTACTCTAACCTTCTTGTACTCTGTGCTACTAGTTCTATTTACTAAAGAAAGATAGAAAATAAAACCTCTTAAAAAGTCAAGACAGTTTCCTATTTTGGTCCAACAGTATAGTAGTTACATACCCACAGGTTCTATCAATGTTGCGTGTGTAATTCCACTGATCTGAACTTTTGTGTACTAGCTGCTTACAGAAATATTTCCTTCGTATCTTCATAACATTTTTTTGTAACAGTTCTTCGAAGTCTCTTGACTTGTCCAGCCAGGTTTTAATTCAGTCCTGCAGCAAAGCTCTTATGTAAGTATTTGATTTTCTTCCTGCTTTTCTGTACTGAAGAGTTAAACATTCGCTGTCTCCAGAAATGTTGAAGAGGTGTCTGGATGTGACAATTAGTAACATGGTTTAGCAGTGATTATGGTGATGCTGGGTTGACAGTTGGATTAGACGGTATTCCAGCCTTGATGATTCTGTGATTCCTCTTCCTCTACTTTGTGTTTGACATTTCATAAATGAGAATTATTTGGGAAAAAGGTTATAATGATAGATTTGAAGACCACTTCAGTGAAAAGGTTTCTAAAATTCTAAATCAGTAAAAATATGAGTAAAATGAATACAGCTTGGAATTTTCATTGAGTTAGATGAACATAGTTCAGAGTTGCTTTCTTTAAGCTGCTTTAGAGCAGCAATACTAACAGATTATTATTATTGATATGAACATGGTAAAATGTCATTAAAAATAGCATCTTTGAATTATGGAAGGTTTACAAGACCAAAAATTAAGAAATTTAGAGTACGCAATTTTTCATTTTGTGATCTTCAGGGGGAATCAGCTCTAAATATAAGAAATATAATACTAAGCCTGGATTTATGTATCTAAAAGGCTAACATCTGAATCGATAGTGTTATTTAAGGATGCTTCTATTGTAAAAGTACAAAACAACTTGTTATAGATAGTGATTCATCTGATCCATTTAATATTGCTCATCATAAGATTGAATGAATTTCTTTTCAATTTATTTGTCTCCAGCGATTAGAAAACTTTTGAGTGACTAGCTCCAACTTTGATACCCAACTTGAAGGTATGTTATTTAAGGCAGATGAATCATGCATCTTTTTAGTAGGAAAAAAAAAAAGCAAGTAAGCACTGAAGATGCTCAGTACTTGTGAAAATCAGTCAGCTACTTATTTACAGATGAAAAGTTATTTCTGCACTTCTAGCTTTGTAAATACCCCAATGTCAGTTATTTAGGCCAAGATTTAGGTCAGAGATTTTCAAGCAGCAGTCTCACCAGAAGGAGACGTCTTCTGTTTCTTATAGCACACTAGCTATAAAATTTGCATGTAAAAGGAAGGACAAAACACATTATCTAGCTTTACTTACTTTGCACTCCAATTTGCTTAGACATAGACAAGCAACTGCATCAAAACCATTTAAAATTAAAGGAATATTTAATGTATTGAGTCAGCAAGAAGTAAGTCTTAAATTCGGACGCTAACTACTTTCTTAAGTGCCATAATATTTATTTTGCTAGTTAGCTGATACTAAAAATAAATAAAAAACCAAAACAAAAAGTATTAAGGTAGGATTCAGACTGAGATTAATACAGTCAAATTTATTTTTTTATGTGTAGATACAGAAACTAGATTTCACCCAAAACATACACCATATGTACAGATATATGCAGCTATTTCTTATCCAGAAATAGAGTCAATCATGATAAGTCTCTTTTTAATTAGTGAAGATTTAGTTACTAACCATTTCCAATGCCATAAAATACCAAAGACACTCTTTTTGGCAGACAAACATGATACTAAACCATAAGGAGAAAATTCTCTTTCTGAACACCTAAATAAAGCCTTTTAACATTGAAATAACATCTATTTCTGAATAATTTCTATAAAATACTGTTTTCTTTTGCCTAGTTTTTCCTGATTCTCCTTGTTCGTTTTCAGAAGACACAAACATTCCGAGTTCTTAAGGCAGCTCATCCACTTTCTGTTTTAATTACACCTGTGAACTCCGGCCTCATTGTGGTTAGGACTTACAAAACTGGAGACTAGTGAGGAGTGATAAGTGTGTTCCACAGGGGTCAGTACTGGGATTGATGCTGTTTGATATCTTTGCTGGTGGCACAGACTGTGGGCCTTAGTACACCTCCAGGAAGTTTGCTGAGAACATCAAGCTGTTCGGTACAGTCAACATCAGAGGGAAGGGATGCCATTGAGAGGGACCTTGACATGCTTGAGAGACAGCCTGTGTGAACCTCAGGAAGTTCAACAAGGCTTAATTCAAAGTCCTACACCTGGATGGGCAATCCCAAGCACAAATAGAGGCTGGGCAGAGAATGGATTGAGCGCAGTTCTGAGGAAAAAGACTTGGTAGATAAAAAGCAAAAAATGACCTGTTAGTCTGTGCTCACAGCCCAGACAACCAATCATATCATGGGCTGCATCAAAAGAAGCGTGACCTTCTTTTGAAGGCTGGAGGAGGTGATTCTTCCTCTCTGCTCCTCTCTTGTGAGATCCCACCTGGAGTACTGCATCCAGTTGTGAGACACCAAACATAAGGACACAGACCTGTTAGTACAAATCCAGAGGAAGACCATTTAGTTGATCACAGGGCTGGATTACCTCTCCTGTGAAGACAGGCTGAAAGAGTTTATGTTCGGCCTGTAGAAGGGAAAGCTTCAGGAAACCAACTAGTAGCCTTCCAGTACCTGAAGAAGGGCTACAATGGTGTGTAGTGACAAGACAAGGGATAATGGCTTCAGACTAAAAGAGGACAGATTTAGGTGAGATTATCATGAAGAAATTCTTTCCTCTGAGGCTGATAACAGAACAGATTTCCCAGAGAAATGGTAGATGCCCCATACCTGGAAATGTTCAAGGCCAGGCTGGGATGGAGCAATCTGGTCTACTGAATGGTATCCTTGCCCGTTGCAGGGGTTTGGAACTGGATGATCTTTAAGAACCTTTCCAATTCAAATGGTTATATGATTCTATGAAAACAGAAGTCTTTTAAACCTGATCTCATCTTTTAAATATTGTGTGTCAGTGAAGAGGTTGCAACAGGAGAGAATTCATACAGGAGTTATTCAATTTTAGATGAGTACCCAGGAAAGAGAGAAAGAGGAGCAATCTCCTCCAGCCCTATATTGTTCCTAGATCAGATTTTTTTCTAATTTAGCTCAATCTAATTCATAATCTACATGCTGTGGGTATTTTTTTTCCCTATGTTCCCACCTCTGGTCCTGTTTTCTTCCTGTTGTTGTTTTGCCCCATTTCCTCTTTCCTCAACCTGCTGATAGTTAAAAGTCAGCATAACCCTGTTCTAAATTCTTCAGGCTAAAGTTATACCATGTGCTCAGAACTGATGTGCTCTGGGCAGACAGAATTCTCTAGTTGTTGTTGTTTAATAAGACATCTATGAATTTCACATCCATCTAGAACAATGCAAATACTGAAGTGGATTTTGTTTATTTTAGATTTTTTAGTTTGTACTTAAGCACGTGGTGCCTAAGGGATTCTTTGATTTTTGATTTTTCAATTTTATAGATGTTAGAAATTATTGTAGATCTAATGTACTAGTAAAATAACTTCAGTAGCTGAATGTTTATACATACTAACCCCATCCTATATCAACCCCTTAGAATTCCTTTAGCTGTTTAGTCTCTATTTCAAGGTAAAATTGCAGAGAAGCACCATGAAGCCTGTACCACAAGATAAAGACAGGGACAGAAGGACCTCCAGATCTGAAGCTTCGGAAGGCCTCCAAGGACCTGGCGTGCTGTGAAGAAGACAACGACGATGAAGGAAGGGTCCTGAGCACCTAGACTCAATTCCCAATGGGATGTGCTGGGGGCTGAATAGGGCAGGACTGGGGGAAATAAGGGAATGGGATTGGATGGACACTTATAAAATCTTGTAACGCGAGTCTAAAGGGGGGTTTCCTGTGTAAATGTATTCCTGGAGCCTGGTGGCTCATTAAAGCTCCTGCTCACTTATCTTGTCTCCTACTAAAAGTTGCCTTCAGGTTTGTTTTCTTCACTTCCTTAAGGCAACACACCCAAGTAGAATAGAGAAGGTTTATAGGTTTTGGGGTTTTTTCATGGAACTAGCTAAAAGTATTTTAAAAGTGTACTCTAGCACTTTAAGTATAACAAACATTGAGATCCCAAGTCTTATAAAAGTTTTTACACCTTCGGTTTAAAAAAAAAAAAAAAGAACAAAAAAGCTGACAAACTACCATAATAAATAGCAACATTATATCTACTGATATCTTAATTGTACTCTTAATAAAAAAATATTACTCTTAATAAATTATTGTGCTAGCCATGACAGGAACAGACATGCATAAATAGACACACAGAGACTGCAAGGCTAGGGATTTTTATATTCTACCTATAACTTTTAAGTGTAATGCAGGAAACTTGTTTTTGAAGATAGATAGATAGATTCATTTCAAACAAATTATGCTAGGTCTTAGGTAATAAAAAACCACAGGGAAAACTGATTATTACCAATATCTTTTTAAGTCATATGAGGTTAACAGTACACTCTGAGGGTTGAACTTGAAATAGCATTTGAAACTGCTAAAGGAAGCATGCTCTTTCTCAACAGTCAATGGATGTTACATCAGAATTAAAAAGTCTGCATATGAGATGTTTTCAAGTCATCTAGAACTTGAATTTATTTCATATAATTTATAGACATTCAAGGTGACATTCTTAGCTTATTTGAGATTCTTAATCACTGTGCCCTTTGTAGCTAATACAAAGACATTTCTCTAACCTATTTAAGGATTATTCCTGTGTTCTGATTCATATGTAAGGATTTTGTCTAATTATATTTTGGAGAAGATAACAGTGGTCAGTTAAGGTAATACCCTTAGTATAATTTCTTTAACATCTTCTTAGGAATGCAGAAGTGGATTCTATTCTAAAAAGCTTGTACTAAATAAAAGAAATAAACACTTACAAGATAATCAGTGGGAGAATTTAGAAAGGGAGTAAATAATGTGTAGAAACTGTTAAGGATATACTTTTAGTGTCAGATTTTTCCCCCTACAATACAGTTTGCTGTATATTAAATTCTAATACTTGCAAAACAAGATTGATATTTAAAAGTTTTTGGAAAGAAGCAGTTTGAAAAACATTTCTATCAAATTAAGGTTATATTCTTGAGTAAGAAAGATATCTTTTGGCATTTTGATATACAACCGAACAACTGATGTACTAGAGTGTTATTAGACCAGGCAACAAGCACATCCTGAAAAGTATTGCTACACTCATGTAATGCATGATAGAAGGAGTTCAGTACAACATCATGGTAACATGAGCTCAGCAGAGCCTGTGGCCAGGCAGGGTTGGGTTGTGAGGAGCTGCAGACTGGCACTGCTGCAGTGCCATGGGAGCAAGGACTGGGGGTGCTGGACTGAGCTGAAATGAGGTCCTGGACCATGAGGAGGGTGATGCGAGGCCCTAGGGGAGGCTGTGCAGGATCTGGAAGGCCTGCAGAGGCATGACAAAAAATGCTCTAGGTCATTAAAGCTGATAAATACTCTCTGAATCACCTAATTATTTATGCTTTTCAGAATTGTGTCCTACAGGAATGGTATTGCTCAGTGGGGCACCTCCAGTAGAAGTCTATATGTGAGAAGTTCAGACATTCAATGTCAAATGGTTCTGAAGGCAATAACTCATTCAAAAAAAGGAGACAATATGATGTTGTGAAAGTCTCACCAACAACATTCTAAAAGGAAGAGAAATATACTGCTGTGTTAAGAGAAAGATTTGAGAAATAAAGTAAGGAAATTAGGAAAACCAGCACAGACAATGAGTGTTTTGGCTTTGGGTTATTACATGCTTTTATGGGAGAAAATTTCAGGAATCATCACACCAACAAACTGAGACTGAACTTTTCTGAACTCCAGTGAATTGCTTTTAGTTGTAATGAACTCAAAGCAGGTGCCACCTAAAGTCCTCTAAGTTTCAGTGTGCTGCTTTAAAATCCACTCAAAGGTTTGCATTAGCCATTAGAAGTGCAGACACTTAGAGGGTTTGTGCTTGAACAAATATGTCTTTGTTTATTTTAAAGGTTCATCTGTCTCAGTCCTTTTGCTTCTTATCTCTGAGACCAGATTTGAACACTCCTTTATGTTCACAACAGCAATATGTCTTCTCTTTTTTCGCCATTCTTTGTAGAATCTTATCAGTTCTTAGCCACAGAATGAAGAAGAGCAAAGAATTTATCAATAATTAACTGCAGAACTACCCACGCAAGACATGTATTCATTGCTGCTATTTCACTGTTTCTGAATCAGACTTACATCTTTCTTAATGATATGTTCTCATCTGCTGACATGTGATACAGCTAGTTTCATTTCTTTTATGTGAATACAGTTGCAGAATACTGCAAGAACACTTTTCCTGAGTTACTATTCCTTTCTGCTTAATAATTTCTGTCTTAAAAACAAATCCCATTGAAGAGCAAGCAAATACACACAAAAATCTTACTTGCGGACTTCAGGATTGTTTGTGATGCTATGATATGGTCCTCACTATATTAAAATAGAAATTACAAAGTTTGACTGCAGCTTCTGGTATTTTGTAGAAAGGTTGTTTTGTTTGGTCAGTGAAAAATGGCAACAAGCAGAAGACACAAGACTGAAGTAGAGGTTTTATCTACTAATGAAATATTTCAATGTTCAGACTTTAGACATGATTTTAAACTCTTCTCTAAATTAAAAGGGAGCATTAAATTTTAGCACTTCTAACCTTAAAACATAAAGTATTCTGAAAATAAAGTTGAAAAAAGTACTTCATGTCAGTATGTTTGCCATACTGGCAGAGAGACAGAAAATTAAATAATAATAATAATAATAAAAAAACCAACAGAATATAAACCCAACCTCAAATAAATGTTAATATAGCTTTGCTAGAAGGAAGGTAACACCTTTGAATATTTGTGTCTTCCTTTTTTAAAGCCGTTTCTGTTAGAACTGGTTGGGGTTTTCTGTTTGTTTATTTGTTTGGGGTTTTAATTAAATCTTTCAATACCATAAAAGTATTGGCCTTCAAATTTGAATATGAGTCATGAAAACTCTGATCCTAAACTGCATATAATAGATTGAGCATCCCAGTAAGAATGAAAGATTTCCACAAACTCAATGCAAGTAATACCTCCAGTATGCCTGCGTTACAGTTTGAGAATTAGAGTGAAGATAGCTCCACAGCTGACATTCTGGGAAGGGATTGAGTAAATTGTGTGAATAAGGAGTGTTTACAGCATTCAAAATGAAACAGGCCAAAAGAGCAGTCTTTAACATTGCTTTACGCAGTTGTCTCTGAATTCCTGACAAGAGACAAGTGCTGCGGCAGCAGCTGCTCCTGCTCCCTCTTCCACTCCCACTGCAGCAATTGCACAACCTCTCACAGCTGCCCTGCGTCTTGACATGGTACCCACTGTACATCAGCAGCATAGGAGGCACAGCATATTTTCAATTTGAGCTGTCAAAAAAGGCATAAGGGAAGGGCAACAGTGCTGAAAAAAAATCCGCAAATTTTGTTTGTATTTCTTCAGTCAATCTGTATAGCTATGAAAATGATAGTGGAGCCAGCATACCCATGCATTCAAATCATCCAGCTTAGATAATGAGCTTCATGGATGAATCTTTCTTATAGAGTGATATCATTTTCCAATAATTTTATTTATTACATTTTTATATTTAATATGGTGGCAGATTTGGTTGCCTGCAGCAAGGAACACAGCCAAGCTGATTTCACTGGCAAAAACAATGACACTGTATGAATAACTCTCTTATTGCAGAAACTTACTTTCCCTTTTAAAATTTTACATTATTTTTATGTTCAGTTTAAAGTAGTCTTGGGAATAGGAACCAAAAATCTGTTCTTAAATCTAGATTATTTGGTCCTGCAAGATGCACTCATTTGTCATTGAACTTTAAATCAAAGTGAAATATAGTAGGAGATGTGAACCAGGAGGGAGGTTTTTTCCATAATCATGGATACAAATTCTGTTTTCTTGTTGAAGATGCACCATACATTTTACTTTTGATATGATTATGTTAAGCAAGAGATTTAGACATTTACAGCTAACTATACCCTCATCTGGTAATTTTTTGAATGTGGAATGCTAACACTCACAAAGTCACTAGTTATTTTCTCCGATTCTGTAAACAAGTAAAAATCCTAATATAAATCTGACAAAAAAATAGAATACAGCTCTTTACAATATATTCATAATTCAAAAATTACTAGCCCATTTATTGAACATGCACTGTATCAAGTGTCAAAAGAAGTTAATCAAACAGTTAATGAACTGTATATTTTTTTTTTTCCTAAAGCAATTTGTAGTTGTTTAACCACTGGGGTAGAAGGAAACAGTGAAAGAAGCAGCAGCAGATCTAGACACCTACTATTATCTCTTTTTTTTTTTTTTAATAAAAGGGCCACTTAATAGTTTTCTTCCAGCAGCTCACTTCCCTATTCAAATCCATTACCTTTGACAAAGCTTTGGGCTGTGGCCTGTAGACAGATCTATTAGTGAGATTTCAGAAGTAGCAGTTTCAAGTGTAGCCAGCTAAAAATATAGAGCAGATGGTTTGCATTAAATGCAGGTGAACTGACAATTGGGAATTGTAATAGAGTTTCATGTGTGAATATCATACAAATTCTGAAGTTGAAGAAAAATCACATACTGCTAAATGATAAATCTTCTATTTTCACTTTTCTCTGATTCTCAGTCAAAAGTCTGCTATAGCCTTGCAATGTGATGTCTTTTAGGAAAGTGTATATCTTTGATTAATTCATGACATTATAGTTGGAAAGTTATTGAAAATTTATTTTCAGAATTAATTCTCAATTTTCTTCTCTATTGACATTGAAGAAATACTAGGTTTTTACAGTACATAAAATGAATAGCTGCACTGAAAGACACCAAAATCCTCCTATCCTGATTTTGTGTAATCATTCTTTTTAACTCTTGTAAACAAATCTGGCATTCAAGTTTATTGTTACTTGAATTCAATTATTTATATGTTATATGGATTGGGACATATCACTATTTTTGGATTGGTTTTTAACCATCAACCTGATAACATTACATGGTCCCCTAACTCTTGTGTAAAAGAAATAATGAAGATTTATTTTTTTTCCCTATTGACCTTGTTCTGGTTTACAACCTATAATAATTTTTTATTTCAAGTATTTTTTATGTTAAATTCATATTATTCTCATTTCATATGTAAGTCATCACATACATCCAAATATCTTTGATGCCTCTACTTAATACATTCCATTGTACTTAATTTCTTTTGAGATAGGTTGCCATGAATGACTAATGGAATTAAAGGATAACACATAAAAATAGAGAGCCACATAGCTGTTTGTCATTTACTTAATGAGAAACTTCTGATTCTTCCATCTTTTTTGTTGCTGCCACCAATTAAGCATATGCTTTCATAGAACTATCTAGGATACCGTAAGATCTCTTTCTTTCTGAGGAGTATTAATGAAGTACAACAACATTCCTAGCTACAAACAGAAATAATATAAACCGCAGAATATTCACAATGCATAGGACTCATTCTTTCTCACTCTTTTTCCCCCCACCAACCCTCTCTCTATTTTTTTTCCCCTCCCTTTAAAAGGTCCAAAACAAACTTTGGGAATAAGCTAACAGTCAGGTTCAACTACTTCATTTCAATATAGATTTCACTGTACAAATGAAGTTTTAAAGTCCATCACTAAGGTAGGAACAGTTAGAAAGTCTTTTCTCTATATACGCACGTTTTGAATTCATGGCAATTTCTTCTCATTAGCTCATTTTATCATAGTTTATTTTATCTTTGATTACTTTGAAAATGTTGTACTATTAGAACTTGTTATTGTAATAGGAAGCCTATTTTTTCTATGCATCGTGGTTTTTACGTAATTTTAGAGGTATGATGAACAGGACAGTTTTCAGCACAGATCACCTGTAAAGCTTCTTTCTGTCACAAAAATTGTCAATTCTTTCTCTTTGTTTCCTGCAAAAGAGTTACTAATCTATGAGAAGACAATATATTTTACATCTAATAATTCTTACAACAGTTTAATTTCCTCAAGTGTCTGATGAGAGTAACTTTGAATGGTGAAAGCTTTTTGAAAATCCAAGCTCATTCTACCAATAATATCAAGCTTGTCTGAATACCTAGTGACTCATTCAGAGCACTCTGAAAGACTATTAAAACATAACTTCTTGATGTAAAACTGATTCTTCCCATATTTTTTTCTCCATTTATAAACAATTTCTGTTTTGCATTATATCATGAAACCATTTTTCTTGTTTTCCCCACCAGCCCATTCCTCACAACTACACTGAAACCTTCACTAAAAATTAGTTCCTTACCTGCCTTCTCCCTATCACTTGAAAATAAGGCAAATTTAATGATTGTTAACATAACAGCTAACAGCTTAGTAATTCCATATTTTATTTGTTTTAGAACTTTAGTTTTAAATAATTTAGTTCTGTATCTTTTATTGATATGCTTTAAAAGTATACTGTTAACACATCAGTGTGTGGTACTTTATTAGATTTTACCCTATAAAGACAGAATATAGAATAAGAATCTCCTTATCTCATTTGCTGTGAATGTTAATACCAATAATTCATTTCACATTTCTACCATGTTTTATCTGTCTTTTAGTATTCTATTTTTGAGATGATTATCTGTCCATACAGTCAGTTTTCTGCAAAATTTTCTATATCTGATATGCTCAAAGAAGTTTTTAATATTAGTTTTAATGCCTATAGCAAGTTGCTAATGACATTTTTTGTACAGTCTTTTAGCTTTACATTTTTTGAGACATTTTATGTTTCATTTATGAAAGAGAATTTTCTAGTTTTCCTAATCTTTTCTCTTGCTTTCTTCCTTTCTTCCTTTCTTCCTTTCTTCTTTTCTTCCCTTCTTCCCTTCTTCTTTTCTTCTTTTATTCCTTTCTTCCTCCCTCCTTTTGGCCCTCCTTCCCTCCCTTCCTCTCTTCCTTTCTGTATTCCTTTCTGTCTTTCTTGTCTTTTCTTCTTTCTTTTTAAGGCCATTGTTACCCAATTACTATAAAAGTTGATAGACTGCCTCTTGTAATTTCTTCATTTTATAAACTTATTTTAATGAGGTTCTACTGTTGTCCTGGTCTGTGCTAACTGAACACATTATGAAGAAGATTCTTTTACTAAGCTTGAGGATTTTCTGAAAACAAATGATTAAATGCAAGCAATAAATAGTATTATACTTAACATTTTTGAAACATAAATGAGCATGGACAATAAAGTACTGTAAACCAAGCATGTCTGAAATGAAACACCTTGTAAAAAGAGAAAAAAATCTTGGAGTGTGGCAGGTAAGCATGTGCACTTGTTGCAAATAATACATATTAGCTATGCTCATAGGCAAGTAGAAATATCTTGGCAGCTGGCAACCCCACTGTACATCACAAATATGAAATGCAGTAGTTCATACTTAGATTTCAGTACTTTCTCTTTCACAAATCCTTACTCTTTTGGATATAGAAAACTGTTAGTCCACATTCTTCCTTTCTGAATTTAGGAACTTTGGGTTTGAACCTGTTTTAAAGAAACATATTTGATGAAAATTAAAGCATTTAAATTTGTCAAAGGTGTCTAGAACAAATGAAACAGACTTTCCACAGACTCCTTACCTAACATATTTTTCTGTGATTTTCTGTGGGTGTCTGATCAAGGGAGGCCCAAGGGTTTCTAGTCACCTTGTCAGATCTTACAAGAGTACTCACAGAGAGTCAGAAAGGATGTGGAAAAATACGCAGCAGTAGGGATTTCTTCCTGACGTGTGAAGATTCCGTAAGGTGTTGTTTGATTAGTAAGTGGCTAACCCTGTTTCTCACTGAAAGTTCTTTCAGGTTTTCACTGAAGTATTGGTAAAACAGCTTTTTCTGTAATGTCAATGAAAACGGAAGCAGTGAAGGAGTGAAAATATTTTCTACTCACTTCCTTTTAGAAACATAAATATTAAATATGAAGGAGAAGTTTACCAGGTCTGCTCAGTGAAAAAAGAATATGATTCTCTGCTCTGCTAAAATATTACTTTATAAAAAGAAAAAATAAACTATTCAGTAAGGCTATTAAGTGCATTATGAATTTTTAATTTTTTTTTCCTCCTTGTTAAGGTTATATGGAAATATTGCAGTCATCTGAGAATTGTATTCCTGTGGAACATGTCACTCTTGTCAAAGAGATAAAACATAATAATGTGCACTTGGTGTATTGACTAAATGTAAGTTCTATTGAGAATTTTTGTCTTTTTTGAGCTCATTGAAATATTCAATATTCCTGGATAAGTTTTGCTTAGGAATAGACTTCAACTAGAAATGATATTCTAAAACTCTGATTCACGACTTTTGCCAAAATTCATTAAACTAATTTTTTCATTGTCTCCTTGCTTAGTAATTTCAAAGATAAGCTAATGTTTTGCAGTGACTTACTTTTTATGCTTTAGGAAATGCCTTTTAGTAATTTTAGGAATTGCACTGTCCCTGCATTACCACTGAATTTGAAACTGGGCATATCTGTCATTTCAGAAAATTAGAATAGGGTTAGATTATCCTTTTACATCATTCAAACTGCAGATATTATGAAAAGACATTTGCTTGGAAATTTAAGCAGATTGACAATGCATATGTTGGGCCTAAATTTCTCTTCTGTGACATTTCAGGGCAATTCTACATGTGTAAGTCCCTGAGGCCCGTTTAGATCATTGAAAAAAATCTATGGGCATAGAATACTCCAAGGGGTAAATTCTAGTGTGAAAGAACCAGTTTTGTTCAGGGAACACCCGACATGAGGATCCCTGTCTGAGTTGCTCTTTATATCTACTGACAGTCAGTATAAGGCCATGGAGACTATGTTATGGCAATTTCTTGGAGAGATTCTTTTCAGTAGAGATGCTCAAACTCACGTGATCATTATTTACTGGAAAGTTAGGAGTGAATCAGCCTTGTAACCAAGTAGCTTGTAAAGTCCTTCAGATCCTACTCTTCAAAGACTGCAAGTGTGTGTCAAAATGCCTCAGCAGGAAAAGTTGTGTGAAAATTACGGCCTGAGTGTGGGCAATATTTTTTAATACTGTTTCATGGACAAGAAAGTTGTGGTTGGCTGTAAGGGTTTTAGCTTTTGTATTTTTCCCCCTCAAGTACTGTAGACAGTTCTGAGTTTCTCTTTTGCTACTTTTTCTATTACAAGAAATACAGAGAGTGAAAAAATTTAATACAGCATGAGCATCAGCGAATTGATTTGAACAAAACTCCCATAAGGAAAGAACTTGGATCAAACCTGATGATGATGATAATTATTGATAGGTGAGCCTAGAACTCTTCAATCCAAAATCTGTAAGGGAAAAAAAAAGGAAAAAATTTAAAAATAAATAAGTTTTAATTTAATTTTTATCATTAACACGTACTTAGTTGTTCCATTTTACCCCATTCAAAATGTATTTATTATATACATATCCAGTAATTACCAAATTTCCACTCTTGGGACCAGCTTAGAAAAATCCATGCAAAAAAATCTTTTTGCTTTTAATGGATTTTAATACACTCCTGGTCTGAAATTCAGAGTGTAATCAGTAAAATATATGCGGTTTAAAATGACTGTTGTGTCAGTTCTCTGATGGTTCAATATGCCATTTTTGTCAGCTTTCAATTTGTGAAATATCCCTAACGTGAATCTTTAATCTGCAGAATTTTGTGGGAAATAGATAAATTTGCATCTTACAGGGGTATGACAGAAGTCAATAAAAACTTCTGTAGTGTCAGGAACACGTCCAAACCTGATGTTTGCATGATTTTAACCATATTGCCCATGAGGTTCTGAACCCAGCATATGCTCCAGCAATAGCTGGACTTCACTGAGGTTTGATATGGCATTATCTCAAACTCCCTTGTGTCAGAGCCAACCTGGAACCACAGTAGCTGTAAGAAATCTTTGATCTGGATGGTAAGGCACAATAAGGTATGTAAGTTACCATTGCCTGTGAGTTTAGTTTCAGCCAATAGTCAGTGACATTTTCCTTCAACAGGGAAACATATTTAAATTATACTATACCACGCAACTTCTAAACCAACATTGAATGATGCTCCTGCATTAGACTTGTGCATTTTTTTTAACTTCTTAATGAATATACTAACATTTACCATGCATTTAAGAAGGTACAGTGCAACAGAATTTCCACACTTCTCTTTTCACTGGGGAGCACAGACCATGACTTTCTGTTTGCTGGTTATTTATTGCAGGTTCTGAATCGCGTTAGAAATTTGCATTTAAGTGTTTTCCTTTATAAACACATTATGCTATATTTTTTCCCGGGGGGGCGGGGGGGGGAGGGGGAAAGCTGTAAGTTTTATTATGATGATATTTTTTTATGTTTTTTTGTATGTTTGGGTTTTGTTTTGGTTTTTGTGGGGTTTTTTTGGTTGGTTGGTTGATTGGTTTTTTTGCATTTCTAATCTGCGATTCTCATAGGATTAGCTTTTGTATCAGTGACATGGAGAGAAACACAATATAAGATTAATACCCAGCTTTCTCTTGTAAAAAATAGAAAGGAGGATACATTTGACATTTTCATTTGAGATCAACATTCTTAAAATGGACAGAACAGGAATATTAGCTCTTTTGCTGTTGCTTTTGTGGAAATTTTTGTAATTACAAGGAAAACATGATGCATTACTGGGATATTTTAAAACACTTTTGCTAATTACATATTTATACACAGTGATTTCTCTACCCGTTAGGTTTAAATTAGTTTCTCTGCTACTACTTGCAAGTTTTTAATAAGATACTGAACTTGCTGAAGCTTCTACTGGATATGATTTTGTAAGTAAATGTTTGGCTTTTTTTTTCCCACCAGAAAAGTAAGAATAAGCATAAGAAGATAAAATAAATATCTCAGTTTCTTGACTTGTTGCTTATTTTGCAGAATGATGGTTTTGTGGTGATTTCCGATAAGCTGAATGGTGTTTAGAAATTAGTCCAAAAGGTTTATTTGTAACTGTCCCACCCAGTTAGTAGCATGCAACTGTTTTTCTCTAATGCAAATTCATATGTTCGTAGGAGGAATCCACCAATGAGATGCCATTCCTTCTGTCACATTTTGTTGAAACGGAGAAATCACTCTGAAGACTTTATGTGCTGTGCTGTTCTTACCACTGGAAAAAGTTAAAAAAAATAAGAAAACATTTTGTCTTCCACAGTCACATCTGTTCTCACTTTTGTATCAAACTACAAAAGATGTTATCTTAAATTCAGGATGCTGGAAGAAGAAAAAAGAAAGAATAAACGGAAAGAAGGAAGAGGAAGACAAAGAGGAAGAGGAAGAGCAAGTGATAGAAAAAGGGAAAGAAGAAGGGAAAAGAAAAGAAAAAGAGAAGTTACAGATCACGGTATTGTAAGAAGGTTTTTCAGGAAGAGAGGTGATTTGCTTTTGCTCTTCCTCCCATCTTCAACAGTCTTTTCTGTCTCAGTGATACAATTTTCTGTCCCTTAACTGTCAACAAATATATAAATGATATCATTAAGTAGATTACTACAATTATATGTGCAAAACCAAATTTAAAAAAAAAAGTTTTCTATTAACCTGAATTATATTGGTGATTTGGTTGAAAGTGGTCCATAAAAATACATGCATTAAGACCACTTAGGTTGCCTTGATACAGAAGCAGTGAAATTATCTTCTCTAGGCAAGAACTCTGTTTTTATTGTCAACTCACTCATTTTCTCACTCCTCTCTCCATCCAGTATTTTTTCCCCTTTCTTAATTTTTTTTTTATCCTCACAGACACCACCGGCTGGTCTGATGGGTTCAGCTATGTTCAATGGTGTGTTCAATGTACTCCTGAGTGCATCATTTATTGATACATTTTATTAAACTTTTTAAAATGTCTTTATGACTTTCATTTGGGCTTCACAGTTGTCACTGAAGCCAACAGAATGAAATTATGGAGCTTTATTTACAAATATAAATCTCTGGTAAATTCTACTATACTTGCTTTTTTTTTTTTTTCCTTCTTTTCTCCCCAGTAGCTGCAAGGTGCCAAATAACTGATGCTTTTGGTTAATTTAATTTCAAATTAGCTTACTCTTTCTCTGTTTCATTACTAATTCTTCTGGGTGTACATTTCCTATCTTTTATTCATTGCAAATAACTTTCTCACATTTACAACTTTGTAATTGGTCTCCAAGTAATATATGCAGGTAGATTTGAAAATTAGTACTGAAACACAAGAAAGCAATGTATTTAAAAACTACTGAAAATCAGGCTTCTGTATTCTCAATGTTTGGTCTCCTTGTCTGCAAATTATTAGATTTTTTTTTCATGACAGATCAAGTAGTGCAGAAATTAAATCTCAACATTTAAGATGGCCAAGGGAGGTATATCTTATTAAGTAACCATTCTAGAAAAATAGTTTATTGTAAAGAAAATAATTATTTGTGCACATAAAGCCTAATGTCTGTATCAAAACTCATTCACATTCTGTTTTCCTGTAAAGGAAATCTCATTGATTTTTTGGTTTTGACAATAATATGAAATGACAAGTGGTGTTGGTATTTCAGTGTAACTTGGGAGCCATGTGTAGTTCATTTCCATTCCTTTTGTAGTACATAATTAGTTATTGTCAGAATAAATGATCAGGATTCTGGTTTAATTTCTATATGGATCTCTTTGTGGATGTGTACTCTTTACAGAGTCAAAATCAAACTCCTCATGCATTAGCTGAGATGTTCAGCTTTATTCAGACTCTTCAGAGGGGGGAAAAAGAAAACTGTAATTCATTGTAGATGAGACACAAATAATATAATATTAATGTCTTGCAATTTTGACCATCTTAGAGGTAAGCTTATTGTCTAAACAAGCTAAAATAACTCCATCCGTGATCAAATGGGAGAGACAAGTACCTATGAAAGTTTGTTTGATTCATTTTAGACAGTGACTAGAAATATCCAGTAAAAAGCCCTTTGTGATGACTCTTTCTTCAGATACACTTAGATTTACACATCATTCTCAAATATCTGATGATGTCTGCCAAAGAGAAACTATGAGGAAGCAGGTATTCTTAATTAAATGTTAAATAAGTTATGAACTACCTCTACACTCCACCAAAAAAAAAAAAAAAAAAAAAAAAAAAAAGGGAAAACTAAACAGGACCAAAAAAATTTTTTTTTNTTTTTTTTTTTTTAACTTACAAATAGTCAGGTCATCCTTCAATAAACAAGAAGATGGAGGTTAGGAAGAAACAACCTGTGTTTCTTTATGCCATCATCCAAAGCATTATATATAGTTTGCCATATCTTTTCTAGAGAGTATGTATCAACATTCCTTTCAAAGGTCACAGGGAATAGAAACTCCCTAAACAATTTATTGAATTATTTGCTAGTCTTCACACTTAGATTTTTCATCCCCTAGTGCCTACCATAAATTTTGGTATCTCCAATTGAAGCGCATTTTAATTAACCACTTTATGCAAGTAGTTTAAAATAAGTAATGTACTCTCAATGCATAGTATAGTTTTCCACTTAATGTCTTCTGGAAAGGTCATTACTTCTCCCAGTGCAACTCAGCTTTGTGTGCAGTCAAATGAATAGCACAAAATTTTTTTCAGGGACTTGACTAAACCTGTTCATCTCATTCTCACCCTTATACATAACTTGGCATTTTTCTATATGTGATATTTTTAATTCTCTAAAGCCAATAGAAATATTTACTTTAAATATCTATCATATTCAAATCAAAATCATTCTTTTCTTCGTAACTCAAAGAAATGTTTGTTTAGCTTTTTTACCTTGACAGAAATATACAAAAAAATTTACCAAGTTTACTTTTGTCAACATTTGGCACTGTTGGATTAATGTAGTAGAGAAAAAAATGAAAACAACAACAACAAACAAACAAACAAAACCAAACCTAACCATGAAGACTTCAGAAAGTGAATAAAAACAACTAAATTATTCTCTTGTCAACGTAAGGCGGTGAAAATATGAAGTGACAGGTGCAGGCCAATATGCCAGTTGTGATATGTGATTTCTTACTGGCAATACATAATTTTTAAAACCATCAAAGATCCACCCCCACCCCCTCCCCCCAGCTGACTTATATAGCCTAAAGACTGGGTAAGGATAAGGAATTCCTTTTCTGACCAGCCGGTTAGTTTTTTTTTTTGTTTTTAACCTGTTTCACACCATACAAATTAAGACCTTACCAATATTTTACACATAATCTATTGCAATCTTTTTAGCCAATGTGGTGGGTTAACACTGGTCAGCTGCCAGATCCTTGTGTTCAGCCACTGTCTCACTCCTCCTTCTCAACAGGATGGGAGAAGTAGATTAAAAAGATAAAAGTGGAGAGGTCATTTACAATTTATCACTACAGGCAACACAGACTCGATTGGGGGAAAAAAATGAAACGATTTTATTGACAATTAAAATAGAGTTGAGTGGTGAGACACAAAGACAAAAAACTAAAATGCCCTTTTGTCACCCTTACCCTTTTTTGGCAGATGGAACGTCACATGTTAATTCCCAAGTCTTCTAACTCCTTGCCCCAACACAAGAGGATAAGAGACATTGGATTATGTTCGGTTTATAACAGATCCCCTCTCTCACTCCTTTCCCTTCACACTTTTCCCTTGCTGTAGTGTGGGTCCTTCACAAAGATTGCAGTCCTTCAGGATAAGTCCTCTCCACCACAGGTTCTCTGCACAGACTCCACTTCCTGTCAGAAGTTTGCTCCAGAGAGGGCCCTTCACAGGCGGCAGTGTGGTTGCTTCTTTCAGTGTGGTCCACTTCATGTGGTGCAGGGAAATACCTTCTCCACTTTGGTCCTCTCCATGAGCTGCAGGGGAATATATCAAAATATTAAAAAATACTTTTATATCACACAAGAAAATACTCAGTATATAACTGCAGATCTGTACTGGAACAGTGTTCAGTGTTACCAAATGGAGTATTTAGAAAAGCTAATCTTAGCTTGCAGTATTGACCATACTCCACAAGGCCTTACCACAGCCCACGTCCACAACAGATCACTGAAGAGAAACAGAAGAGGACCCAGCATGGCTATTCCTCTAAAACTTCTGGAAGAATCTGGAATCTGTCACTTCTAGTGAAGAGAAAGGAAACCAAGTGATACAGGCAATACACACCATTCCAGCATGTATAGAAGAAACATGAGCTCTGAATTTGTGAAATTGAAAGGATATTCATAACTTGAAATAATAAGGCTAAATAAATTCTACTGATGCATTAGACCAAAAAAAAAATTAGATTAATAGTTTTTAAACATCCCTCATTAAATAGGAACGTTTATGACAAGAACATTATACATTATATGAAATCATTAATAATTTCCTAGTAAAAGCATGCAGAGATGCAATTTAGTCTGTTAATGGGAAAAATATACAGCTTCTAATTAATGCTACTGCTTAAATAGCAAGGTATATGATTATAGAAATAACCAAAATTCCTATTATTTTGTTATATTTTCTGTTGTGTACCCTCTTCCCCTGCATCTGTCACAGGTCACAGATTCTTAGTCTTCACAGCACTACAATTTCCTTTATAAATGTAAAATTTTTTCTGAACATAAGTAACAACTACCTGATGTTTAACTTTTAATTCTTCCCTTTTCAGACCTTGCATTCCAGTCATCTAATAAATACTGTAGGAATTTTTATTCCAGTTCTGGGCAAAGCATGCATTCTGACATATCCAACTTGCTTTTCAAGTTTATCTATCTAATAAACATGCAACACATTGACTTATTGCTCTTTCTTAAATATTGGATCTGGCAGCCTTACTTGTTGCAAAGTATAATTTCTTAAGAAAGAAAACATGACACAAGCGCTTGTAGTTTGCAACCCAAATTTCATCACTATTAAGTAAGTGTGTTGCCTTCTAGAGAAGAAAAAGTTTTCCTTCTGGGATAACAAATAAGGTAATTGCACTAAGTGAGGTAAAACAGGAAAAACTGCAAGACCTTATTCCAATGTATCTTGTTCTTACAGACTTTTATGGGAGTTACCAATTCTGTCTAATAAAGGACTGAATTAAATTTCCTAAGTATTCTCCAGATTTACAGGTATTGGTGCTCCCACTGTGTGAGCCAATCTGTGGTGGGGTTAGCGATCCCAGGGGGCATGGTGTGGACCTGCTCCCAGACTGCCTTTGGCTGGCAGCTACTCTGGGATCACCCCAGGAGTCTCACAGGGGCTGAGATATGGGGCAGGGCATTACCTCACCTCCATGAGATTTGACCTGTCGCTTCCTGCCCCACCTCCTTCCTCCACACATACTTTAGTTAGTCCAAATCAATAATTAATATAATAATCCAGTGTTTCACAGTAGGCTCTTAAGGTCTTCATTTTTACATGAATGGACAATTTACATTATATGGACAATTTAACGCCTTTAGAATACTTTTATGCTCAGAACACAACAGTGGTTTTTCATATATCACCAAAAAAAAGTATCTTGAAAGAACAAATAAAGGAGCATAGAATCATGGAATCTAATCCCTTGTGCCCCTGCAAAGGTCAGGGACATCTTCAACTAGGTCAAATTACTCAAAGTCCCATCTAACCTGGCCTTGAACATTTACAGTGATAGGGCATCCACAACTTCTCTGGGCAACCTGTTCCAATGTTTCAGCACACCCATGATAAAAAATTTCTTCCTTGTATCTAGTCTCGATCTAACCTCTTTCACTTACAATCCATTGCCTTTAACCTATCACTATAGGTCCTACTAAAAAGTCTTTCCCCATCATTCTTATAAGCGCCCTTTAGGTACCAGAAGGCTGCTCTAAGGTCTCCCTGGAGCCTTCCCTACTCCAGGCTAAAGACTAAACAAGACAAATTCCCTCAGCCTTTTGTCACAGGAGGGTGACTACAGGACAAACTAGCAAACTGTGTGCAGAGGAGTATAGCAGATGGAAGCTACCAAAGTAAAGGTCTCTACATGGCTTGAAATCATGCTCTGATATAAACCGAAGTTTGTACCAGTGTGTTTTTCTGTTTTCTTTTCATTTTCAGATAGATCAGTAAATAGACAGGTAGATAATAGACAGAAAAGTCATCTATTGTAGGTGCAAATCCCATCTCCATTTTGCTGGCATCTATGTCTTAAGCACTATCAGAGTCATAAATTCTTAACCCTGACTGATTTGAAGAAAGAGCTTAAAAGCAAATCCTACTTATCAGAAAAGTAAAGACTTGGGGAATAGCAGAAAATAATTTTGCACTCAACAAAATGAGATGTATAATTTTCAATAGCACATAGTGCTGTCATACAAATGTTTGAAAGTGTAAACTTTCTTATAATTACCAGTGAGAAAAAGATGAGACCTTCCATTAAAAAGATGCCACAGTTCCAGAACACTGTTGATCATCTTTCTAGATACAAGACATTCTGTCAAAATGTCAAAATTTCTACTGAAAAGTTTTCAAAGTTCTTAGTGCTTTTATTCGTGTTGCTGTTTATACTGTCTTTAGTCTTTAGTCAAGGGATGATCTGTTGGTGGATAGCAGTGAAAAGAGACATGCAAGCACCATTTATAATGGCGTGCTTTTTTTTTAACTTGGATCAATTTGAGATACACAATTGTTATGTCTTTTGAAAGAACTATAAGCATTGATATATTTAACTTACTCTGTTATAATGGAGAGCATTACTGCATTTAGTCAGACAAAATTCTAATTGGTATTCTGAAACAAAGGATAACTGACAAACCATCAGCAAAATTAGGCAATGATAAAATTATAAAAGAAAGATAATTACATCTGGCAAGAAATGAAAGGAAATACAGAATTACAAAATAACTCATGGTGACAGCAAACACTACAGTTCATGCAGGACAGTAGGAAAAGTGTTTAATGCTAGCTAAATGTTAGTGAATTTAATGACACTGGAAAATAAATTACAGATATAATTAATTCAGAAACAAATTGACAAGGGCACTTAACTTGGAGATTTATCTGAGTCTATTTTTAGAGAACAATTTACAAAATATTTGGATAAATGCAGAGAATAAGAGGAAAATTTTTCCAGATGATTTTCTTAGTTTCAGAGAACCTAAAGTTAATGGATCAAGAGATGAAGAAATTCCGTCTTGGAAAACAATTATTATAAAGAAGATGATTATCGTAAAGAAGCCATTTTTTTCCCATCCACTGAAAAGCAACAAGAAAATCTCTTAATCATGCAACAGAGAAGATTAATGTGTAAGGACTGTATTTCTCCACTTTCACAACTACATAGGTAAGTAAAATATTGGGATAGACTAAGGACTAAAAACTTCTGTAAATTCACTTAATAAGTTAATGCTTCTATTACCCTATTGAACTAAGAAACAAATTATATGGATTAGAATAAAGAAATTCATTACTGGCTGTTTATAGATGCCAGCACTTATTGTTAAATACATTTCCCTGAACTTCAACTGTAATACTTTAAGGTAATATTTTAAGATTTAGAGAATTGCATAAGATTTCTTACCTTATAACTACATATTCTAGACTGTATTCATGATTGCTCTTGTTCTTCTTCCATCCAGTTTGCAATCTTTGCTTATATTCAGTAATAGAGACTGAACATGAAACACTCTTCCACCATGGACTTCTTTGTTAAGAACTAAAAAGGATATGGATCCTCTCTGACAACAATAAATTGAATCTGATTTTCCTATTACCTGGATTAGTGTTTAATTGCTATATTATTAAACATATCTTCTGCTGTCCTTTGCCAGCAAGCCCAGAGACTTCATTTTGTATATCCTAAAGTGGTGGGGAATGATATTGCATCCAGTTGTTTGTCAATAGCTAGTGATGTCTCCCAGTAATCAGTGTTGGGTCTAGTCCCATTTAATATCTTTACTGATGGTCTGGATGAGGGGATGGAGTCTACCATTAGCAAATTTGCAGATGACACCAAGCTGAGGAGAGTGTCAGTCTGTGGGAGGGTAGGAGGGCACTACAGAGGGATGTAGACAGTCTGGGTCAATGGGCTAAATCCAGCAGGATGAGGTTTAACAAGACCAGGTGCCACGTCCCGCACTTTGGCCACAACAACTCCCTGCAGCACTAGAGTCTGAGGACAGAATGGTTGGAGAGTGGCCAGGCAAAAAGGGACATGGGGCTATTGATTAACAGCACACTGAACAGGATCCAGCAGTGTGCCCAGGTAGCCAAGACCAATGGCATCCTGGGCACAAACTATTCAGGAATAGCATGGCCAGCAGGACTAGGGAATGATTCTTCCTCTGTACTCAGCACTGGTGAGGCTGCACCTTGAGTACTGTGTCCAGTTCTGGGCCCCTCAGTTTAGGAAGGATATTGAGCTGCTGGAGTGTGTCCAGAGTATGGAAAAAGTTGGTCTGGAACACCAGTCCTATGGGGAGCGGCTGAGAGAGCTGGGGTTGTTTAGCCTGGAGAAGAGGAGGCTCAGGAGAGACCTTATCACTCTCTATAACTACCTGAAATGAGATTGTAGCCAGGTGGGAGTTGAACTCTTTTCCCAAGCAAATAACAGTAGGACAAGAGGATGCAGTCTTAAGCTGTGCCATGGGAGGTTTAGGTTGGACATTAGGAAGAAGCTCTTTACAAAGTGATTGAGTACTGGAATGGGCTTCACAGGAAGCTGGGGAATCACCATCCCTGGAGGTATTTAAGAAAAGATTGGACATGGCACTTAGTGCCATAGTCTAGTTGTCAGGGTGGTGTTTGGTCATAGGTTGGACTCAATGATCTCAAAGGTCTTTTCCAAGCTAGCTGATTCTTTGATTCTGTCTAAAGTCTTTGCAAACCCCTGGACTCAATAAATAGCCACAGGTTTTGAAGCACAGCTTCAGAGACTTTCATCTTTTAGGGTTTCATAATAAAGCTGACAGATTTCAGCCACTCCTTTTCCAAAGGATGAATAATGTATCAAAACATACAATAAGATATCTTTGAAGTTAAAAGGAGAAGAATGGTGATGAGATATACAGTGGAGGTCAATACAGTGATAGCGCAGATATTGTTTATAATTAAACCCTTAAGGCTTTGTTAAGATCACTATTTTACTTTGGAGTGTATTGATACTTATATTGTCCTTGTCTGGATTTTCCCAAAATCTATTGTGTCTCATATGCTCTCCCATAAACACTCATGCACTTCTTACATGGTAGCTCACAAAATGGTTCCTGTAGTCACCACACTTAGTGCTCAAGCATTGTCTCATAGAAAATAGCTTTATAACCTCATGCCCATTGTTCTTTACCATGGCTCTTGTGCTGTGTGCCAGGAATGTCCCCACTTGCTGCTTACTTTGCCTGAGAAATAACAGAAGAAGCCCCACTGGGATGCTGAGGTAATAAATGTCTTCTGCATGTTGCTACGTGCATCATGTTTGTGATTCCAACCCTGCTCGAGTCCAGACAGGCATCACATCTGGCAGAGGACAGTCTGCTTGGTCATGTGTTTAATATCTCAGTCAAAAATTAAATCTGAATTTAAACTCCAAGTAATAGAGAAACTAGTATTCTTTCTTTTTTTGGTTGGTTTTTGTTTGGGTGGGGTTTTTTGTTTGTTTGGTTTCGTTGGTTTTGTTTTTTTGTGATTTTTAAGTGTGCATAACAGTGTTCTAGTTTGACAGAAAGGAAATACACACTGTTTAGCAATACAATGGGGATAATAATTTACAGGAAGCAAATCTGCATTAATCCTTAGTTGTTAACATCCTTCACTGTTGTAAACAAAATGAGTATGAAGTGATTTTGATGTTTGGTTTTGGTTTTGGGTTTGTGTGGTTTTTTTTTCTTCCCACATTATATGAACATTTAAACTATATAAGATTTGGGTCTATTTTTTTCAATATAAATATGAAAACAAAAGTTTCTAAAGCCACAAGCTTGAAGATTATGACTTTTAACAGTGGCTTTTTCAAATAGGTGATATTTAAGACAGTTAAGTAATCAATAACAATTTATAAAGAATTCTGTGATCAGCTACTCCTCCAAATCCTGTTCTTAAAAATGTATGATCTTGTTAATCTATCCTTGATAAAGTCTTAACATAACAGAGGATATACAGCAAATAGTATTTCGTATCACCTCTCTTTCTGATTGTGTACACAAATTTTATCTTCAACAAACACGGCATAATGACAGATTTCTGGTCTTAATAATAACAATGAACCAGTTACGTATATATTTATAAGCATGCTGCACTTCAAAAAATCAGCATTTTCATTCCTTGCAAAATATTTGGGGTTTTTTGTTCTAAACTGGATGAAAATTTGATCTGCACATTTTTTTATTTTTGTGTAGTACAAACTGGATCATTCAGAGAATGCAGTATATTATGGTAATTTTTACAATTAATTTAACATTTCAAGTGGTTCAAATTAGTCTGTATCCATTTTCTTTTAAGTCACTATAAATCTAAAATGCATTTTTGCATTCAGAAATGTTACAGTTCTTATCTGATAGCCTAATCTCTTTGAGGAGAAGGTTCAAGCACCTGTTGCTGATATACACTGCATATAGACTGAAAGACTGAAAACATGAAAAGTAGTCCTGCAGCACTGTTAGATCTTGGAGGCTTATGAAACAAAATTTCTATGAGGATCTGCTAAAAAGAGAGAAGGAGTAGGACAGAGAGAAAGAGAAGCCAACTTATGTGGGAATTATTTGAAACAAGTTTGGTTTACTAAGAAAAGCTTAAATATTGCATTACATGTTAAATTATGGGCAATTATGGTATTTATTTTACTTGAGTAATTTGTAAACTTTTAACAAAATAATGGAATAAACCCAAATCCAAGCAGCTCTAGAAGCTACACTTTCAGTTGAAAAATTGCCTGGTCACTCTAAATTAGATTGCCATGTATTTTGGATGTGGACTTCTCTTGTGTGCAACTTTCTAAGGTTGAAAACTGTGCCATTATATATATATATATATATTTCACAGCTGAAGCAGAAAAGAAAAACACTTCATGCAATCAAAAACCCCATAGAAAACACATTCTAAAAAGTATCTTTTCTTCCTTCTGCAACAGAACTGCAGGCATACCTAAGGCAGATTAGGGAAAAGCAGAAAAGCTGTTAATGTAGTCCACAGTTCTTTGCCACAATCAAAATTCTTCTTTCATAAGCAATTGCTAGCCCTTTTCACAGTAGACTACTATTTTACAGAAGCAATTATAGAACCACAGGGAGTTATTGGGGCTGAAAAGAAAATATTCACACATAAACCCTAAAATACATCTAATTGCCAAAAATTACCAGTCAGAAATTTGAGGTGTCATTACGATTTGTTATATAGAGGGTTGTTAAATCCTAAGTTTACAAAGATTTTTTTTTTTAGACAAATTAATTGCTTGCTACATTAATAGAATGACTTTTGATTTCCTGAACAGGGAATTCAGAAAAGGGCTTTTATGCTAAATACTTGTTTATTTTCAGACTAAATAGCTCTGATATGCAAATGTAATTCCAAAAAGTTCAAAACAGCTACCTGCACCACCATCCTGCATATTTATTAGTGAAATTGTAAAAGAACATAACATAGTGGAATTTTAGAATAGAATTATATTTGTATAGCGCAATTTTAAAGTTTCTGTTTGCAATTTAAATTACCTTTACTAGAATATTGCAGTTGCTTGAACTTGGTTCCTCTTTAATATAATAGTGAACAAAGATGCATCTTTGATAGATGCTTTATGTTGATGTTTCAACTTCTAGTTCAAAGGATAAAGGCCTGAAATACTTTTCTTGAAAAGGTTTTAAATAGAAGCTGCCAACTTATTTCCTGACATCAGCTGTCAGTTGTATTTTGTTGTTTGACCTACCTCAGGAAATCATAGAGGCAAACACAGGGAACCATAACAGTATCCCCTAATATTCTGCAAATTCTGCATGTGTCCTTAGTGGAGATTACACCTACAGTGTACAAAGTGATAAAGCCAATTTCCAGACAAAAACACATACGGGTTTAACTTTGTCAGAAAAAAACATGGGCACATCTAATGTGAACATAGAACAATAAAATAGTTATACTTTCAGGAAATTGCATTTTTTATTAGTTGTCTCTGTTTAGCTTCTTTAGGCATGGCTTCAGATGGGACTGAACTGTCTTAAAATAAAAAGGTGCAATAATAAGCTAGGTTTTGTGTTAATTCACCACTGAAATTACTAATGTGAAAATTTTATGAATTTACATTGCATATTGCATTTTAATAGGAATTCTGTAAATATCTCAGAAATATATTTAGGAATATATTTAGAATAAAATTCCAGTCAGTGTAAGACTGGAAGTTCAATACTGAAAATAGAACAAACTGTTGGTTGAATTAGGGAAAACAAACATCTGATTTGGATCTTACTGTTGTTGCTGTTTATTGAGTCAAGTTTAATTAAATTTGAACTATTGGCATCTGACTCAGATATCGTCTTTAGTATATTCATACACTGAGAGATAAGTGCAGCCATCTTGCATGGAAGCATAGAAGCTTGGAAGTGTTTATTAGCACCAGACTATATTCCTAGGCTGCTTTTAGGTTATCAAGCTGCTGCTGCAAATAGCTTAGTTCCAGTAATGTACTGCCTAAAAAGGAAAATGAACACAGTGCAAACACACAGAAAAGTTAGTGCAAGAATAACACTTAGGTTAAACTCAAAAAAGTCAGGAAAACCACAGGAGAAAAGCATTTCAGTGGGAATAGAAATGTTGAAGTACCTGTAGGATAAGACATGCCTTCCATTTATTGTAACATCACTAATCAACATAAAATACTTGAGATACACATTATTGAACTTGTCTGAGTTTGATGCTAATTCTGAATAAATTATGATTCTGTCTTCAATACTATAAAATAATAATTAAAAAAATAAGAAAGAAAAAAACCCCACCAAACAAACCTAAGACAAGCACAAACACACACACACACACAAACAAACAAAAAGACAAAGAAACAACAAACAAACAAACAAACAAACAGAACAACCCCCAACTCATCTGCTTCTAACTGTGCTGTAATTAAGTCTCATGTTTACTTCTGTTATGCCTGCACAATTCTCTGGTCTGCACATAACAGTAACTTCTGTGTATTGATTCCTCAATTCTTCAGTGGAAGAAGGAAGAATATATTACACAATAGCTCACTTGTCTAGCAAATATGGTCTTGCCTGATGACAAATGGAATCAGGGATAGTGAGAAGGATCATAGTTATTATTTTGTCCCACTCTTTGATTTTTTTAGTTGTTTTTCTTTCTCTTTCCTTCACCCTCCCTTCCTCAGAGCAATTGTTGACAATTGGAATATGAATGAAGTTCATTTCATATATTTTCAGTAATTTAAAACTTAGGGTTCTAGTAAAAGTCATTCTATCCTTGCCTGTGATCACTGAAGAAATTTCCAGATGCTTGCCTTCATATCATATGAATCACCTTTCTGAGCTGCATGCCTTTCTTAAGGGACTACAGAGAATTCTGCTCCAACTTCCCTGTCAAAAATATTTTTATTTAGATTGTGTAAGTTTTAGCCAAACAGAGAACTTCAGCACTTTCTTAATTCCAAGTATTTGAATATTTTCAGAATTTTTTAGTAATTCCACTTCTATATTAACAGTTGTCCTCTTTTGTGCTTTGCTTGCTTAGAAGTTGCATGGTGTAGGTAATCTGTTTAGTTTGATTATTCAAGATAAGTTTATTATAGATACAATGTTCAGTTTATATTGATATAGAATAATCCACTTCATCCTCTTTAAGTAGCAATCATACAAACCAACAAAAATCCACTAAGAAACAAGTAGTCGCTGCAACCATATAATTATATGTATTTAAGTATTATATACTTTTATACTTAGGATGATATCTACTCTCAAAATTTAACTCTACATTTTTGGTAATATTCACAGAATATGGTTAAATTTCTTAAGATGCCTCTGTCCTTTTACATATATCTATGAATAAAATTATTTAACAGCTTATGAAATGGGGTACAGAAATGGAAAATAAGTGGAAATTAATATGAAAACCATAACAATAATGCAATGTTTTCAGAATATTAGATATGAAATATCTAATTTCATCTTTAGAGATTAAATGGGCAAGTGAATCCAGAGTCAGTTTTGAAACATGTTACTAACTTGTATGTTGATAATTTTTTTGAAGTATTCTAACAAGACATAGTATTAATATGTATAAAATGAACACATTTTGACTAGAATAAACTTAGGCAATAAGTTAGACCAGTGTTTGAGATGTTAGTCTTCCTTCCTTGGGCCAAGAGTTTACATTATGTTATTTTAAATTTCACTAGTTTCCTGTCAGTCTATTCTTCCTGCCTTGGTATCTTTTGTGCCCCCTCCACCCTCTAGTTTGGAGTAACTTGTAAATTTTATTTTAAATGTCCCCAGTGCAGGAAGGACATAAGCCTGATGGAGCATGTCCAGAGGAGGGGTTAGAGGGGCGGAGCACCTCTCCTAGTAGAAAATGCTGAGACAATTGGGATTGCTCAGCCTGGAAAAGACAAGGCTTTGGGGTGACCTTATTACAGCCTTTCAGTTCCTGAAGAGGACACAAAAGAGCTTTTCTTGCAAGGGAAACAAGGGGTTTGGTCCTGAGCTGAAAGAGACTATGTTTGGACTGGTTAGTAGGAAGAACTTCTTTCCTGTGAAAGAAATTTTCAGTGAGGCACTGGAATAGGTTTCCCAGAGAAGCTGTGGATGTCCCATCCCTAGAAGTGTTCAAGGCGAGATTGGAGAGGGTTTTGAGCCACCTAGTCTCTCAGAAAGTGTCACTGCCTATGGCACGGGCATTGGAACTGAATGGTCCTTAAGGTCCCTTCCAACCCAAACCATTCTATTCTTTTCTATTTCTATAATTCAGAAAATTTTTTAAAAAAATGAAGACAATTAGAATGATAGAAATCTTAAAATTATGGTAGATTTAGATTTTTGCATGCTTTTATTGTTATTTTATACAAAAGACTTTAGTTATTCAGGGATTTATTTACCTGTATCATATTAGTTAAAGGGTTTATATGACAGTTTAATGTGTAAGTACTTTGACAGACTTTAAATACTCAGATGCATTATTTCGTACCTTATCAACAAAAATATTGCAAAGTGTGTCTGAGCCATATACTTTATAGAAAGCATAAAAGAGGTATAAACAGAATATATTTGTGTTCCTGTTGGTCCTTGTAATTAATCAATATTTCAGGCTTTCTAGTTAGCACTAGAAATCACTGGTGAGAATAAGTGATAATTTCTCTTGTCTGGTACATGTTTATAGAGTTCTTGCACATAAAGACCACACACAAAAGACTGGATTTTTAGGTAAGAAAACTCAGTCAGATTCTTCACTTGCAACTCCAAATTTGTAATTCCTGTTAATGTTTTGCTAATAGATTCTGGGGTTTATGTTTCTTTGGGGTTTTTTTGTTTNATTTGGTTGTACTGTATTGGATACTTTCTCCATAGCTGTGTAAATGTAACACAAGCTGAGACCGTTTTTTTTTCTTTTACAACTACTGAATGGTACACCTATGAGAGCAAAATGTGGTACAGAGCTGATCAAACATGATACATTAGGCCAAATTCTCCCCTGCCTCCTATAGGTGTATTTGGTCAGGTCCTTAGGCAATGGTTTAGCTTGTTTCAATTACTCTTAAATAAAGAAGCTTCTGACTGTGTTTGTACTTTTCAGGTACCTTGCATGCCCATCATCACCATAAATGGTATTTTTTATTAAAGAAATTCTTGCTGGATCTCTCTATTCACAGCATAATACATATTAACAGTTTCAGTAGTTTGCTGGAAGAAAAGGACTGTTACAAGCTACACTTTATAGCAAGCAGAAGATTCAGGGAACAATAAAAAAAAAATATAAAAATTGTTGGCAATGGTAGTAATTATGACCTGGAATTATTTCATGCAGTGATCTAGTTTCACAATATCACTACTCATTGCAGGGTTATTGGAGTAGGTGACCTTTAAAGAGCCCTTCCAAGCCAAACTTCTCAGAGAGGAGGTGAGATGCAGCTGAATCCAATTGTAGACTCAGATTTCGACAATAGTTTAAATTTAAGGAATTATAGAGATGTGATGAAATAATTTTGTCTCACAGGTTTTAATAATGGCAGATCAGATATATTTAGATAAATGATTTATTTATTATGACAAAGGAGCAGACAAATGAACAGACAAGTGAACAGAATTATTTACTCTACAGTATAAAAGCTAAAACCTACTAGTAGAGTGTAGCATAAAATAGTATAGTGCACTGTATCAAAGTAATTACATGAAAACAATTGTATCAAAGCTAGAAAAAAGAGAAACAATTATGTAAAGACTGATGTAACTCATCACACCAGGATCACAGCCAGATCTCTCTCTTTCACTTAACCCTTGGGGAGTAACCATGAAGAGGCACCTCTGCTTCAAAGGGAGAAGCTCCCCACGCTTCAAGAAAGTCTGCTGAAGAATCTGCCATTTGAAAGTTGGACTAGGCCTTTATAGTGATAAAGCGATTAACTGCCAGCCAAATATCTCCAGGTCAGCCAGCAACTTGTCTGTCAAATCTTACTTCAAAAAGCAGGATGTGTGTCTGAAGTTTAGTAAATCAGGCTGGTTTTAGCATAATTCAACATGAAAAACAGTAGCATGACACTACCTGTAACTCAGCACATTACATCATTTGTATTCTCTGACTGGATTTGAGGCCAATCAGATAAGGATTATCAGGGCAGAGCACTCTGCCATATCCACTCACACAGTCAGACAAGGNAAGCCAAACTTCTCAGAGAGGAGGTGAGATGCAGCTGAATCCAATTGTAGACTCAGATTTCGACAATAGTTTAAATTTAAGGAATTATAGAGATGTGATGAAATAATTTTGTCTCACAGGTTTTAATAATGGCAGATCAGATATATTTAGATAAATGATTTATTTATTATGACAAAGGAGCAGACAAATGAACAGACAAGTGAACAGAATTATTTACTCTACAGTATAAAAGCTAAAACCTACTAGTAGAGTGTAGCATAAAATAGTATAGTGCACTGTATCAAAGTAATTACATGAAAACAATTGTATCAAAGCTAGAAAAAAGAGAAACAATTATGTAAAGACTGATGTAACTCATCACACCAGGATCACAGCCAGATCTCTCTCTTTCACTTAACCCTTGGGGAGTAACCATGAAGAGGCACCTCTGCTTCAAAGGGAGAAGCTCCCCACGCTTCAAGAAAGTCTGCTGAAGAATCTGCCATTTGAAAGTTGGACTAGGCCTTTATAGTGATAAAGCGATTAACTGCCAGCCAAATATCTCCAGGTCAGCCAGCAACTTGTCTGTCAAATCTTACTTCAAAAAGCAGGATGTGTGTCTGAAGTTTAGTAAATCAGGCTGGTTTTAGCATAATTCAACATGAAAAACAGTAGCATGACACTACCTGTAACTCAGCACATTACATCATTTGTATTCTCTGACTGGATTTGAGGCCAATCAGATAAGGATTATCAGGGCAGAGCACTCTGCCATATCCACTCACACAGTCAGACAAGGTTTCCTATAGCAACTTCTCAGATATTGTGTTCCATAAAGCAATTTATTCACAGTAACACAGAAACAGCTCAGGTTGGTGTCTCTGAGGAGGGACTGCCGACAAAGGAACCCCTGGGCTTTTATACCTTCACTGTCCACCCCCACACAAGCCTCACTTTTCCTCCTGAGTCCTTCACCCCTGCTGTCTAGCAGTGTTTATCCACCTGGCTGGGTACACCCCTCTTCATGGCCTTTGTTGTTCCAAAGGCTGGTATTTCACAGCCTCTTGTCTCGGACTCCCATACAGAGCTCAACCTGTATTTTTATCTGCAGCTTGCAAACCGAGCCAGCTGCTCTGTTCCTCAACACAGTTATGCCAGAAGCAACATCAAAATTTATTTGAATGTATTTTTATAACAAGTTCCAGAAAAGACTAATTCCTGTTTAATTTATCCTGATTATATAGAACTTCCACTACAATATTTTGCATGCATACAGTAGCTCATCTGGTAACATACTATAAATTATAAAAATACAGATCATCAATTAGTATAGCATTCTGGAGTAAAAGGAGAAGTTAGATAAGAACAGGCTTGATTAAATTTTTGATATAATGTTATCATTACTGTGAAATTTCATCTTGAAATTCTTTTAAAGAAATACAGTAATGTATACCTGTGACTGTGACAGGTATTAGAAACAAGCAAAAGAAACATATAATAGCTCGATACAAACTTAAATGATTCTCCCACCTCTTTAACTTCATATATTTTACTTTTGTCATATCTTTCAGTCCATGTAGTACTCTCTTCATCTCACATCTTCTGTCATTCAGCAGTTCTCATTTAACAGTTCTGTTGAGACAGCTCAGATAATTAATTACATTTTAAGTTATTCAAATAGTCTATTTTAATTAATGCAGTCCCCCCATTATTAGTAAAACATAAGAAACCCATTGAAAGTCTCTAATGTAATTTCAAAATAATGATTCCAAAGTTCTACTTTAATTAGCATATGTTTTTTATTATCTTTTAATATGTGTCCTGGACAGATTTTATTCATGAAAGACTATAAAAGGGCTCAGACAAGATGATTGCAGTGTTCTCTTTTTCATACATTCAGATACATATATGCATTCATATTTTAGAAAATGAAATGTCATACTTCTTGTCAGTGAGAGCTAGATTAGATATCTACTAAAATTTTATGCAAAGAAGTTTAAAATCTACACTGAGCCAGTGGCCAAAGAATACAGAGCAATTTTTCCTGTACAACTGTACTATCGGATTTATGTTTGAAAATAACAATACTTAGAGACTAGAGCAGTACCTGGGGAATTCATGTGGGGAAAAAAAGTGGTTTTGGACATGCTCCTTTCCTGTGGGAATTGTCAATGAGGTGTTTACTGAGGGCCTAGGAAGATCCGGACCATATTTGTTGAGCTGGGTGTGGAGTAAGATAGATGCCAAGAAATAATCAGAAAAAGTTTATTCTGAGGTCAAGAACACTAAAAACTTGCAAAGGAAACTTAACACCAGCGGCAAAAGTTCTGGGTCTGGGGAAAGGCACACATCTTTCTCTTCACTTTTTATTGTCCCTGGCCCTTCTTGTCTCCCCTCGCCTGTTGTGGAGGCCTGCAGCCTCTGCTTATCTCTCCATATACCAGAAAAAGAGAGCCTTAGACTTTCTCTGGAATGCAGAATGGAAAGGGAAACACCAAAAAAGACAAACATTTAACCACCCCTGCAAAAGGCAGTTTTGGAAAGAGACAGGGTAGGTTTCTCGTCTCATTGAAGTGAACTCTTCCAGTGAAAAAGATATTTATACATGAGGCTGTGTAAATACTTTTGCAAAACATTGCCCTCAATTTTTAATTTTTAATTATCTAAGATAGCTTCTCCTCACTACAAGATTTGATATATTCTCCTCTCATCTTGTCTGTTTGATTTCACTAGATACATAAAAAGCTAGTGTTCTTAGTTTCCTAGCTAAATAATGTTTTGTGTAAGCACTGAAAATAAATTCAAACATTGAATATCGTAATCTGGACTGGAGTCAGACACCATCCAACCTTGAGATATTTTTCATTTCTGTTCTATTTCCTGGTAAATATAATTTCTGTCTTTCAGGTTATCAAATGTGTAATTGGATCAAAAGTAAACAAATCTGATATACATACTGAATATTTATCCTCTATTTATCTTGCCTTGTGAANAAAAGAATCAATTCAGGCAAAGAAAAAATTCTGTTTATCAATTCATGAGGATAAAACATGTTATTTCTTCTTGTGCCTTACACTTTCAATTTTTTTTTTCCTTAGAAGTGGGATAAACAGGTGGAGAAAAGGGGACTGCTATAACAAAAAGTCGTTTTATAAATACATTAATAGCAAAAGGAAGGGGAGTAAAACCTCTAGTCCTTGTTGAACATGAGGGGCAACATAGTTACCAAAGGTGAAGAAAAAGCTGAGGTACCTACCACCTTCTTTGCCTCAGTTTTCAACAGTAAGACAGGTCCTCCTCAGGCCTCCCTGAGACAGGAATGGGGAGCTGAATAACCCCACTGCAATCCCGGAGGAAACAGTTAATGGCCTGCTGAGCCACTTGGATCCTCAGAAGTCTGTGGGACCAGATAGGATCCATCCCAGGATGCTGAAGGAGCTGGTGGAAGAGTTCGCCAAGCCACTCTCCATCATTTATCAACAGTTCTAGATCACCGAGAAGGTCACGGATGATTGCAAGTTGGCTAATATGACAAGAAGGGCCAGAAGGAAGATCAGGGAAACTACAGGTCATTCAGCCTGACCTCAGTGCCCAACAAGGTTATAGAACAGATCATCCTGACATCACACGACACCTACAGGACAGACAGGACATCAGACCCAACCAGCATGGATTTAGGAGGTGCAGGTCCTGCCTGACTGACCTGATCTCCTTTTATGACCAGGTGACCCACCTGGTGGATGAGGGTAAGGTTGTGGGTGTAGTCTACCTGGACTTCAGCAAAGCCTTTGACACCATCTCCCATAACATACTCCTGGAAAAGCTAGCAGCCTAAGGCTTGGACAGGTGCATTCTCTGCTGGGTTAGGAACTGGTTGGATGGCCAGACCCAGAGAGTTCTGGTGAATGGTGTTGCATCCAGCTGGCAACTGGTCACTAGTGGTGTCCCTCAGGGGTCAGTGTTGGGCCCAGTCTCATTTGATATCTTTATTGATGACCTGGATGAGGGGATTGAGTCCACCACTAGCAAATTTGCAGATGGCATCAAGTTGAGGGAGGAGTGTCAATATGCTGGAGGATAGACTGACAAGCCTACCAGCTTCCTTAGTATGCTTGGGTGGATCCCATCCATCCCCATAGACTTGCCTATAAGTGGCATAGCAGGTCATTAACCATTTCCCCTTGGATTATAAGAGCTTCATCCTGCTCCCCATCCCTGTCTTCCATCTCAGGACAACAGACCAATTGTCCAAGAAAAATTGGTCTTACTATCAAAGACTGAGGCAAAGGATCTTAATCTTTTCCTTACTTTTAGCTATGTCCAGCTGTCCTGAATGCATTTGTCTGATGCCTAAGGTTTGGGGTGAATTTTGTGGATTTTTGGGATTTTAGAGGTATAGGTTTCTTGCTCACATATTAAGGGATGTTTGGAGCTGCTGAGAGGATTTTCTCAGCATTCCTGAGCTCTTTGAAGGCCACGATGTTTTTCAGGCTTTCAGATATTGGGGTGTTTAGAGTTANCCCTCAGGACTTTCTCCCAAGGGACTCTCTTAACCAGTCTCCTGAACAGGCCAAGGTCTACCCTACAGAAATTCAAGCTAGCAGTTCTGTTGATCCCCCTCCTTACTTTTTCTAAACCAAAAAGCTGTAATTTCATGATTGCTTTGCCCAAGGTGGTTTTCACTGATGACATCACCCACAAGTTCTTCACTGTTCACAAACAATAGGTCCAGTGGGTGCTTTCCCCAGTCCCTCAGCCCATCTAAGTCTCTCCTATTGTTCACATTCTTGTGTGTGGTATGGTTGTCTAGATGTTCCCTTCCTGATTTCCAGAATAAGACAAAATAGGATTTTTTTTTTCTAAATGCATTTGATTTCCCTAAATAAATAGATAAATAAATAAAAGCTGTACTGAACCAAAAAACATCCTCCCAAAAAAAAAAAAAAAAAAAAACAAACCTAACCAAACCAACCAAAAATAAAAAAAAACACCTCAGCATATTCATGAACAATTTGCAGGCTCTGAGTTCTAGAATTTTCTGATTTCGGAAAAAAAGTATATTCTAGCCTACTTACAGTAGAAGGGGAATGTTAATGAAATTAAGCTCTTCTAGACAAAAGTAGATTTCTTGAAAAAAGGAAAGTTCAATTCTTGCGGTCAGTGCATACAAGACTAAATGTATTCCATCTGTTTTCCAACCTGTCTTCACTGTGTGTGGTCCACTGTCTTTGCAAAACAGGTAGTTTTGCTACTTTCTATGACAAATAGGAAGAGACATGATGTGTTTCATCTGGTTAACTGAGGACAGATCCCATTTATAAAGTACTAGATAAAAATATATTCTTAGAATACTAATTCTAACCTTGTGCTGTCTTTCATTTTACACGCTTTCAGCCCCAAGTCCTGCCCAGAGTACCACTGCTTGATTAAACAATTCTAAAAAGTGTCCTCATAAGTAAAGCTGCATGAAGGATAGTCAAATTTTAGTTCGTTTTCAATGCATTTTTTTGTTCAAATGGTACAGAGCAAAAAAAAAAATAAAATAACAAGTATTTAATTTTTCCTACTTTTGTTTTCAGTTTTGAAAAAAAAAATAATAGTTTTTCAAAGTTATTAATGCATTTTAAAAAGTTACCAGAAGTGATAATTAAGATAATTGACATGATGATATTATGATAATTCATATATTTTAATTCTTGATATGCTATTATGATAATTAATTTATATTATTTCTAGGTATTTCACTTTATTTTGTTATTCACTTTTGGAACATTTGTTTTGTATTAATTTCCAAGAGAAGTATAAGCATATGATTTATTGGACAACTCAATCATACAAAATTCCATTCACCTTCTACAATGCTTTCTGAAATTTCGTGATTACAACAAAAAAACCGCCCATATCTACCAGAAGTCTAGTATGTGCATACAACTGTAACTTGTAGAAACTTGCAGTTCTCTCAAGTTTGTACATATTATTACCAAAACAGCAAAAGACTTCAGAATAAACTTTCTCTAAAATTCTGTCTGACTCTTTGTGGCATTCAAAGTTCCAGATTCTCAGTAAAGTGACCTGAAGAAACAAAAGAATTTGATTTTTGAGACATTAGAGAAACCTGATGAAATATTCCTATGGTATTTTTCTTAGTCATAACTGAACTAGAATATATTTAATTAAACAAATTTGAAATAAAAAGCAAAATGGCAAAAGGCAAGTGAAAAATGAAAGTGAAAAGTAGTTTTTCTGTTACTAAATCTAAAATTTAAAAGAAAATTTCCATATGCTCTGTCTAGGCAATGAATAAAAGGTGAATTAAACTTTCTGTTAATAAAAATATTACTACTTTAATTTTAGAAAAAAACCTGCTGTTTCTAACTATTTTTAGGTTTTGTTGATTTTTTTTTTCCCTCTGTAAGATTTATTATACAGTCTGGTATTAAGTCAGTTCACTATAAATTGTTGAGGTGAAATAAGCATATGATTTTATGTCTTCAAGACAACAGCTCAAAAAAAAAAAAAAATCACACCCAGGAAGCTAAATCTCTGTATCTACTATATAAGAGTTAACTTGCAATAATTCTAGGAGACAATATGTTGGACATTCAAGGAAATTAAGATTATGTCAATTGAAAGTTATCAAGAGAAACTTCCATAATCAAAAATTATTTGATCCTTACTTAGCAATTCAAGAATTTGTTTCCTAATGTTTGTCGGATACATACAATCTTTGATATTTATTGGAGAGTTTCATCTTTTCCTACACATTATATTGAGATATATTGTGGAATCTATGAGCCATGAACTTTCTCAGTGACAACACAATGAAATCAGCTGACTCATTATACTGATCTGTTTATTAGAAATAAATCAACTCTGTGACTGAGCGAAAAGCAGGAATGGAAGTAGCTATTCTAAAAAAGTAATAAAAAATAAAGCACAAGAATTTGAGTATATCCTTGGAGTCTGTTGACTACTAACTATATGATGGGAAGCATAATTGCACATAAATTTTTTTTTGTTATATGTTAAAATGTGTGAATAGATTGATCATTTATCAGTGCCCCTGTTCTTTTTCTTGAATGAGGGCATAAAGAACACAAGCTGAAGCTGAAACTGTGTGGAATGCCTTCAGATATGTGGCATGCATACATGTATACAGATGGAATATTTTCAGAGATGCGAGACACCATTAGGCCAAAGAAGAAGAGTAAGATGAGTGGTTAATAAGATAAAAAGAAGGAAACTCCTTCAGAGATAACCTTGTACTCAGTCTTTTTTCATACGCTGACTTTGGCTCCCAGGTGGCTGAAGGATAAATATGAGACAGTGTAGTTGTGCTTCATATTATCATGTGGAGGGCTAGTTAGAAGATGACATTTATGTATACATGTAACTGGTCACTTCATACTTGGTATTTTATAGAAGAAATGCTACTTAAAACTTATTGTCAGAGAACCACTAATAAGTTATAATTCTTTGAAATTAGGACAGGAAAAACAAAATCTGTTCCACGTTTATTTAAATGTCCAGTGCCATAACCATAAGGAAAGATCTCTTCCTAAGACTCATTTTTCTACATAAGGATGTTTTTTCCTCCTCTTCCTCTTCCTCTTCCTCTTCCTCTTCCTCTTCCTCTTCCTCTTCCTCTTCCTCTTCCTCTTCCTCTTCCTCTTCCTCTTCCCTTTGCCCTTCCCCTTCCCTCCTTGCCACTGCCATTGCATTTTGCTCACATTTACCATCAGAACTGGACGCATATAGCCTATGCCCTTCTTCAAAAATTTAGACTGAAATTTTTACTTTTAAGAGAAAATACTAAGTAAATAATTTTGTAGGTAGGATTGAATTGTGAACAACAAGCAATTGTGTGAGGAACAATGAAGAGAGAAAGATTTTTTTTTTTCACAACCACCTGACAAAATGATGCCAACAGAAGTATGAAGAAAGTATGAAATTATTAATTCTTTGTTTTAATTACTCAAATAAAATGTCGCCATATGGAACATGAAATGTATTATTGATGCAGCCAGTATTGCTTTATGTGTTATGCATTGGTATATATATAGTAATTATATACAGTAATTTATTCCATTACCTTGATGTTGTTTCATCATACTTGATCACACATCAGACTTTTTTTTTCTGGACCAGGAGGTACTTTGCAGACTTTGATGACTATCCTAGTGTAATCTCTTGGATCATGTGGCAAAAACAGTAACCTGAGTTTCTATTGGTTTTGTTTTTTTAAACAATGACACAAAATATCTCTTTTCAGAAAGTGTGGTTACATACAAAATAATTGCTTCACACCTTGCTCTAAAGTTATTTTAATGTGGAACTAAGTATTTTTTCAAATTATTTTTTCTGATAAAAACTAACTGATAAATTTGGTAATCTGGCAGACACAAATGTCATTACTTGTAGGTAGAGTACCAAAGAATATAAAGTACTCTTAATTCTGTGTGCCTTTAGAATTTACACCCACAAATATATATAATTTATCTGTATAAATGGGGAATTTTGAGTTGTTAGTGGTAGGTCTTAGAGATATGGTATAATGACTCAAAAAAAGAAGAACTGAATGTTTATTCTGGATTTTATAGTTTATTTAGCGAAAAACTATCTTTTGTTTTGCATGCATTTTATATTGTGCATTTTTTCATTTTAAAGAAACAAGTGGGACATGCAAATGTCTATGTGAAAGTCATTCCTGCACAGCCTACCTCCACTTAAAGGTTGTGTAAGTAAACAATCTTCATGGTGCCTCTCCAGGTCAAGAAATCTGATTTTTATTGAATTCATTCTAGAATAGAAAAGTAAGAAAAAGTGATGTCTTCTATGAATGAACAAAGTGAGACTTTAACAGCAAAGACTCAATATTTCACTTACTAAATATACTATTCGTAAGATTTCATTTTGCTAAAAAATGCCTGGGTTATTTTACTACCTATGCTAAAGGGAGATTCCATTTATAATCTGATCATTCGAAAGTCCAGTTTTATTATTTTTTAATTGTAATGGTATATTAATGGAAATGTTTAGTGCAATTTCATCCCTCCCCCACAATATTATAAATCTTGATACTTTCTGCTTCTTTAATCAAAATTATAAAAGTGAAGATTCTCACCCTTATTGAAGCAATCAATTTTTTTAAACAAAACTTTTGAACTTTTTTTCTCATTTTGATTGGATTTTTAATATCTGAATGCAAATAAAATGTAAATATTCTTTAATGTCTCTGATTAACCTTATTTATTGAAAAAAACCCTCGACATTTAGGACACTGAGCTCAAAGAAGTTCCACAAAGAAGATGAAGCCAGCTTCTTTCAGACAGTGACCAGTGACAGGGCCAGAGGCAACGGGCACAAAACTGAAACATAGAATGTTCCCTCTGAACATGAGGAAACACTTTTTTCCTATAAGAGTGACTGAGCATAGGAATAATTTGCCCCAGTAAAATGTGTACTCTCCATCCGTGGCAACTCCCCCACAGTGATCCTGCTTGAATAGGGGGATTGAACTAGATGACCTACAGAGTTCCCTTCCAGCCTTGACCATTCTGTAATTCTGAGAACTCACACACAGTGAAAGTAGATTGATGCTTTATTAATGCATTTCTTTAGCGCTCATATTTTTCTTTCCAGAACTGGGGAAGTTTTTACATATTACATGGAGAAGAGGGAAGGCGAGGGGGAAGGGGAAGGGGAAGAGAAAGGGGAAGGGGAAGATAAGGGCAGGGTAGAGAAAATCATCCTCATGTAGCAAAATGAGTCTTATAAAGAGACCTATCCCCTATTATCATGGCACTGAAAATTAAATAAACATAGAACAGGTTTTTATTTTCTTGTCCTAATTTTAAAGAAGTGTAACTTTTCTTTAGTTGCTGACTAACAAGAATTTTTTTGAAGTATTCATATATATATACTTATACACATGTTTATATATATATATGTATATGTTCATACACATATATAAATGTACCTACACAAACACTTTCAAAGAAAACCCTTTCTGTTTTCTAAAGATATGTGAAGAATAAAAGCCCTAATTTTTTGGTTTTTTTTTTTAAATCCTAATATTTCATGAATGATTGGTTAAATCTGAAAACTCTTAGTCCATGAAATCTTCCATATCAGTCAGACTCTTGGAGAACTCTTAGTCCAACTGGCATAACTTCACATTGAGAGTACTTGGGTGCTCTGGTGTTGCCTATGTAGGATGTTATGTAAATGCTCATCAGATCCTCAAAAATATGTAAGGAGGAGGGAATAGAAGCTGTGCCTGCTGTGTCCAAAAACCTGGGCTTCCAAAGACTTTCTGAATGGCTACAATGGCAAGCATGCAAAATTGGATGTTACAGGTGCCTTATTAGGGAGTAGTAAAAAGCAACATCCTTGCTGTCTTCGTATTATATAAAGTACAAAATATGTTTTCTCAAAAATGCATTTTAACTTAATGGGATCTTGACAATATTTTCAAGATAATGGTAAAATTGTCATGTCTCCAAGTGTGAGATATGCACTTGCACAAATTAAGTGATAAACATCCGTTGCCCCATTCTTTTCAAACATTTATGAATCTCAGCAGTCACAGTTGGATTGTTATCTTTAAGGAATTGATTCGTATTTCCTGGATACTACTATTTTCGGATCATCTTAGAAATCTAAAAATAACAAAATCAAAATGCACATAAAGAGATCCCCAAGGACTGAGCTGATTACCTGAAAAAATAAAATTTAAAAAAACTACAACAAATGTCCATATACACTTTGTAGGAAATTTCTTTTTTGTCAAGGGGTTAATTCAGAGTCAATATATAAAAAAAGTTAATCTTAACAGAAATCAAAACAAAATAAAGAAATAAGACAGAAGTTAGGAGGCAATATCTATCATTTACCACATAATGTAATTACCATTGTATGATTATCTGTCCTCCTGTTTTTAATAATCACACTCTCAGATGTATTACTTTGTTGCTGTTTTTCTTGTAATTGGTTTTATTTGAAAAAGCTAATTATGTGTCACTGATTTCTTTACACTTAGTGTGCAATTATCAGTGATCCAGAGTGAACCAACTGATTAATGATCATATCAGTAAATATCTGTTTTCTCCATTCCAGGGAAGCAAACACTATTTAGTCATGACTCTCACTTTTGTTTTCAGAGTTCCTGGATATAATGATTGGAAAATCTTGAGCTCTTTTTTTTATTCAAAAGGAAGAGATTTCACCATAAAACTATGTCCAGCATTTAATGACCATTCAGAAGAATGACACACATTTATTTATCATCTTCAATCTGGCTGTCAGTCATTGACATCTTTCTTCCAAGTTCCTCACCATTCAATAAGATAGTTACTACTGGAATGTTATTAAATGCTAATAACTGGAGAATCTATTTCAAAATTGCTTCATTATCTGCAAATGGGTGAATACTGTATTATCATTTCAAAACCAAAACATATTTTATGGGTTTTTAACATTTTAATATGTGGCATGGTCTTATGTAGTCAACACTGAACATGACTTTTAATCAAATGTCATAGAAACTGTATTAAATACAACTGGAATAATAATATTTCTAAAGGAGAATGATAAACATAATTAGATGGCATAATGTTGGTGATTAGATTTCTCAAAATAGCCAATTCTGTTGACTAATTGAAAGCATATTATTCTATAAAATCTTGTGTTATGCCCTACTGGGAAGCCCCACTCTAAGATGCTGAGAAACAGACACAACTAAACCATGTGTAATTGTTCAGTTTACAACAATGCAGCTTTCATTTCTGTTAATAGTATCACCAACTAAATGAAAATTAAAATTCTCAAAAATGGACAAAGCAACAACAGTCCTGTTGTTTAACATAATTCTTAAGAGAAATATAGGAATTTTAAAGGATTTGAAATAAGAAAATGCTTTGTATGTTTGAGTTTTTTGAGTGCAAAAATACATTTAGCCCACATTTTAATGTGTTAAAGAAAAGTAAAGGAAGAGAAAAGGAAAGGGGAAAGGGGAAAGGGGAAAGGGGAAAGGGGAA
>WBMV01003485.1:525374-547875 GCA_013396655.1 Campylorhamphus procurvoides
GGGAAGGGAAGGGAAGGGAAAGGAACAGGAAAGGAAGAGGAAAGGAACAGGAAGAGAAAAGAGGAAGAGAAAAGAAAAGAAAAAAAAGAAAAAAGAAAATAAGAAAAGAAAAAAGAAAATAAGAAAAGAGAAAAGAGAGGTCTGAAAATTTTTAAAAAAATAAAATTGATAAATCACAGAAACATTAAATGATTGTGATTGGAATGGACTTTATGATTTTTTTTCTTTTGACTTCGCAGTGTTCAACCCCCTATTCAAGGAGGGTCACCTATAACCCGTTGCCCAGCCTCATGTTCAGATAACTTTTGAATATGTCCAAAGTAAAAAACTCCGTAACTTCTCTGAATAACTTGTGCCAGTGTTCAGCCACCACTTCACAAACTAAAAATGTTTTCTGATATTCAAAGGGAATATCCCTGTCATGATACCCCAGGTGGACATCCCCACCCCATGGAGTCATCCTGCATGTATTTCTGCAGTTGTGCTTGAGAACTTGGGTGCTCACAACTGAGAACATAAGAAGGGCATGGGTGGTCCATTTGTGTGCATGCCCTGAGATATTTTCTGTGGAATTTTTCACTATTAAATGCAAAAAATGATGGGGTTTTTTTTCCCCCAATGTGAATGAAAAGGCTGTAGCTGATACAATGCAGAATTTCTCTTAGAATTAAATGTAGAAAAGGAATATTCCATGGTTTTGCTTTAAGGTGATATCAAGCTACCTGTTAACAACAGTTTATAAAGTAGTTACTATGCACTTGTCACGTTCTAGAAGACAGATTTAATACCAGCATTTTTTTCCCCCAAAATGTTAAGTATTGCCAGCTGTAATGAATTTCAAAAGCGCAGAATTTTGAACATGTGAGTTGCAGTATAATAATACAGACAAACCCTAGAAGTATAAAAAGCAATGTTTAGAGTTCATGTTCCCTGTCTGTAACAGATGAATATGTATACCTTCTCTTAGATGGGTGCTGCTAACATAAACACATTATTATTCTGAAACACTCCATTACCCATAGGGCAAAGATAACTTGAAAAGCAAAGGAGCACATCTGTGTGTGGAGAAAAGATGCAGTCAGTGTGGTAAATGCAAAATGGTGCTGCATATATTTAGTGTAATTTATACTTTATAGGGACCAACATGCACATAAGGGAGGTGGCATCTGTATGTGCAAATTGCATACACACACACATATATACATATATTTAAATTATACTTACACTAGTTAGATTATTTCTCTTTGTGAGAATTTTGATGTGGGTGAGTCCAGACCATGACAAGAGTATGAAGAAACTTTCTTCAGAGACCCTTCCCTCTTGCTTCCTCAAATTCACAACGTTTCTACATTCAGTAGCATGTTTGAACAGGAACTTGAAGTAGCTCTCATCAGCAGGTCAAAATAAAACAAAACAGACATAAAAAATGGCATAAAAATAATGTCACCATCATCCTCCCTGTAGGTCTTTGCAAGACAGTTTTCTTTCTAGGCTTGTTTTCGTAGAGTTTCTTGTTTGCTCTTAGTAAAAACTAATAAACAAACAAAACCAAACCAAAACCACACATGCCTTAACTTTCTGCTCTTCTCATTAGTGTTGCAGTCACTCATTTTATCAATATCATCATTACATTATAAAGAAAATGAAAAAAATCAAAACCTTGTTGAATATGTATAATAGAAAGACAATATTGCTTAGATTGATTACAGTTTTATACAATCATTTTTCTGATCACAGAGTATTTCATTTTGAATAATATTTTTATGAATTATAATACACAACCTTAAGTTCAGTTTCATCTTTCTTTGGAACACATATATTTTTATGTTCATGAGACCAATTTCTGTGTAGTATCTTCTAATGATTCACAACCCTCTTTTAGGAAAAAAAAGTGATATAATTTTTTGAAATAATTGAGCTGATATTTGGACACAGAATGTCACTTTGAGACACTTTCTTATCCTCTTACTGGATTGAATAACCTCTCGTTCTAGTTACTTCAAAAAAATTAACCCTGTCCTGACCAGACCCAGGACACCTGCATATGACGGATTTTTTTTTTCATTGTTGGAATTCCCATATTAAAAACAAAGGAACAAACGAAACAAACAAACAAAACAGACAAACAAAACAACAAAAAACCAAAAACCAATGTCATAACTAAACATCATATCCATTTCCCATGAAAAATTTAATTCACACTCTAGAGAATCAAAAAGATCAAGAACTTATCTGCACGTTTTATTCCTAAATGTGTTCACATCTACATAAAGTTTCCATTTTGTTTCTTTTATCCAACTTAATACTAGTCAGAAAAGGTTTGGTAAAGCTTCTTTTCTTAACAACATATAACAGCATTAAAAATCGAGTTCTAATACATTATAGGTGTTTTGAATTACTTATTGTAATGTCTCTGTTCATGTTAATGTGTTGCAAATAAACTTGGTAGAATTGCAAAATTAAAAAAACCCAAAACTTTGTTTAGATTTTGTGTAAGTTTCAATCAATGTCACTGTAACTATAAAAGGCAGTGCGACACAGAAAAAAAAAATAGACATGAGCACAAAAAATGATAAGGGAATAGGACCTCTGATATTCAGTAGTTAAATTCAGACTACCTTACTCTTTATCAGAAGATTATTTTTATTTTCTAAATTCTCTGATATCTGTATTTCAGTGGTGATCTGAAATGTGTTATGTTTCCTGGGTGGGAGGCTTAAAGTCAGCTATCAAAATTTGAGAACCTTTCATGTGACATCTAACATCTTGAGCTGCAGCTGACTAAATAGACTGGAAAAAAAGCTTTTATGTTTTTCACACCTTTTATCCCCCCACTAAGGGGTCAGAAAATGCTTTTGAGTCTTAACAACGTGACTGTTTTTTTTCAGAATCAATCCCAGCCACTGTGTAACAGCCACATCTCCTTTAGGGAATCAATATCTTAAAAGTTACTCAGAGAAAAAGTTAGGTCTATCTTATAGGTCAAGCCATGCTGACAGGTTGACAAGGCGAGAATATAGTTTATCCTTTATGGCAGAATCAGGAACAGAGCTCTGTTCTGATCAATCCAGTAACAGGATAAGAAACTGTCTCAAAGTGACATGCTGTGTCCATTGAACTTAAACAGCACCAATCTGCTGTTCATTTAAACCTTGCCTTTGGCAATTTTCTGGAAATGTATGTTGAGCACCTTGACTTCTTGTATTTCTTTCAGTAATACTCTGTCTAGGATTTTGGCTTGTATGTTACACCCCTTAAAATGAAGATACAGATTTTACTTCAAAAGATTGTCCAATGGAAAAAGCATTGATCAAAAAGCAACTGATGTACATTTTATGTGGCTATATGAATATAATCTTGAAAAAGTACACACACATTTCAATAAATATTAAAAAAATGTGCATGTGTTTGTGTGTATGAATATATCAATATATAAATGTGAATTTTCCAGGAAAAATCAATATTATTTGATTGGATTTGATAATATCAGTTCATATTGAGGATCTAACAGTAACTTACTTTTTTTTTTCTTTTTGGTTGTTTTATTTCTGCTCCTTCTTATGAATTTGTAAAACCTTTTCTAACATTTACAACACAACAAATTTAGCTGTAATTTTCCTGATTCCACAGCTGATGGCTAGACGTTTTAACTTGACATGGTGTTACATGTTTAAAATTGCACCATTGTTTTAGCTCACCAACTGCAGCTCTATTAGTTCAATATTTAAAATACTCCCAAATAGCTAAAAATGTGTTTGTGTGTGCATGTGTGGACACATGCTTGAGAAGAAAAGAGTATAAGAGAAAACTATACTACTTCTTATACATTTATTTTCATAATCATTCTTCTGCCATAACCTTAGGATAACTCGCAAATTGTAAAGAAATTGTTGGGGAAGGAGGATGTAGGTGTGCCTACATGTCCCCACACAACAAACAAAACTCATGTTAAACAGGAAGAGAAGCATCAGCCTCAAATGAATGATGATCATCAGGTGGTCTCAACAGTAGCTGGGAAATACCAAAAAGACTTTTGAAGCAAAGAAGAAATCAGTCTGAAGTGAAATAGAAAAGTAACATGAACATTTCTAGCAAGTTGATAGAGATCTTGAGAAGGAAACATCTCAGAGCACTATTCCTGCTCTTAGTGTCCCCAAGACATCTGACTATTGCAAAGGTTTGGTAACACAGCCTTCTCAAGGGTCACTAACAGCATCCTGGTCCCAGTTAGCAGAGTAACCGGACCCAAGTGTTTGGCAACACTTTGCAAAACTAGTGTTAAGGTTCGCATGTTTGCATTATTCTGAATGTATGGTTCACTGACTGCCAGTTAAATAGCCTGCCATTAATAAATTCATAAATCACTTTGGTCTTAAGTTTAACTTAAAGCATTTGAATTGAGTAATTTTTTTTCCTAGGAATATGAGAAAATTTCTGACATTTGGCTTACCAAATAATATGGAATGGAATGTAATTTAATGTATGTTGAGAATTGAGATGCAAGAGTAGTCCAGCTTAAGTCAAAGCAAAGTATACAAATTAACACTGTGATTAACTGAAGTCCTAAATCTTGATGGCAGGAAGCAATTGTTAGAACAGGGGAAGTAAAAAAATTCCACTATAGACAATAATGGGCTGGTTCAGAGTTACCTGTTAAGCAAGGTATCTATTACTTTAAGATTAGCACATGAAAATCTAAATCTAACACTTGATTGCCAAAGATTTTTTCACAGAAATCACTAAAAATCAGAGGAAAAGATGAGGTTTTCCTCACTATCTGCTTGATATGCATTCTATATCTCAGCAAAGAGTCTGCCCTGGAATGGTTGACCAGGGAAGCGGTGGAGTCACCATCCCTGAAGATGCTCAAGAAATGTCTAGATGTGGCTCTTAGTGCTATGGTCTAGTTGAGTAGGTGGAGATCAGTCAAAGGGTGGACTCAATGACCTTGGAGGTCTTTTCCAATCTAAATAATCCTGTGATTCTGTGATATCAGAAAGGACATGCAGCAAAAAATCATTGGGCTGATTTTTTTCTAACTTCAACTAATTCTGCTGTACAATAAAGATATTTACGAGACCATCCTACCCTGTACCTTTACAAGAAAACACACATCTAGCAGTACAAATTCAGAAACTGGTGTCCCCTATTGGGTCACCAAGACATTGAGACATTGCCTTCTCAATGTCTTCACAGACATTCTTCTTCTTCCTTCCTATATAGTATATTTTTCTTTTCTTATTTGAGGAGATCTACACCAATGCCATTTTTAGAGGTAATGTATGCAAAAAAAAACAACAACAAAAACATAAAAAGGATAAAACAGCATAAATAATAATATTGATTTATCAATTTAATCATTATTTTGATTTATTTCTATTGAATATAAAGACAGACTTGGTCTTCATCTCTCTTTAGTCATACTAATTCTTTTATGAATTCTATGTTGAGAATGCAGGTTGTTTTAACATAAAACTTTTTACCTGTTATCTCCATCAATCCTTATGCCAAAGTCAAGTGCAGGATCAGTAAAAATATTACTGGTAATAATAACAGGAAAAAATAAAACAGAAGTAGAAAACATTTTGAAACATCGAAAACATCCATTTAGAATTTGGACAGCAGCTTTTGTTTGTGCTTATCTCAGCTATTCCATTCATTCTGAAACTTAGTACAGTTTCACTCATCTTCCTTGGGGTTTTTTGCTACTGGATGAAAGTGCAGTTGCACAAAGATTATACTTGGCCAAGAACAAAAGAGACAATTATTTTTATATATATTATTTTTATATATATATATATATGGATAAATACAGAAACCTATAACCTATAGCATGCAATAAATGGGGGCATGATTTGAGCAAGAACCTAGTCTGAACTTTAAACTCCGGTTCCTCCTGCCATAAAACATTCGATGAGTGAAATTTTTCTTGACACTCTGTGGGAACCTGCTTGCCCTGTGGGTCTCTTGATAGAGCAAAGGGAGTATGGCCTTGGCNAGGGAAGCGGTGGAGTCACCATCCCTGAAGATGCTCAAGAAATGTCTAGATGTGGCTCTTAGTGCTATGGTCTAGTTGAGTAGGTGGAGATCAGTCAAAGGGTGGACTCAATGACCTTGGAGGTCTTTTCCAATCTAAATAATCCTGTGATTCTGTGATATCAGAAAGGACATGCAGCAAAAAATCATTGGGCTGATTTTTTTCTAACTTCAACTAATTCTGCTGTACAATAAAGATATTTACGAGACCATCCTACCCTGTACCTTTACAAGAAAACACACATCTAGCAGTACAAATTCAGAAACTGGTGTCCCCTATTGGGTCACCAAGACATTGAGACATTGCCTTCTCAATGTCTTCACAGACATTCTTCTTCTTCCTTCCTATATAGTATATTTTTCTTTTCTTATTTGAGGAGATCTACACCAATGCCATTTTTAGAGGTAATGTATGCAAAAAAAAACAACAACAAAAACATAAAAAGGATAAAACAGCATAAATAATAATATTGATTTATCAATTTAATCATTATTTTGATTTATTTCTATTGAATATAAAGACAGACTTGGTCTTCATCTCTCTTTAGTCATACTAATTCTTTTATGAATTCTATGTTGAGAATGCAGGTTGTTTTAACATAAAACTTTTTACCTGTTATCTCCATCAATCCTTATGCCAAAGTCAAGTGCAGGATCAGTAAAAATATTACTGGTAATAATAACAGGAAAAAATAAAACAGAAGTAGAAAACATTTTGAAACATCGAAAACATCCATTTAGAATTTGGACAGCAGCTTTTGTTTGTGCTTATCTCAGCTATTCCATTCATTCTGAAACTTAGTACAGTTTCACTCATCTTCCTTGGGGTTTTTTGCTACTGGATGAAAGTGCAGTTGCACAAAGATTATACTTGGCCAAGAACAAAAGAGACAATTATTTTTATATATATTATTTTTATATATATATATATATGGATAAATACAGAAACCTATAACCTATAGCATGCAATAAATGGGGGCATGATTTGAGCAAGAACCTAGTCTGAACTTTAAACTCCGGTTCCTCCTGCCATAAAACATTCGATGAGTGAAATTTTTCTTGACACTCTGTGGGAACCTGCTTGCCCTGTGGGTCTCTTGATAGAGCAAAGGGAGTATGGCCTTGGCCAGGTTCTGTGTGCTCATAAAGACAAACAGCTTGCAGCACTGTGAGAACACAGGTGCAGTAGAAGACAAGTACAGAGACAGTAGCTTGTAGCCTATAGCCAATGGGTGATTGTTTATGTGTGTGACCACCAGTAATGTTAATGCACGTACACTTAGAGAATACTATAATTGTAGAAACTCCACTAATAAACTGAGTTTTGTAGTTAATCCATATTGGATCGTCTGCACTGCTCCATAAGCGCGCCTCCAACAACACTCATCTGGTATTTTGCCCACATTTTACTAGATTTTTTTATTCCACTTCTATTTTATGTCTAATAAAGAGAAGGCTTATGCATTTGTATGAAGATATTTAAAAAAGAAAAAAAAAAGGTTATTGCTAAGATTTTATCAGTAATAGAATGACAAAGACTAGTCTTGAGTAAGAAAACATCTAGTCTAGCTAGATCACTAGTTTCTGGAATAATGGGAGCATGCTTGTTTCCATAAAATACGTATTTTTTTTAATAAACTTGGTATTCCTTAAAAGTGTTCCAGTCATGCATTCACTTAAATGGAGCTTTTGGGTTTGTTTTTTTCTTTTGGTTTGTTTTTCTTTTTCGGAGGAAAGGGGGGCAGGAGAGGGAAGTGTTTCATTTTTTAATTTATCTCAGTAAAAATCTACAAGAAAAGTGAGCAATCAAATGATAATAATTAACAAGTGCCAGCCTACATTAGCAATTACCTGTAGATAAATTAATCAGAAATATTAATTTTTTCAGTTTATTATTGAAAATAGTTCATTTTTTAAAATTTACTGCTGAACTAACTACTAAAATATAATTAGCTTTGGGGGATCATTGTATTTTCTTCTTGATTTCTCTATTACATAAGCACATTATCACATGAAAGAATGAGCACAATAAAGATCCTTTGCTAATATTTTTGCTGTTATTATTTCTTGCATATGCATATCAATTCCCAAAATGTAATGGATCAGTTTATGAAGGAAAATTAAAAATCCATATTTGTCAAAAAAATTATTTTATATTATTTGGGTGCCTGAAATTCTACTCTTCAGGTTATACTGAAGAACAGTTTTACCATTAATACTATGTGAAGAAAAAGCTAACTTCTACAGAAAACTCATATTTCGGTAAATAGAAATACAGTTTTGAAGATAAACTAATGGAACTACTGTTTTCTTATATCTCTCTTCTCCTTCATGATTTTTATGAATAAAACTGGATAACTGGGATTTTATTAGAGGAAAACCAGTGTGAATTGCATGTCTTTTCTGATAGAAGGTTACTTCAGCAGCCTAAGCCCAATACCTCATAGTTTATAATCCAGGGCAGTTTAGGTGAAGGGTCATACATTGCTGACACTGTGTACATTTCTACAGGGATTTTATATAAACTCTTCAGTAAATCAACCTTATCCAAAAAAAAAACCCAACAAGAAAAAAAGTCAATTAATTGGTCAAGAGCATTTGGACAAGATTTTAAAATAGTAGTACTAAAAATTGGTAAAAAATATTTGAACATTTGAAATTTAATAAGTTTAAAATAATAATGGATGATCATGTAAAACAGATTAAAACTGCAAGTTGATATTATTTATTTATTTTTTCAAAAAATAAGGTCTTTCTTTTATAATAGCATAAGGACATCTGTAAGATCACAATAAGGGCATTTCAAACTTTAACAAGTAAGGGTCATATATTCAAGAGCAAACTTGTGTCTTCTAATTCCCAAATGGAGGGACATTTTAAATTCCGTCCCATCAACAATTACAAATCTAGTGTTAGTACCCATAAGGGAAAAGCTAACATTTCAATATGCTCAGTATAATTAGGCAAAATTGCCTTTTACTGCAATTCATAGAGAGAAATTGTTCCCACAAATACAGACGATAGTTTGCCAGACTGCTTGGTATAGCTATCATTGTTAATTTGTTAATATTAAGAGACATATGGACTGTACTGCTGAGAGAAGTCAGATGAACTTATAGAAGGGGTCTGGGGTATATTTAAGGATATTAAAAGGGCAAGATATTTCAAGTAAATTCTGCAATAAAAAATTATTCAGTTATACCTTTATTCTTTGTTCTCCCAAAACACATATTTTATCTTTATTGGGTAGTTAAATATGTAGAAAAATATAAACTATAAATCACCTTGGGAGCAATGCACCAAAACTTGATTCATTAAAAAATAGACAATAATGGTTTTTCAGCTGATTTTTTATGTGTGAGCCAGACTGCAGAAACTGCATGCAATTCCAAAAATGACATTTCACTGGTGTGAGAAAGTGTTTTGTTTTCCACCAACCAAGTAATTTATTCTCAATTTAAAGACGAGTATTTGAGAAAAATAGAATTTAATCTTAGTTACTTTTGTGTAATTATATATATATAATACATATTATATATATATATATATAATTGGCTGGAATGCTTTCTAAATACAAGTGAGAAGGACAAGTTATTTTCTCCTCTAAATATTTATCTCAGAAAACAATTTGTCCATCCCATCTTAGTAGTGTTGTGAAGAATCTGTAAATGCATGACAAAATACAGTACTACAGCCAAAAGAACTCATAAGGCCTAATTCAGATTCTCACTGAAATTAATTAGAAGATGGCCCTACAATATCACCTGGAAAACATGCTTCTAAACAAGACTATAACCAATAGTATTAAATGTTTATAGTTGCTATTCATAAGGGATTTTTTGCTAAAAATCCCCAGAACTCAGTCATGATAGACAGAATTTTCAATGTTTTTCAAGTGTTATGCCTACCGTGTTAGGAAAAATAAGTATGCTACATTTTAACTCAAAGAAACTCTCAGTTCCGGCCTGGAACCTTCATGGGTAACCTAGAGACCAAGAATATGTAATTTGTATTAAAATTGAATATTTTCTTTTTATCTAAAAATTTTGGACTGTCAAATAATACCCTAACTATTGCATTCTTTTTGTTTCCTCTACCATATATATTTAATATAAATGCTAAACTGCAGGGATTGCATATACTAACCATTTCTTATGTTTCTATCCAATTTCTTTTAAATGTGTATTGCAAATAATACCATGAAAAAAAAACAAAAAACAAACAACCAAAAAAGCAAAAATCCCAAACCAAAAAAACAGCCAAATAAACCCAAAATAAATAAACTTAATCTGACCAAACAAAAAACCAAAAATGAGCAAACACCCCCCCTACAAAATAAAGAAATAAAAACCCCTAAGAAAGTCCATGCCACCAAAAAAAAAAAAAAGTGTCATTGGAAAAAAAAAGGATTGGGAACTAAGTGGCAATTTGTTGCAGTATGCTACTCAGAAAATAGATTTTTACACTTAATAAGTAGCACATCTAAAACTTGAATTACAGCTTTCCCTCAATAAGCTAAGCATATTAAAAAGAATTACTGGAAAATGCTCTAAAGAACTTCTAAAGAGTGACTTAGGTCAAATTCTTCTAAAATATTGTATCTCCTTCAAGTCACTTTTATGTGATCAAGGTTTGGGTTTTACAAATATTACCTCGTGGTGTATGCCTCAAAGTTTTGACAGTAACCATACCCTTGCTGTTTCACCAAAATATTCTGTTTCCTGAATTCTTATTTTAATTTTGATGTCACATTGCTCTTGTATTGTTTTCTCACCTTTTATATGGTGAATAATAGCAACCCTTATCAGGAGGAGACATTTTAAAACTTTTGCTTTCTCCTTCTCCCTGAAAGTACACTCTTTCTGATAGATTGAAGTGACTGGGTTTGTGAATATAAAAATAAGTGGTCATTATTGGTTATGAGTGAATAAACAAGTGAATAACGAGTGAGTCACAAAGCGCTCTCCATTCCCACTATATTTATATCCAAAATGCAAGCTAGAAATGAGGTATGACATAAAAAAAGTATGATGCAGTCATTATTCCCATTTTAGAACTATGGCTCAGAGCTATTCATGGGATCTAAAAGAATAAATATGCTAATGAGTGGTAAAATTCCATGACTCTGGGACTTGAACATGCAAAACAGGCCTTGGCCTGATCTCTTTCCATTCCTGCTAACTTTTCTGGCCAATTTTGTAGTGCCATAGTCACTGTTGGTCAGAGACCTTTATGAAAATGTAATATTGGTGTATCTACCGATGCTCTGTGTATCAGCATCTTTACCAGCATGGATACCAGTTATTATGTGGCTACTGTCAGAGAACAGACTCAGGGCACTTTTCATTCAATGGAGGAGGAATAACTTATGCAACTCTTTTCCTCTTTAGGCTTCTCCAGGCAGAATCTTAGCACTTGTTTCATTTTAAAAATGGTGCTGTAGAACAGAGGAAATAGATGCAATACTTCATAGAACCATATACAGACAAAAGTTATCTTTAGCTCCACTATTTCTAATACAATAGATAACGTAATTTCCTTCCACAACACAAGATGCTTAGTAAGAGTTATGCAGCAATTCATATTCTTTTCCACTGAGATAAGTCAAATATAGTGGGATTTATCTCATCTACCTTTAATTGTTTATAATGCAGACATTTACATCTCAGCTTGTCAGACATTTTATTCCATGAATAAAAATGGACACTTCTAGAACATGTTTCATCTCCTTGTAGTACAGATATCTAAAAAGGTTTGAAGAATTTTGTTTTGGAAGTAATATGTAACTTCTTGAATTATATAGAGAATCTAGTTGATGAGTTAAGATACAGATATCTACATAGCTGAAACTAAGAAGGCTTTAGAAATAACTTTATGTTACATAAAGATACCCTGCCAGAATCCTTACCCTTGAACTCTTATGGGTCTTTGCATGTAATAAATTTCATTTTAATTTTGCATTTTCAAAAATAAAAATGAAGACCCAGAATAGCATATTGTCTTTAGCAGAGGAATGGTAGGACAGTGTAGTAGCTTTTTAATTGTGTTGTCAATTTATAACGATTTCTGTTGACCTAGAATGCTGAATCAGCAAAAAATAATTAATGGAAAATAAAGCTAATATTTATGTTGTATGTGTCTATGACATCAAAGATGCTTCTATTTGTCAAGATTTCAATGCACATAATGAAATATTTTTTCCCCCAATATTTTTCTTTATTATCTCATACTTGCACAAGCAATCAAATATGCACAAATTGTTTTGTGGATACCAAAATATTTACAGTTGAGACATTTTAATTTCTTCAGCTGCTTCTTTTCCCAGAGAAGACAGGAACATATCAACATTTCCACTCATTCTTTATTTTTCTTGTTAGACTAACATTGGAGATTTTATAATATCCATCATTGATACGTTTTTCAAGTTTTTGTATGCATGACAATTTGAAAATCTGCTTCTTTTTTTAATTGATATGAGTTCATTTAATCCTTACATCTTACAGTGCCTTCTTATACTTGGATGGCACAGATGTGTAAAATGCATCTGTAAAGACAAGACCAGATATGTACTTATGTACACATGTAAACCACTGCTATGTCTGCCAGGAAAAAAAAAAATCCATTACTGTTCCCTCTATCCTTACATCATCTCGACCTGATTTGTCTTTCTGCTAGTGCTCATCAGAATCCTCTGATTTGTGTTAAATAGGATTGAGATGGCAGAAAAGTAGAGAGTTGGCACTTTAAATGAGAGTCAGGCCTTCTTTTTCCATGTCATTGTGACAAATCTTTAGAGGAACATTATGGATACAGAAATAGTGATTAGCCCCATTGCTATGCACTCCTGTATCTCTGTGACAGAGAGCGATCATCAGATTCCCATTATATGGGAACTTGGGAGTTAACTGAAGCTGACCACGCCAGCTGGATGAGGCTTAGAACATGTGTTATGCTATTAAGTGATATTACAACGTACCAATAATGGATTACAAAAAAACTGTTACAGACCTTGTTATTTGGAAGTATAGAGGTGCTGTGCATATTGCACAGCCATGACAATGTAATTTGCTGAAAGAAAAATTATAAATTACTATATGGTTTAGCATGGAATTATGAAGAGGTTAAAATGGATTCATTTAATTTATGCAACAAAAATAAATGCATAAAAATTAAAATATGAACATGAGTGTTAACAATAGTATCATTTTAGAATGTTTGGGGAAATTTTTGTCTCATTTTTGCCTGAAATTTATTTTCCATTTTGGCATTGATATGGGCCCTGCAATTATCATGGTTGCACTGTGGCTGCAATTAAGACAATTCACTTAAGGACACTCCAATGTGTAATGGGTGGTATGAAAAAAAATCATCACCGACAACCATAATAAAATCCTCCACTTTAACAGAGGAAACAGGGATTGTTCAGGGCTGAAAAAAAGACTGAAAAAAACTCACTGCAAATTGCTTGAAGTTTATATCCACTCAAGGATTAACAATAAGAAATGGAATCCAAGTGGGATAACTGGATTCATAAGTAAATCCATTGAGGGAACAAAGGTGAAAATAACTTGGGTCTAGAAGAGCAATTAAGGAAATCATTGTATTTGTATGCCATGTCATTTGTTGTTTGCGTGGCTGTACTCACAGTGAGATAACACAAAGCTGGATTCCTAGTCTGATGCATTGGAGAAGCCCTTGCACTTATCTGCATTCAGACAGTTCTTACATAAATTAATAGAGGAAAAACTATTCTATAAATATGAAGTCACCACCTCTGAACCACCAAGTCTCTGAAGCACAGTTTACACCACCTTGAAAGAGAACACTGTTAAATACTGTTCCACATCAGCTCTGTCCTGATGATCTTTTCTGCACTGTGTGTGGCTCACCCTCCTAGACAGAATTCTGCATCTGAAAGGTCAATATAGCTATTTTTATGTTTGTAAGACATGACAGAGATGTTAGATAGTGGAATAAAAAAATGGTAGAATAAATCACATTTTACACAGGTTCACAAATTCAAGAGTTTAGAAGACGGATCACTACTCCTGGGAGAGAGCAATTTATTGTAAGCCGTGAGGAATTTTGTATTCTTCTGTGTTTTGAACAGTCTGTACTTTGGATAAACTTCTGTAATGAATAGTCATTGTGATAGTCTTGCACTTCCAGACAGTCAATGCAAATCTTCCTCCAAAAAGTTCATATTCAAAAAGTTAAGGGATTCTAGAGACTCCTTTATTAACCTCATTTTGTCCTCCAAAACTGCTGTTCACTGTTTTGTTCAGTTTATTATAGCCTTGAAATTTTGGGGACTAAAAATGCAGAAAACAGTTAAAACTTTAAGATGGGAAAAGGGATGTCACAGGTCACATTCAAAGTATTTACCCTGTGACAATGATAACTTAAAATTTCATTTAAAATTGCACACACAGAGAGATATAAAAGAAAAATGGAAATAATAAATAAAGTATATAAAATCCTTCATTAATTACTATATTTTTCATAGAATTATATAATGATTAAGGTTGAAAGGGACCTTAATGATCATCTAGATTCAATCTAGGGAATCTTCCACCAGGCCAGGTTACTCAAAGCCCCATCCAGCCTGACCTCGAACATTTCCAGAGAGGGGGAGTACGCAATCTCTCTGGGCAACCTGTTCCAGTGCCTCATCACCTCATTCAGAGCAGAGAACTTCCTAATATTTAGTTTAAACCTAAACTTCTTCAAGTTACTGCCATTCAGCCTTGTCCTATAACTACACATTCTTATAAAAAGTTCTTTTCTAACCTTCTTCTAACCCCCTTTTTGGTACTGAAAGGCTAGTACAAGGTTTTCCCAAAGCCTTCTCTTTTCCAGGCTGATTTTTGTTCTTGATGAGTATCTGAGAAGTTTCTGATGGCAGATATTCAAACATACATCTTTCAGAAACATTTGCTCTTTAGTTATACCTTCATTTACTCTTTAGTTATACCCTACCTTATGTAGTTGTATAAAAAGTATTTAGGCAACAATACCGTATATGCACGTTTTGTCCAGAAGGATCCTGTGAGAGACCATATCAAAAGCTTTACTGAAATCCAGAAAGATGACATCAACTGGCTTCCCTTGATCAATTAGGTGGGTTACCTTGTTATAAAAGGAAATCAGGTTTGACAATTTTCCTGTCATGAAACTGTGCTGTCTGTGACTGTTGTGTTTTTCAGATGTTTTTCAATATCTCCCAGATTAATCTCCCTAATTTTACCAGGCACTGAAGTGAGACTGACAGGCCTGTATTCTCCAGTGTTATCCTTCTTGCCCTAGTCTGAAAATTGGAGCAATACTTGCGAGCTTTTAGTAAATTAGGACCTCTCCAGATTTTCAAGACCATTCAAAAATAATTGAGAGAGGCCTTGCGATGACATCAGCCAGCTTTTTGAGGATTCTTGGATGAATCTCATCAGGACCCACAGGTTTATAGGGATCCAGCTGGAGAGAGAATTCCTGAACAACTTCAGGTTCAACTGGCAGTTTATCATTCTCAGACATGTGGTTCTCCAGCTCAGGGCACTGAGACTCCCTTAGTTCATCATACGTGTTGAACACAGAGGCAAGGACAGAAACTCCTCTGCCTTGTCTCTATCTCTGTCTGTGGGGTGACTATCCTCATCCTGTGACGGGTTGATGTCATTTCTACATTGCCTATTTACTATTTGAAAGAACTCTTTTTTTATTGTTCCCCACATTTCTGGTCAGTTTCAACTCCAGTTGAGCTTTGGCCGCACAAATTTTCTTACTACAGTAGCAAGCAGCATCTCTATATGCTTTTCACATTCCCTGACTTTTCTTTCACTGGACATACATCTTCCTTTTCCCCTATCTCCAAAAGGATACTCCTACTGAGCCAGGATGGCCTTCTGCCTCATCTGCTTGACTTCTGACATTTTGGAATTGCCTGTACCTGTGCCCCTAGGAGGTGGCACTTAAAAACTGACCAGCACTGGTGGATCTCAGCACCTTCAAAATCATTTGCCCAGGGAACCTTACTCTTAGTTCCCTTAGCTGTTCTCCTGTCTAGTGTTGAAGTTTCTCCTGTAAACAGAGCTTTTAAACTCAATTGCTTCATGGTTGCTATGGTGAACAGAACCACAAAACTCCACTTCACTCACAAGAGCCTCTCGGTTAACAAGCAACAAATCAAGTAGCAGGAATAGAGAAGATAGACACAATTAATGAGTCAGTCTTCTACAAGAAGTGTTCTAGCCACGCCACCCAAGCTGAGAAAGGCAAATGCAGGGACCAGAAGAATCAAGCCCCTAAGCCCGTTATAGGAGAGGATAAGGTTTGAGATCATCTAAAAAACTTAAATGTGCACAAGTCCGTGGGACCCAATGAGATTCATCCATGGGTCCTGAGGGAGCTGGCTAATGAAACTGCTAAGCCCCTGTCCATCATTTTTGACAAATTGTGGCAGTCAGGAAAAGTCTAAATGAATCTTCATTTGTGAAGTAAGTCATGTTTGGTCAGTTTCATTTACAAAGTAAAATTTCTTTTTAATTAATTTGTCAATTATTTAATTAACTCTACATAGTAATGAGTGGTCCTTTTTCAATTTGGGTAACTATATCTGTACACTGACTCTAAATGAGGTCTTACTGATGTCTTGCAAAAATATATGAATATTTCTGCTTAAAAGGACGTATTTCACTTGCCAATTTCAGGGACCACAGTTGCCTTTTTTATAGCTTTTGTCCATAATTGATTTACTGTCATCCTTATAAGCACATATATACTTGTTTTTTCAAGTTTTTTTGTTTGCTGCTGAGAAAATTCTATCTTGTTTTCAGGCCCAAGACTGCACTATAGATTCTTGTTCCAAGTCTCAAAATGTTCTCATAAATTCCCCCTCACCCTATTACTTCACTCCTTAAGGCTTTTATTTATGGATAATATTTTACTGCTTCCCTCTATTCAAAATGACTGCTAACTTTGTGATATCATCTAATTTCATTACCTCACTTTAACTTTTGCGACAAGGTCAGAATTCAAGCTTGAGATACTGTGGCTGCTCCTAATCCTTAATAAATTTCAAATAGGACCTCTCCACAGTCTAATATTTTCCCTTCAATACAATGAAACGGTTGTTGTCATCTAACATGGAGTATTCCACATAAACTCACATTATATGTGTATTTGAGTCCTCAAGGCTTTAATAATTTTGGCTTAAATTTGCTCTAAAAACTCACTACTTAAGGACAAACAAATTCCAAGATATGTATATATAAATCAGTTTTTGTTCTCCTTATAAATATCAATATTTATCAAATTACTTTTCATTTTTATTCATACAGTGTGATTCATTTATTCTATTGGTTCTCGAGAGTTATCTAAGGGAGATTATCCTGCTATTCTGTCATAAACACATTTTTATTTTAGATGCAATGTTTTCAATTTGCATCTCCTCATAGTATATTACCAGTCCAGGTGGCTATCCTGCCTATTTTCCTTGTCAAGTATGACAAAAATATAAAGAAATCTTTGTATATATAGTTTTGAGTAATAGTCAAAGTATATTTAGTCAACATTTTACCCACAAAGTATACTACTTGTTCTTCTCTATGCCCATTTTCCAAACAAAACCTCGATAGCTTATTCTGTAAATGTATACCTTTTGCAGCACTCTTTAGCCTTCAGCAAAGTTTTATGACCAACTCAGAAACTTCAGAAAACAGATATTTATAATTGAAAGCACAACTTAAATTTGGCATCAGTGCATCATTGCACTATCTGAATTTAATTCTATGTTCTTACGCTATGCCATAACTATTTGTCCTTAAGGGGAAAAGGTTATGGTTCTCAAACAGCTCCACAGAGAGTAACCGAATGGTAATGCATATTCCCCTAGAACCTTAGCTTTCAGTATCTGAAAGAAATTGACTCTTTTGGTGTAGTCCCAGGTTGTTTAGATGCAAAACCAAGCCCCTCAGTTATCTAATATAAATGCTGAGAACCTAATAAGTTCATAAGAAATATAAGAAGATATTGAGTGAGTGATCTCTTTATAGTCACTATGCAAATAATTCTTATTCCTTACAAATCCTAATTTCAAAATCCCATATTAGATTTTTACATTTATATCTTGAGCAGCTTCTGATAAAGAATACAGCACTGGACAACCAAATTTCAGGATGTTAAGTTTTCGGTACTGGCTGTAGATCAGATAAAACTGTGGTACTAGAAAAACAGCCCTTTTTGCCTATAACTCCCTAATAAGGATATTTGAGTTTGATAAAGGATGTTCTCTTTTCCATGTTCTGTATAGGAGGATAAAGCTCTTTACTTTCCATTTTTATTATATATCAGAATTTTGGTTTTCATGCATTCATAAAAATGTCCTGCCCTATATTATATAAGACCTAATAATAATATATGCAGATTAATGTAAAAAATGACTGTGACAATGCTGATGGTGAATTTTACAAGAAAATATTAAATCTAGTAAAATATACTAAACCAAACTAAGCAAAATGTTCACAAGCATAGCAAATTCAGTGATTAATAGTCAGAAGGATTCTAGCTTTCTGTGTCACCCCTTGGATTCTTTGTGGTGTTACTAAGCAACAAAGGTTACTCTTCAGCAACACTTAGATGCAGTATTTGCAGCTTTAATCAAATCAGCTGCTAAGTGAACAGTATTTTTGTGCAATCTGTTTGTCAGTGATAGATAAGCAGTACAAGCAAATCAAAGATATGCTAATTTATTGTATATAGCATAATTACAACAAGTCTCCTTTTGGTTAGTTAATGGGCATTTCTAATGTACATCTCTGGTTATGTAATTTATCTTATTGTGAACCTTCTTGCTAACAGGAATAATTCAGGTAATATTTTAGTTTTCCTGCAAGTTCCAAATAGTATTTACTGAAATGTGCTAAAAATGGTTATTGAAACTGTTATATTGATATCAGGATAAGAATAACCCACATAAAAAAAATGGAGTCAGAACTATTTTTTATTGATGTTACCGAATAATTTTTTTTAAAAACAGAATCCCATAAGACATTGTACATCACTTTTTAATTTTATCTTCAACTTCTTCATTTGGTACTAACAGAAAAGATTAGACAAAGTAACATGACAAGTTGTTGAAAGATCCATCAGTTCTGCTTCTTTTGAAATTCTGGTTGTTTAAAACGTGAAAACAGCTACCCAAAGAAAGCTTCTTAATTCCAGGAAGCACAGACTGTAAACCAACAATTTATATCAGCTACTTGCCAATAAAGAAATGTTAGCTTCAGAGAAATCATGATGCCTTTAAAGTTGAAAGGTCATAGAGGTGAAAAGTTTCTTTTAATCTGTATGCCACAATATGGTTGGTCTTGCTCTTATATTATAATGGTTCTGCAGAGGTAGTAGCAGAATACCCATTAAAAATAAATGTATAAATAAAAATCTATATCTACAGAATTTAAAACTATATTAATTTAAATTCTATTTTATGATTCATTCTAAGAAATGAGTAATAGCAGAAAAAAACTGGACAAGAACAGGATGACATGAAGAAAAAAGATGTTATGTGTGATATGCTGATATGTATAAAAAGTTGAAGATGCTAATCTATCTTTTCTTGTTTTTGGAAGTTAATTATTTTCATAGGTAGTAGTATGGGAAAGATAGTAATGATATCAGTGATATTGTTGTTCTGCTAATTAACAAATTGTAAATAAAATTTGTCTAAGTCTTTGCCTTCCTGATTTAAGCTAATATACATTGTTTTAGAGTGGGGGGAGTAGGGAGAGATTAAAGAGGATAAATGCAGTCCTACTGGATTTGCATAATGATTTCATTTGAAATGTATATCAGTCCATGCAGTCCACAATCTAAGCCTTTAAAATATTGTCTCATGAGAATATTGATGTAGTCCTTCAAGTACTGTAGGAAGTAAGACTGTACTTGAACATGTTAGTGAATGTAATATATTTTTTGCTTAAGGGTTATGTTGCTGATTTGTATTTTTACGGCAGTACTTAGTGATGTCATTTGTGTCCTTATTGCTCCTTATTGAGATTGTGTAATGTAATTTATTGCAGGAGACACTATTGTAGAGATGTAGCAAACTAAAAACATAAAATAAGGACAGATGAGGAGGGAAATGAACAGAAATGCTAAGATCTACAAACTGATTGATTGCAGAAGTACTCTAAACTAGGAACCAAGAAAATATGTAGCTGCCTAAACCTCTGGGGACAAGGTAGTTTACCTGGAGTTTTGGGGGAGTGTGGGCTTAATGGATTTTTTATTTTTAGTTTTTTGGGTTTTTTGGTAGGCCTTATCTCACTTTATTGAGAGGCAGAGCCCTTGCTCATGGTAAAAAAGTGACAAATAATCTACTGTAATTTTCTAGGTGCAGTGGAAATGACATTAGTATGATTTTACAGAAATAAGAAGGTTTCCAAGCTCATATTCTGAAACAATATTGACTCCTTTACATGGCTTGTATATGTGCTACCTGTTAATTTAATCTATGTAAGAAGTTAGTGACAATGGATTTAATCTCAATCCCTGTGAACCTGGTGAAATTTTTGTTGTTACTGGTAACCTCAGTTAGTCCCCAGAAAGTATCTTGTGCTTTAAATATTTCATTAACTTTGCCATTTGGATGCTTATGCTTTTGCAGCCCTGGAAATGTTTGTCCAACGGTGGTCAATTAACACAAACAAGTCTTTATTTTTTTTTTCCTCTAGCATATAATAAATCATATAAAAGAAAAATATTTTGCTAGTATTATACCTCCCTCTACTGGCAAAATATTACTTTCTTTATGATTAATTTTGAAAGGAGACAATAATTAATAAAGAATGTGACATGGTAGTTTTTTTAAAAATATAATTCCACAATGAATACTTCAGAGACAAACAAGAATTGGGTCTAAATATGGTTTCAAAATTGGGTAATGAAGGAAGTTCAAAGGTTACTGATTTATTCAAGGGACACTGACTCATACGGAAAGTTGAACATTTTCATGACAGTGGTCTGCTGGAATTCTCACAGTCATTTCCCTTAAAAACCGAATAGAAAATATGTAAATATGTTAGTAGCCTAAAAAGGTTAATACTCTATTACAATAAAGAAAAATACCAGGAAGCACAGGTTATCCCCTGGTGCCTCCTAATGATGTGAAACAATTAAAGCTTGGTGAAATAATATAAGAAATAATGATTATTAAAAAGAAATCATGGCTGTAAAAATGGACAACATTCATCCACCTGTCAAAATTATTAAAAACCTGTAAAAGAGTGCAGCACTGGTAATAAGAATAGTAAATGTGTATTCAATAAAAACACCCTCAATATTTTGAAACACATTTAAATCAAACAGATCAAGAATACCTTGTGCTTTATTGATTAGTAACATTGGACTCAAAAAGGGTTCATTTTATCCAGCTTTTTACTATAATTCCCCAAATACACACAGTAGGAAAGCTATAGTGCAGGCCTCTTCTGTTTCTTTAGAGCAAAGATGAGAACATCTTCTCTATAAATTTTCCAGCTAAAACACTGGAAACTAAATCTCTGATATCCTGAGTAAGGTTTTATTAGGATTTGCAGCTTAGAAACTTCTATAGGCAATAGATTTTGCCCTTTTCTTAAAGCACAGCTAGAGGAGTTGGTTGGGTCACCGTCTAGCTTTATATATATGTCTTTAGGGTGACAGTACTCATTCTGAAGCCAGAGAGTCTTGTTTCTTCAACACAAATAAATTTTTTCTCCTTCTCAGGAAAGTGTTGTAAAAAGTAGAAACCATATACAAGAATGGTCCAAGTTACATTTCAGATGAATGTGTGACTTTGCAATTTTGAGTAAAGTATTTTGGTCATCACAGTGCATGACCTAAATATGTAGTGATTGAATGTTCTCATTCTTCAGCATCTACTTCTGTCCTGATCATGAAAATAGGATGGAGATGCTAGCACTGATAAGGAATAAATTTTCACTGTATGTTTTTTCATGAAAATTATCAAAATAAAATAAAAGCTTTAATATCAAAAGACAGCAAAATTATTAAAAAAAAAGCCTTAAAAAATCAGAAATTCCAAATAAGCAAGAGAGAGAAAGATTGAGAATGAAAGAAAGGAAGAAGGAGAGAGAGACAGAGGGAGTCAGAGGCAATAGGCACAAGTAGAAACACAGAATGTTTCATATGGACATCAGGAAACTTTTTTTTCAGTTAGGGTGACTAGACACTGGCACAGGTTTTCCAGGAGGCTGTTGAGTCTCTGTCCTTGGAGATCTCCAAAACCTGCCTGCATACTGTCTGCTCAGGACTCTGAGCAACTGACTGTAGATGACCCTGCTTTGAGCTCATTGATTGACCTGGAGGACCTCTGGAGTTTTCTTATAGCTTGAGCTATTCTGTATTTCTGTGAAAAGAAAAAGAAGGAAAAAAGAAGGGAAGGGGGGAAGGAGGGAAGGTAGGGAAAGAA
>WBMV01003485.1:547931-718022 GCA_013396655.1 Campylorhamphus procurvoides
GAAGGGAGGGAGGAAGGGAGCTGGTTTTCACAATAAAGCAAAAAAAAAAAGAAAAAGGAAAAACCCACAAAACAAAAACAAACAAAAAAAAAGGAGGAAATAAAAATTTGTGCTGCCCCACTTTTTTAATGCAGATAATGTTGGTATTTAAACATGTGATCAGATGAATGTCCTTTCCAAACTATCAGTGTCAAGGTAAATTGATTCATTGCTCATGGTGTGCACTGTCAGTGTCTATTGTTATCTTTTCTTTTCTTACTTGTCACTTAGATTAATAACATTAGTGGTGCCATATGCTAGCAGCTTTCTTCCCCATGTCAGTCACATAGCAAGTTACTCTGCTCAGATAATTTCTCTTCTATGGATTTCTTTGTGGTATTTTCATTAGTTTAAGTTGGCAGTAAGAGCACATTGTATCTCCTTTTGACTACTCACATGAGTTAATATTTCTAAAAGCATGATTGTGCAGTCACTGAATACATGTCACTACTTTCATTTTCTCTGCTTTTTTGTGTGTTTTTTTCCCCTCAGACTTGAAAGAGTACTTGGCAGCTAACTGAAAACCCAAAAAGAGGACTACTTCGGCATGTACAACACTGAATGAATCTTTCTGTTACTTCAATAATTAAATGTAATTAACCAAACACAATTAGAGAAAATAAAGACTACAGTTACAGAAATAAAGTCTACATAATATAAATGTGGAAATCTTGCTAAACTTAGTGCCAGAAAAGAGGACAACTGATTTTGATGCAATGGGAATCAGGTTGGAGGCATTGATAGTAGATTCCACTTGTTAATACTTTAATTCATTAGATTAAAATTCAGAACTTGCTAACAAAGTGTCACAATGATACAAATCTTTGAGATACTGCTAAAACAGAAGAGGACGGGAATCTTATGGTGGATGAACTGTATAACACTATATGAACAGTGATGTAAAACAAATGGAGAATATATCACAGCAGAAAGTGCAAGATCATGAATTTAGGGACTAAGAAACAGAATTTCTCCTATCAGCTCTATCAGCTCCTATCTCCTCAGCAGCTGCAGATATCATTGAAGTAGAAGCCTGCATGCGTGAGTTTATTCACAAAGGGGAAAAATAATGTGACCTCAGATAACAAGTTGTTTCCATTTAAGAGAGAAAAATATTAAAGACTTACTACAAAGGACCAGTGAGCATGTATCTGTGATACTCTGTGAAGTATTGTGTTTCATTCCAGTAGTACATGTTTAAAGGAAATAATAACTAGAAAATAGCAGGCAGTGATGCAGAACAAATTATTTGCAATGTACTGAAAATAATAGCTATGTTAACACATTTTGAGTTTGCTTGCTTTTTTTAACCCAGTGAGACTAGTCAGTTAAATGTCTGTATTGCCAGTCAGTCAAAAGTGGGCAGGCAGAATTTGATGAATTATCCCTATCAATACCTTGTGGTTGGTATAACTGCCAAGCCTCTGTTTTCTACAATTGTGGGATATTTTTTGACTCATGCAGCCTAGTGGAGAGAGATGGTATTCACCTATAGGGAAAAGATGGGAAAATTTAATTTGTAATTTGACCATTAGCAAATAGTTCTTCAGACTTTTCCAAAGGCAATGTCTTAGTTCGAGGGAGAACTGAGATATCCATGCTGGCCAAGAAATAATCCCTCTCCTTTAAATTTAGAAAACAGAACTTTAATTAGGGAAAATATATATAAAGAAAAAGATAACAGTTCTTAATCACAGCACATATACATATATATATATATCCAGAAAAGAACCAAACAACAACAGTCTGCAACAAATCCCTCCACCCCTGAAATAACAAGGCAAAACAGTCAAAAAGGTCCTCTTGGCTACCCTCCAAAAAGGGGAATGCAATTATATCCATGGACAGCAGGTGGCGCTGTGGCACCTCCGCTGCTGGCAGCTCGCTCTCTCCCAGGGGTTGCAGTTATATTTATGGACAGCAGGTGGTGATGTTGCACCCGGCCGGCTGGGCTTTTCCCTCAGGCGAGGTGGCAGGCAGTTCCCAGGTTAGTTCCCGTGAGAGGAGAAATGGAAAGCAAAAGCAGTAACAATCCTGTCTTCGCAGGGGCAGGGAAACTGGGGTTTTTCTCCCACCTCTTTTCCTTACGGCAAGCTTTGTAATGGTTATGATCACTCATGGATGAAAACAGTCGAGTTGGGGAAAGGAAAAAAAACGGAACACAAATCCAGTATCCAGTGATGCTGGGATCCCAGTGTATGTGTCCCCGTCCTCCTACTCCACTGAGCGCTGAGCTCTCTGACCTGTCAGAAAGCCAGAAAATACCAACCCCTTCCCCCTCTGTCCCCAGCTGGGGGAAGATCGGAACAAAGACCTGGCCAAAGTAGATAACATCAGCATATGCATGTCTTTTGTCTCTTTTGTTAAACATTTTTACCGAGCTGAGGCGTTGGCTCCAAGCTTTTTGGAAGGAATTCCAGCTTAGGTTTGAAACTCTAACAGGCAAGAAAACTAAATCCAGCCACCTCAACTGTATATATACCAATGCAGTTAGTCTGGACAACAAATAGGAGGAAGTGGAACTCTATGCCCTCTCTGAGAGTCATGGCATAGGGATCACAGAACCTGTTGGGAAAATTCACATGACTAGAGGACCACAGCAGATGACTACAAACTGTTTCAGAAAGACAAGAAGCGGAGAAGGTGGAGTTGCACTTTACGTAAAAGAGAAAAGTGAGTGTATAGATTTGAGCTATGGAGACCTAGGAAGTTGTACTGAATTTCTGCCAAGGTTAGAGGGATCATCATGAAGGTGGGATCTTATGACCTTTCAGTCAGGATGATGAGGCCAATGAAACCTTAATTTGGATGTTCAGGGAAGTTTTGGGTCAATAGAGTCTGCTCCTCATGGATGGAAAACTTTTATTACCCAGACACGTGTTGGGAAAATGGTGGTGAACAATTTGTCTATCAGGTTTCTGCAACTCATTGCAGACTGCTTCCTGCTCCAGATGTAGGACATTCCAACCAGGAGCAGAGTATAACTAGATTTACTATTCATAAGCTGAGAAGACTTACTTGACAACATAATTAACAATGGTGGTCTCAGATCCACTGATCACAATATTGTGGAGTTTAAGATCCTGCCAAGCACAGCAAACTCTCAGTAAAAAGGCAAATTCAATATGCTCAGAGCCCAGCCACAAGGAATTTCATGAGAAACATCTATGTAGGACAAAGGAGCTTGTGCATGCTGGGAATTGTTCAAGAACAACTTTCTGAAATGCTGAAGAATGACAAGAACAGTCCATCCGCCACAAAGGGAAAGAAATGAAAGACAAAAGACTACCTGGGCTTAACAATAGGCAAAAAAGAAGCATACTAGATGTCAAAAGAGATAAATAGGCAACAAGGACTGTAAGAACCTTGACAGAACATGTAGAGATGCAGTCAGGAAGCCTAATGTTCAGCTAGAACTGAAATTGGCCAAGAAAGGTGTCAAGAAGAAGAAAGGGTTCCTCAGATATGTGAGCAATAAGCAGAAGCACAAGGAAGATGTAGGTCCACTGCTATACAGGGCTGAGAAACTAATTATAAATGCTGATAAGTCAGAAGTTCTCTATATCTTATTTGCCTCTGTCTTTACCATCATAGCATCAAGTAGCTATGACAACACATGTTTTGACCCACTAGTAGTGAAGGGAAGGCTGATCTGCAGCCTCTTTGAAGGCCTCAACCTACATAAATCTGTGGGCCTGGATGGAATCCACTCCAAGGTATTAAGAGAAATTTCTGACAATGCTGCAAGGTCACTGTCTATAACACTTGAAAAGGGATGGAGAGCAGCAGAGGCTATCAAGAATTGCACCTTAAGTCTGCGAGCCAGGTAGCTGGGGAGCAGTTACATGAAAAGAATCTTTAGGGTCCTGGTGGACAACAAGATTGATGCAATTGGACAGGAAGCTGGATGTTCTCAACTAACCACCCTTTCCCATGCAGGTTTGGATTAGATATTTTTTGAGACCCCTTCCAATGGGGGCTGTTCTATGATTATTTGTCTTATAGGTCCATAATAAGATAGATGAGAAATAACTTTTGAGAGACTTAGAATTACATTTTTTCTAAATTACATCCCTGGAAAACTCCAGAAAAGACTGCATAAAAGCAACTACTTTCCAAATGAAAGTAGATCAGTGAAATAAATATGAGACATTTCACATGCAGATTCGTCCTGTGGAATTTATTTGTCAGAAACATTTACAGTATGGATATATTAATCTGATTCAATTTCTCTAAGATGTCTTTGTAGTCAAAGAGAAACAAGGGGGAGGAGGAAACTAAAACCAAAAAAACACACATGTTACAAGGATGGAATACATCTGCATATTTTAGGTTTCTATTTTAAGGTGAAATTACAGAAGTGCCGATTTCTCTCCCATGACAATGAAGATCACTTAAAGTCGTAAGCTTAGACAATAAGCCTACACTCTAGAGAATCAGTTTTGGCAGAGTGAATCATCATTAAGTGTTGGTTGTACCACACACACATCTTTCTTGAGAGAAATAGTGCCCTTTCAGATTTCAATTTACCATAAACAGAGCAATTAATATGTTTGGCTTTTTCCCTTACCTCAATCCTTTCTAAAAGATCTATCATCATGCTGTTCAATATAGAAAGATGTATAAAAATATTTTAATTAATTCTTGCCGTATCTTGGAGTTTGTTAAGTGTGGTTTCCAAGTAAATGTTTCATTTCACTGCATATCAATCCCAAAGAAACTCCGTCCTTGCACTGTCCTACTAGGCCATCCCAAGCAAGTGTTAAGCTGCCAACAGACAGCTCTAGAATATCTGAAAGTTAGAAGTAGAAAGTATTTCTGCAGAACCTGCATATCCTAGATTTAGAGATACTAGTGCAGCCAGTCAGGGAAGAAAAAGTATTTTCCAGTAACTAGCAGAAATCAGAAAAGATTTAGTGGAAGTGACGGAAACACTGTGAATACCTTTATAGTCTGGGCAAGCTATTACATGCATATAAAAAACCTTAAAAACACTAGTGTGTCTTTGTGATGAGAATCAATCAAGATAAAATAAAAGTAATAAATGCTTAGCTACATTATCTACAAATTTCTGTTCTCTACACTATCTACAAACTTCTGTTGTCTGCTACAAGGTGCAAATGTATTGCAAGGTAAGCATTATCTCACTTACACTGAAGTCAGTGAGCAAACTGCCACACAAACAAGTGGAACTTATGTCATTGATGATCACTTTCTTAGTTTGAAAGGAAAAAACCACTAAAGAATTTTTAAGGTAAAATTTTAGTATAGACTGAACTGAACTACATGAAAATTCGCTGTAAATAAGTCAGTGTGGTTTATTATCATTGAAAATGATTGCCACAAAACATGAAAAATAATGAAGATCTACCTAGCTTAAAATTAGAATGGAATTTTAAATATAATACCATATTAACCACACAACAAAACCCACAAATCGGGGTGCTTTTCAATAGGAGTTACACTGTAAAAATACAAGTTGGTATATGAAGCTATTAATATTTGATATTGATAGACTTTTTTCTCCTTATTTAAGGACTAATAAAGTTTAAATAGTCTTGAATAGTAATAAATATGGCAAATAATTTCTGTTTATATACTCCTTAGTCAGTTTCTAGACATTTCATATCTGCCACAGACAAAAATTCTTTCGTATCTCAAAGCCATAATTTGATTTAAACTGAAACAGTGAAAGAAAACAGCAAAAGTACGAGCTCCCATATTCTATAGCAATATATACTTGTGTGTTTGTACATGTATACATACACATACTTATACATATATATTTGCATACATTATATGTATATGCACATATATATATACATATATATATATGTTTTTGCTCATAGGTAGTGAAAAACTTCATTAGCATGCTGCTGATTCTCAAAGATTTTCTTATTTTGTTATTTCAAGAAGCTTTCTGTAAGAATGTTAAAAATCTTCATATATTAATGCTTATAATTGAGTAATGCTTACTGGAGATGTTTTCATTCAATCCATGCTCATTTCCTAACTTTCATTTGCTCAGAAAGGAGAGTAATGGACCATCATTAACATGGCTGGATTCAAGATCAGAACCGTTGTCAAGCACTGTCTTCACAGTAGGGCAACATATCTATCTAAAATATGTCTCATTGGAAAAAAAAGAACTATGTCATTAACTCTTACAGTGTTGCACATTGCTTTCTCACAACTGTATTGAAATTAACTGAAACAAGGTAATATTTCAATTAAGTATTTCTAATTCAGATAGGTATATTTTAGGGGTGTGTGCATCTGCATTTGAATGTGTGTGAAAAAACGTGCAAAATTAGGCTGAATTTAACATTACATCATGAATTCAAATCAGACATAGATATAAGAATATACTTAGAAGCAAATCTGCTCAACGTTATGCTCAGCACTCCATTGGCTTCTGTAAGTCAACAATGAAACCAGCAAATAAAACTCGACCCAAAGTCACGGAAGAAAAAAACAATAAAAAACAACCCAAACAAATTCTCCAAAACTATTGCTTCATTTTCATTGTAGTGAAATCCTCAAACCTTACAGTGACACAAAGTTCCCTAATTGGACTGATTTTATATATTACATTTTTAAGAGATCTAGTTAATATGTTGGACAGATAAATATCATAAGTTGAAGGTGACAAAATTACATATTTCTTGAAATATGAGATCTGAGAGATGCTAGAGGGTTATTTTGAACTAAATGACAAACAGTTTGATCAGTTGTCCTTGTTCAAAGATATAGTTAGTACTCAATTAAATAGTTGCTGCAGCTTTAAAGGAATTCAAAAGAGAAGGTTGTGTGGTTTTCATTCTTTTTATTTTTTTTTTAAATCAACTTGAAGATTTGCAATTGTTTTCAAAAATTATGTTTCTATACCAGTGATAGTGGTAGATGTTTGAACTAGCTATTTGCAGAATTACAACCTCTTAAAGTAAAATCTTTCGAGTTCAAGCTGGATGAGAACTATATTGAAAATATAATAAAAGCTAATAGATAAGAATAATCAACTTATTATGAAAGATATTAAAATCAATAAGAGAAAAAGGCTGTATAAGATGTACTGTTTTGCTAGACCCATTATTATGATCATCTCTTTTTCAGTCTAAGTGTTTCTAAAAGCAGTTGAAGACAGAGCTGCCAGACTCAGTTAACTAATATCACTCTTGCATTGACTGCCAAAACCAGTAGTGAAACACTTTCAAAACCACCACAGATTCCTTAATTGTAGCAAAAATGAGCATTGAATGTTATGGAACCAATGCTGAAACATTCAATATGAAAATAAAACAGTATATAGTTTGATATTCTTACTTCACACTCACCACACTGTAATAACACTTTTAAATTTTGTTTTATTATTCAATAATACTATATCAGATTTTATTGTATGATATGATTGCATAACAATTGTAATGCTGTGACTATTGTTATAATATAAAGCTTATAGGCTTGTCACTTAAGGTTAAAATTTAAAAAAGTACTTATGCGCTTAGAAGCTAGGAAAGCCCCACTCCATAAAGTAAACATTAATTTTTTATTACAATCCTTAGCTCTTTGTGCAGAGCGTAGGCAAAGTTGGGCCCTTCAGAATGACATCATGCCAATGCTAAACAAAGATATGGCTAAAGTAAGCCAGCAGGAGAATGCTAATGTTAGAAAAAAGTAACATCTCAGCCTTACTTACATTTGGAATGGATAATCTTGAACATTCCATGAGGAAGTAAATTGTGTAGAAGAGTTTCATCCCATCAGTGTGTGTTCAGTCTAGATGGTCAAGTTACTCAAGGGATTGGATGAGATTTCAAATGCTCATCAGGCTTAATTATCAGTTGGTAATTGAATTTCTCAATGCTTTCAAATGAAATGCTACTGTACACGTATAGACATAAAAATTTAAGGCATTCTAAAGTCATGTAATTCAATGTCTTTGGAATTTAGGTGATGAATTCTTTATATCAGAAATACATATTTATATATGGGGAAAAATAACAACAATATTAATTAACTGTTTAATTCCTTTCCTCTTTGATCAGAGGGAATGAAGAAATTAATTGGTGCTATGCAGGAAGGATAACATTTGACAGATTTAATATCTAAAAAAAAGGAAGGCAAGTAATACACTCTATAAATTTGAGCCCATGTAAAAAAATATTTCCATGAATCCTAAACTTTCTGTAATTCCACTGAGATTAACTGGTACGGTAATAAGTATTTTAAATAGTGTTCTTGGTCTTTTCATGATACGATCCAAATACATTTTCCGACCCATAGGAATGAAGTTGATTCTTTCTATTAAAAATTAAACAGAATGACGTTGTTCTGTCATACAACTCTTATGGTATCAAAAAATGTGTTGACTTTTAATAAGCAAATCACCAAAGGCTTTGCACTATTTAATTGGCTTTTGAATGATTAAATCTGCATACATATTTGCTAATTAAAGATGTCTGGTCAGTTACTGAGATTAGTGGAAATCAGTCTAGATTCAGATTTCATGGAACAACATAGCGCTTAAATTTAACTTAGGATAGCAAACATTAATTGGCTTTACGCCAGGATCATGAATTTAACATATATACCATGTCAGTACAGCACTATAAGTATGAACATACACTAGAAATGAGAAAAATATACCCAGGAGTTATTTATTATAATTTAGGGATTTTGCAAATATTTTAGAAGTGCTAAAGGTGCTAAATTAAGATAAAGTTTGCACTTCTCACTCCAACTATTCTGTACCTAATTCTGAATTATTATAGAGATTTTTATTCATTATAATTGCAGAATGCCAAAAGATTAAATTCAGAATCTCTTCCAGTGACATGCACATTTGATAGCATTATGAGTTTGAGATTTAGTGGTCTTGGGAAGCTTAAGTATTACTAACCTTTTATTAACTAAGGATTTTCTCAGTGTAATTGAATAATTAAAACACTCAGAGCTTACTTGAATTAACAAAGATTAAAACCATGCAATAAATTGAAAAACAAATCTTAGATTTCACAGCAAAATAATTTAACTTGAAATAAAACACAACCAGTGTTGGCAGTTCATATTTACTTGTCGAACAGCATAGTCTTTCCTTCTTCAGCTCTTTTTTTTTCTGAATAGACTTAAACCAGAGAGCTTTTACTCTTTATGCTATGATTTTGTTTCCAGCCTCCATGAACCAGTGCCTTTTTAACAGCTATAAAATAAACAGTTAAATCATCAACATAATTTAATGTGCTAATAGTATCTTAACACAACTAAGTTTTTCAACTATTTTCTTACCTCTTATGGTAAAAATATAAAATCGGATTCTCTCAGAAAGTTTGTCATGTTCTATTTCTAAGAATTTTTTTTCCCCCACAAGAAAGTATTGTGGTTGAGCCTGATTAAGTAACTAAGCACCACACAGATGCTTGCTCACTCTCCTGTTGTGAGATGGGGGAGAGAATCAGAAGGGTAGAAATGAGACAACTCATGGATTAAGACAAAGATAGTTTAGTAAACCATCTTTAGTAAATCAAAAGCCATACACTCAAGCAAAGCAGGATGTGAAGTTCACTCACCACTTCCCGTGAGCAGGCAGATGTTCAGCCATCTCTAGAACATCCACTCTTCATCACATAATGGTGACTTGGGCAGGAAAATGCCATCACTTCAAATGGCTTCTCCTTCCTTTTTGTACCCCCAGACTTATGCAGTGAGCATGACACCAAATGGAATATCTCTTTGATCAGCTAGGATCAGCTGTCGTCATTGTGTCCCTTTCCAACTTCTTGTGCACCCCAAGCATACTCACTGATGGGGTGTTGTGAGAGGCAGAAAAGGCCTTGATGCTGTGTAAGCACTGCTCAGCAACAGCTAACAGATCCCCGTGGGATCAACACTCTTTCCAACACAAATGCAAACTACTAACTAGTATGGAGAAGATTAATTTTGCCCCTTGACAATGAAAATATTAGTAAAGTTGAAGATCAGAATAATTTGTAAAAATACTGCAAGAGTATTGAGAAAGTAGAGTAAACCTATGCCACCAGAAGCCACACATAAAAAGAAAATAAAACCACACTAATATAAGAAAAGAGAGGGGGAAAAAATATGTAAAAGAAATATGTATTTCTGTATGATTGAAAATTTAATAACACAAAATTAAAAGTGAAAAATCTTACTTTTTAACATTTGTGTAACATATATATATACATATAAAGTAATTATAAACACACAGACAGAGAATGTTGAATTATTTGTTATTGTTATTAGGTCTAACAAAATATTGTTGTTGTTGTTGTTGTTGTTTTTTTTTAAAGACTGTGTCACCACAATCATCTATTTGCCATTTGCAAGGTGTTACTTACCAATACCATAGGTGAAAGATAATTCCAGGCTCTGGAAATAAATATGTTTAAATACACTCATGAACAATCCAAATATACACAGTGATGAAAGCAAAGCTTTATACAATTTGCAAATCCAGGACAGCTCCAATTTTCTTTATTTTTATGTTACCTAGTCCACCAAGTGGATCCACAGTATTAATTTGTAACATGTGTGACTATCATGGTTTAGAAAGTGTAAAAACCAGTTTATTGTTTTCAGATGCCTTGAAAGTATGAAAATAAAGAAATATTTAATGTAAAAAATATATCTTTGATTTGTTCCTCTCTTTATAATAATTTCTGTTGGTTTGGGGCAACTTTGTGCTGAGCATCAGAAGTTTTACAGCAACTTTTCAGGTTTAGAAGTATTCTTTTAGTCTAGACTGCAAAAAAAACCCACAGAAACTTCTGAAAAATAGACTTGTACTGATTTATTCTGAACTGAAATGGGCAGATTTCAGATTCTTCCATATTTCTACTTTACTTTATAATTCACTCATCATAATGTACAAGCTGAGTCCCAAAAAAAAACCAACAAAAAACTTCATACCAAAAATAGCTGCAAAATCAACATAAGTATGCTTATCCTAGCTTTGTCAAAGAAGAAATGTTTCAGCAGAAAAAAGTTTAGAAGAAAATGGTTTGATGCACTCTGATTCCTCCATATCCCAGTACTTCAAATTATATGGCTATAAAAGATTTATAGAGTTTAAATTTGTGACTATTGTCCCATCATGAAAAAAGTAATAGTTACCTTAAGTAACAAAGCTGATTAATGATGTGCTGATCTGACACAGAGGGCCTTTTCTGTGCTTGGCAAATGGATATCTGCAATACATGATACACTGCAAAACCAGAATGACCATCTGAGAATGCCTGGTTTGTTTCTATAGAACTCCCAAGTAATCTCCCTCTTTTTCTAAGGTCGATTTACAGATATTGTGGTGGAAGATGCCCCAAAAAAGAGTTACCACTAAGAGTAACAAATATAATGTCATAGTTCTGCTTTTGCTCAGAGCTGAAGAGAAAAATTTAGAAATTTCATTCTATCAATGCATAAAACCAGCAAATGTATTCCAAATGTATGCCTTAGGCATTGGTCATACATTATGTCAACTTTTGTCACAGAACTGTGATAAGACATTCTCAAATCTTTAGAATATTTCTGCAGAATACATAAATTGTTTTGTTTGATTGAAAAAAAAATTACATATCTAAACATATAGCATGATTGCAGTGTGTCTGATTGTGTAATTATTCATACAGTATCATATGCATTTTATATCCTTAAAAATCCATATGCTTGAACTGACTTGTAAGCATGCACCATACGGAAAAGTTTTGATCTTAGAAATCCATATTTCATTAACATATGAATTTTATTCTGGGATGCATTTCAAGTCTTATGCAGATACTGTGAATATCTTGTAAGTTTCAGAGGTTCAAAATATTTGCAAAATGGACTATAAAGTTAACTGTATGGCATGTTGGAAACAGTCCCCAATACACACACAAATCAATCTACTCAATATTTAAGTAACAAGGTGTTGGGTCTATCACTAGTAGATTTATTTGACAAGAAACTTGAAAGTCTTAGTAAAAATAGTAACAACTGTCAGATATCAACCATATTATATCCTTAGTCCAATGAATTTTCTTGCAATCAATCATCACATAGCTACAATTCTAATTTGTGTACACACACACATTTGTGCTCTTTGTATATTAATGTGTTGTACTTAACAACAACACAAACACTGCAATAGGTTCTAAAAGAAGAGGAGAGGTGAAAATGATGATTCAAAATAACTAACTGAATGGAAAACAAATGAAATCTATTGTATTGCATAAGTGTCCCTCTGCTTTTCTCTTTCTGCTTCTATCTATTGCTTCTACAAGCTGTTCCAGTGGTGCAAACTGCTGGCAAGTTGTTTGTCATATTACCTAACCTAGAAATTAAAGCACTTTGTAATACCAGGAAAACTCCAACAGGAGCCATCTTATAAATATTTTGTAAAGCCTGAGCAATTTTTATCACTATAAATGCCGCAGTGGAGTCATTAAGAAATCCTGGTGATGAACACAGGATAAAAGAAAAACTACCTGTTTTTACAGCTTGTTCGTAGGAATTGGAACACAACTGAATTTTAAATTCCCTTAGGTCATGAATAAATCTCTTTAGCAATTTTAGTGAAGATCATTGGTATTTTCTTGCAATGTGTTTTTTGATGAATAAGAGAGTTTTGGCAAAAATAATAAGAATAAAACAATAATTCAGATAACCACCTAAAAATATTTTTTGTACAAAGTCCAAAAGAGATAATCAGATGCTCACAAGGAAATATGAGAACTAAGTAAATAATAGACTGAATTGCTTGCAAATATCTAAAATATTGAAAAGGTAATATTTAACTAATTATTTCCAAAGTTACATATTGAAGTTTCAGATACCACTTAAAATTTCAGCACTCAATTTTACAAATGTTAAAATATCAGAATTTTTCCATCTAGAAAAAGGAATTAAGTTTTTAATGTGCTCTGATGGCATGATATATACTTATTAATAGGTACATACTGTCTTCAGAAATATACAGCATGTTCTGATTTTTATGTACCATGAAGGTAGTTGAGTAGTATTACCGTATTTTTCAGTTCACAAGAGTGCTGCAATTCATTTAAAGTTCAATGTTTTTACTGTGCATATTTGTCAAGAAATTCCTCAATCCACAAAAAGTACTTGCTTTAACATCATCAACACTTTCCAAATTTCCTTTGATTTAGGGAACTAACACTTAAAGGGGACCGATATAAGGTATCAATAACTGATATTATGTATCAATAACTAATATAAGGAACTAACACTTAGAGGGGACTGATATAAGATATCAATAAGGAGCTAACACTGAAAGGGTTAACAGAAATGATTGTGGGAGCTTTTGCTAAAGTTTGCAAAGATACACTGCATGGCTGAGGCCCTAATTAAAAGTATCAGTACTCGGCCTTGAGGTGTCTAAATTAGAGTGGACACCATATGCAACTGAAGAATAAATCAGGAAACATGTCAAGAAAATAAGATAGCTATAGAAGTTTGCTCATTAGACCAGTTCGAGTTGCCAACTAAACTGGTTTGAGCTACTTTTTGAGCCAAAGTGAAAAGTGCACAGCGAGGAAGACCCACGACCTTCATCCCCCAAGACCCCCGAAGACCCCGGCCCAGGAAAACTGGAAACCAGTGTGCACACTCAGATGGGAGGAGCGCAGGGTGGAGAAAATAGAAATTATTTCTCAGAACTGATTAGAATAAACCTGTCCATTCTAATAAAATAATGTATATATATAAGGAAATAATGAATATGCGTATTGTACCTGCATTTAAGCAAGCCTGTGAGCACAGACAGGGGTGCATGCCTTTGGTGGACCAATCCCCCATGCACCCAGCATGCTGAATAAACCTACCTTCTCTACAACTACCTAGTTGTGGGGTCTTTTCTGTGCATCACCTTGAGTAAAATTAGGATTCGACATTATGAAGTCAGAAGCTTGCCTGTTTCCAGCAAATAAGTCTGTGAGAAATACATGATCATTTAATTTGTTTGTTCACGACTTGTATGAAGCTCGAGTGTACTGTGTTTGAAAGAACTTTTTAGGATGCTGCTTACCTTATCTGATCTGGGCCAAACTAAATTTTTTGAAAATGTTTACAAGGATGATACTGCCTCCTCCTTGGAGCTATTGTACCTGTTCAGCAGGGAGAAATTCGTGGAATGTCAGGACCAAGATAGAACCAGCAGGATGTTGGTAGTGTGCACAACTTTTGGGGGTTCCTACAGAAGTACAGGTCTGCCTGTGGTAAGGAGTGGTTCTGAATTCAAACCTCAAAAGTGACAGTGGGGCTGTGCTTCAAATGCAGGAAAGCACTGAACTTGCTATGCTGAAGAACTCAGTGTGTATCAGTTACAGGAAAGGAAAGACATTAGCTGTGATATCTTTCAGTTTAAGCTGTCTCATCCAGATTGGAGGTTTCCTTACATAAACGTGTAAGGCATTCCATAAGGAAATGTACTACATATACCTATTTGCCCCAGGTTACTCAGCCATCATCTTCAAACTTCCAGGGAAACATGAAAGGGCAGATGCTTTCATTGTCTGGATATCTTTGAGTAGCTTTCAATTGAACTTCTTTGAACTCTCCACAGATCTGTCCTTTCCTGTGGCAGGGGAGGAAGACTCAGCTCTTTATGAGACATGTGGTATCAGATCCCCACATGCTTTAGCTCACAGCAACTCTGTTCCTAACTGTTCCTCTCTGCCTGTCCTTCCTCTTCACGTTTTTCCTCTGTCTCAGCATGGACTTCTCCATGTCCTTCAGGAATAATCTGCTCTGGCAGAGTTCTCATCTACAGTTCCTCCTTGAAAAGCTGCTCCTGTACAGGTTTCTCTCCATGGTTTATAGCTCCTGACAGGAATCTGCTCCAGCACAGGCTGGAACATAGGCTGCAGTGTGGATATTGGCTCTGTTGTGGGCACTCCAAAAGCTGCAGGGGAATCACTGTCTTAGTGCCTGGAGCAGCTCCTCCCACTCCTCCTTCCCTTGTTTGGTGTTCACAGTCTGTGTCTCACATGCTTTTTTCCCCTCACTCCTCACACAGATGCCAGGCAGTATTTTTGTCCTTTCTTAATACACTTTCTCAGAGGTGCCATCTTCACTGAGGACCTCAGCACTGCCCAGAGGCAGATTCATTGAAGCCACTGGGAACTGCCTGTGTCCAGCACAGGGCAGGTCTTGTCCTCCCCTCACAAAGGCCACCCTGCAGCACCCACTGCCAGCACCTCACCAACTACAACCTGTACAATTTTTCCTCTTCCATTTAATCCTTTTGATTTGCCCTGGGGTGTGATTTAATTAATAAAAACACAGGAATTTTCTGTTTTTTTGCTGTTTTCTTCTTAATCTCTGAGTGAATTTACTGCTTTTGCAATTCATTTTTTTCCTTTACACGCAGTGGTATTTAACATTTATGATGGTCTCAACTCAGGAATTGTGGGATATCTGGCAAGAAATACACACTTAATGTGAGGAAGACACACTGACCCTTCTTCAAAACTGAAATCTTCTAGTTAAATACACAATTTATTGGGGTTTAACTTAATTATGTAAATCAGTTAAATAATGTGGCAAATAAACTGCTAGAAAATGGGCAGCAGAAAAGGATGTTTGCAACAGGAAAGGTAATGTAACCATTAGCCTTCACAGAGAAAGGGAAAGGCAAATGAATATCATCTGTGGGAAAATGAGAAGCTCCCTGGGGCAAGATCCGGAGAAAATTATCTGTAGTAAAATTAGTACCTCTGCTAAGCCTATAAATGTTACTAACATCTTTATAGTATAGAATTTTATTTTAAGTAAGTAGGCTCTTGTAAAAAGAAAGAGAGAAAGTTTTTCTAGCTCCCACATTAAACAAAGTGGTGTTGATGTTGATATTTAAAAAGTATTAAAATAAACTGACATAAAATACTAGATTTCCTTTAACAATGAATATTTTTACTTCTTGTTTCCTCAAATCCTCTTTACTCTAATCTCTAATAATCCAAGTTTCATTGTTCCATTCTTTTCAGACACATAAGAAACAGACTTGTCAGCAATAAATGCAGTTTCTCTCTATGATAACAAAATGTCTGTATAGTGAACTATAACATACAATAATGTACAAAAATAATAAACTAAATATGCTCCAAGGTCTGTCTATTAATTGCTAGCAGAGTGACAGATTGATGCTTTTTTAAAATATATTCAAATCATGTTGGAAAATCTCAAAGACTGCTGAGTAGGAAAAATGCCAAGTCAAAATACTCAAGTCAGCAACAAAAGATTATCAGAAAATTTTTAAAAATATAAAAATACCAGTCAGCAGAATAAAAACTACATTTCTGTATGATTTTGATCTTTTTAAACTCAGAATATTCCAGTGAAATTTAATATGACATTGTATAAAATATCATCTCATTGTTAACATGTCTTCCAAGTGTATAGTTTAAACATTACAGAACTTACACTACCTGGTAAAGGCAGATACTATATATATATCACTGGAATATTGCAAATTTTCCAGTTACATTGTAGACACATTTTTTACCTAGACCACCTTCCATATACTAAAAAATTGATAATTTAATGTGCTTTGGATCATTGTATTTTTTTAATGTGTATATGTAGAAATAATTCTAAAATCATAGAATTGTTTGGGTTGAAAGGGACATTAAAGATCAACTAACTGCAGCCCTCCTCACATGGGTAGAGGCACACTCTACTAGACCGTGTTGCTCAGGGCCCCATACAAAGAGGCCTTTAAAATCAATTAAACGTCTTAATTTTAAAATTCTTCTTCTTTCCAGTATAGTGGAACAGCTCCTCTTCTTTAAGAACCAAAATGGTCTTTATTATTGCTGTTAAAGTTCCATGTGCGAGTCTTGATATAAAAGAATTACAGCTCTTACCACAGCTACTCTCATATTAGTGTAGCATATCATCATAGTGCTGTCACTGTGATAATATATTAGTGTGGTACATCATCAGATTGATGATAAAGACTGTGCTCAAGACAGAAATCACTAAACAGTTTTGTTGAGTTCTCCCAGGCTCTGTTTATGTGTACATTTGTATATGTCTACAGAGAGAAAACCATTATAATATTTTAATGCTCCCATAGTCTACCTACTTTTTATTTCTGTCTTCTGCTTTATTCTCTTTCCATTCAGTTTATCTTTCTGGGTTATTTTTCCTTTTGCAGTTTTCAATTCCTATTGTTTCTACCTACTGCCTTTTCCCTCTTTATCCTGATATTTGATAACACAGGTCTAGGCTGTTAAGGCTATAGTCTTCCTTGCTATTCACCTTCCCCCTGTCCTTTCCTGTTCTGCTTTTCCACCATTATTTACACTGTTTCCTTAATTATTACTTAAACTCTTACCTTTCTGTCATGTTAGGTATTGTCTGTGGTACCTATTCTATCTTTCTGAAAATAGGGACCTCCAGATTAAAAGTTTGTTCCGTTTGTGTTCTGTAATTGTCCTAAGGTGGATTTTTCCTCCATCATGTGTTACAGACTTTCAGATGGGGCGAGATGAGGCAGGGTGAAGTGAGGCAGAGTGGGAAGAGAAAGCAAGGCAAAGCACCTAGATGTCTTTGTAGTTGGTCACTAGTTGAAATAGGATATGAGTTGGATAAACTAAGGGCTGTAGAAGGACAGCTTGTCCTCTTGTACTTTTCCTCTGATTTATCTTGTCAATGAACAGTAATTTAACTGTCATTCTTATTAAGGGCTCACTGGTCTCTAAATAGAAAGCTACAGGTCCGGAATAGCAAGTTGAAATATTGGCCTTGCCTTGGACACCTAATATTCACAGATCAAGAAAAACAGATTTTTTGGTGTTGTTTTTGATCCAAAGGTTTCATCTTGATCTCTTAACCATTAAGAATATCTTCAACTTTTAACTGATTTTGTAAATGCAAAATCATATATTGCCATGATAAAATCTTGATGCTACAACTGTCAAAACAGATTTTTCTCATATTCCTAACTATGTCTTTCACCCTAGAAATAAAACCACTATTTTCCATATATGCTTTGGGAGGTATTTCAACTCTCAGTTAAACAACATGAGCACCAATAAAAGCTGTGGAAGAAGTTTCAAGATGGCTCCTTCTTTCAAACTAGTCTGCTAGTTCATTTCTGATGATGACTGCCTGGACAGGTCATGAACCACCCTGGGAACTAATGACAAGAGCACTGTGTGTGCACAAAGGAACAGTCCTGATATGCAGCTACACCACAGTTAAAACAAAATCAAAACTGTGATTTTCATCAATACCTGTCATGTATAACTTAGGTCCCATAAGTCTTGACAGTCTCATCTGGACTGCATGAAATATGGAATCTGTTCTTTCAAATGAGGTTGGAGTAAGTGATTATGTCTCAGTTTCCTAATTGCACTAAAGAAATAGCAATTTTAATAGGGAAATACTGAATATCCAGACTTAGTAGTACAATGCCAAAAGACTTTGAAATAAATTTCTTTATTACTTATAACTGTACCAAAACTATCACACAAAACCAGAAGAAAATGTCTCTTCTTTCTATTCTTAAAATATGTATTCTAAGAAACATGATATAACAATATAAGTCTTTTTCATAAGAATTGTTTTAAGGTGTGGAGAAGTGTAAAACTTGGTCCTAATCTGATGACAATGGTTTTGAACAGCAATTCTTTCATTTTTTAGAGAGAATGGTAATTCAGAGACTAAAAAAAAATAAATATTTTTTGTAGATTCAATGTCAATTCATAGAATCGCAAACACACAGTATATGAATAATAAATTCTAATATATATGCCTATTCCCTACTAAAGATGAAATTTTCTATTTCTCTTCTCTTCTCTTCTCTTCTCCCTCTCTCTCTCTCTCTCTCTCTCAGTGATATGGCAAGTGATTTTTACTGTGAAGTCAAACTAGTAGAACAACTTCACCCAAATGTTGAAATACAGCTCAAGTCACTGAACTGAGATAAAAAGCTTTGTGATGAAAAGAAGATACAAGATACTGATACCTTAGGGCTTTCATGTATTTGTAGATTTTTGTACTTCTAGGTAGTTTCTTACATTTAGAGTAGCTAACAACCTCTAATCCTGCACTAGCTTAAGGTTCAGATAATAGCTGGAACACCATGCCTGGGAAACATACCAGAGCTAAGATAATTAGATATCATGTTAGTCAAAACAAGAAAGCAAAGTCCAGCAACCTTGGAGAAGCTCCAATAAGGAGAAGTGGCATGAAGATGATGATAAAGGATGAAGTAAGGGTCTTAAGACCTCCAACTCAGTTCTAGGAGAGGCATGCCATGGAGTGATCCCAAGGAAAGACCTCGGTATGGACATGTTTTAGATTGGATACCACCTTTAACACAATAATTGAGTAGTGTTATAAAATTAGTATTCTGCCACGTGGAGGGAGTTTTCCCAGCTCCTACACCTTGTTGACATTTCTCTCTCTCTCACACACACACAGACACACACAGACACACACACACACACTCTCTGCTGCCTAGCCTGGTGTGGTGCCCTGGGGTTGGGGAAGGGGGGAAGCTCAGAAGACCTCTGTTTGCAAAGGGGGGTTTTCCCTCTCTTGCTCTCCTGAGGTGGGGGACGAAAATGTTTCCCCTCCCTTGTTCTCCCAGACTGGACCTCAAGAACCTCAAGTCCTGCTTGAAGGAAGATGAGACTGGTAATGGAACTGGGTACCAGCATGAGCTGCTGGGGTAGCTGAGCTGCAGGGAAGGAGCTGCAAAAGGGAGTTTGTGCCTTGTTTATAGTGGGTTGGGAGGTGGGCTGACTTGGGCCCAGATGTTGCAAGAGTCAGTGCTCCCAGCCTGTGGGTGAAAGGGTCTTTCACCTGGGAGGGGTAGGTTGTTATCCCTTGTTTGCTTTGGTAAGACATAGAAGAGTGTTGGCTGGGTAAGTGTACAGCCAGGAATGAAAGGAAGGCCTTTCAGACTAATTTACTCTGCATGTTTTGAAGAAGTGGTGCTTGGAAAAAGAGCTCACATGGTATTCCTGAGGCTGTGAGTTCAACCTAGCACCAGTCTTTTCCATCTGTTACTTGTCAATATGTGTTGTACTCCTTTATACTCATTTATACTCTTTTTATACTTTATGTACTCTTTATACTCCTTTATATTCTGTACCCCAAAACCCTATAAGTAAAAGAACTGTTCTCTACTTTACCCACATAAAGTTGTCTTGGAAAGTTTTTTCCCCTCTCCTTACGGCAGCAATGTAATTAGTCATCCAGCTTAGTAAGGCAGAAATGTCTTTTGATTATGGTAGTATTTCTTAACTTTAATTACAGACTGAATTAAATCTTCCAACAGGCAATGAACATTTCTAGTGGGTTTTCAAACCATAAGATGGCACAGGAATATTTTCCTAACCTTTTTCTAACTAGTTTTGGTATTTTCTTTTGCTTTTCAGTCTTCTTTTTTTTTTTTTTTCCCAGATATTCTCAAATCTGGTCCAGCTATATTTTAATTTGTATTTCAGATGCAAAGAGGGGAATAAAAAACAGGACAAAAAATGTAGGTATACAACATTTTATCTATAAAAACAAAAATTAAATGTGGAAAAAAAACCCCAAACATACAAAACCTGTATGCAATATGTTGGGTGTTGTTTGGTAGGGTATGAACCATTCACTGATATTGAAGAATTTAATTAGGAAAGCTGCAAATAATTATTTAGCACAACTGGATTGTTCTAATGTTTTATTTTTCACTAGTGCTCATTCTGTGCATTTTATATCCAAACTGACTGTTTGAGGAAATTAAAATCTCACAACATACGCTCAAGTGGCAATTGTTCAAGGCATAGCAAATGTTCCCTTTTGTTTTAACAGATTCCAGAAAAATAAAGTATTAATTTTCAGAAGATTTTAAGGTTGTTGGTTCTACACCAGACATTTTTAAAGAATATAAAGTAGACAAAATTTTTCTTTGTCTTGAAATATTGCTCCTAAAGATAGCATAATGTTGTTTTGCATTGCCAGAAATTCAAAATTTGAATACATTCTTTTCATCTTTTCTTTTTCCAGGATACCTTTGCTGAAATTAGTTTCCTGAATATTTCTCAGCCGATTATCACCTGACATATTACCTAATATTACTTAGGTAGCTCAGAAATGGTCAGATATAAAAATACAATTTAACCTTCCAGTCATGACAGTGTTTTTTTGAATGGTAGTGTTTAGGCACACAATCATTACACTTTTCCATAGAAATTAAGATGTGCAAGAGTTAAGGTATCATAGTAACTATTATGATAGGCCTACATGCCTGTATTTTATTTTGATCTATTTACTTTTCCCTTGATAATGTGGGCAGGTGTACAAAGATTACAGAAGCCTAAATTAATCCATTTTATTATTTCTCCTCACTGCAATAAAGGAAGGTCTAATAATAGTCTATTATCTTTTACATTATACTGATTATTCTTTTAGAAAATACTGTGCCATTCTAAGAAATATATTTTTACTCTTTTTATTTAATTTATGAACTCAGATTTCTAAACCTTTTTTATTTCAGTGTGCAGCAACATATTAGCCATAAACAGTGAACAAGAAGTCTTCAACAAAGCATACATTAGTAGATTAAAAAGTAAACCTAAACTCTCTATAGGGGGAGAAATCAATAAATGCTAAAGTTCATAGCTCTAGGGTGAAAAAAAAACCACACAAACAACAGACAGAATCTTATTTTATATTGTATTGCCATTTGAAATTGTATGAATGAAAATATAAGTCACTATATAAAATATACAAACAGGACCAAATTCTGGTCATGATACTTATCCTGATAGTCCTATGTCCAAATTGTACTGATGTGAAAAATCATGGGACACATCTTAACAGAAAATATAGTTTATTCTGAGATAATACAGCCTTAATACATTTAGCTAAGCAAAAAACAGGGAATTCAATACAATTAAACTACTTCTACTGTGGAGCTGAGAATACAGACAGGAAGACTGGGACTAACTACATTTTATGTTGTAGGATTTTGGCAACCAAAATGACAGTTCAAAGCACTCAACCTGCTGAACCTCTCAGTGGTCAGTCAGCAAATTTAGTGTATGGTTGAATGGAGACACTAATTAGAAAGTACTGAGGAAAAGGACAAGTTGCAAATTATGCTTCTTGAGTACAATCTCCAGAACTGCAGAGAGGTATTTCTTTCTGGGTTTGAGTTAAAAGTCTAAAAGCAAACCTATACTTTCTTAGAATTTTGTTTTAGACATTTACTAACAGGGTATATGCGGCAACAGGAATAAACAAGGTTGTGTTTATATTCTGTGTAATATCCAACTAGTGTGAAGAAGACTGTAGATAGTCAATTGCTTTCTTGAATTTAAAACTTCTCTTTCACACCAAATCAAATCAAATCAAACCAAACAAAAAGAAAACAATTATTCTAGAGATCAGGACCTCAACCACAATCTCTTTTATCACTGAGATGTGTTCTTCCTGGCTAAGTTTGCTTACCCCTGCAATAAGTTATTCTTTCATCTGGCTGCTCTCCTGAATGTGTACTTCAAGACACAGAGGTCACACTTCAAAAGAATAGCTCAGTGTATGAGGATGAACATGTCTACTGTGCAAGAGACCAAGCACTGAAACAGATTACCCAGAGAAGTTGTCCAGTATCACCTACTGAAGATATTCAAGAACGATCCGGATGCAATCCTGTGTAATGTACAGGGATGCTGAGGGATGTACAGGGATGTTGAGCAGGGATGCTGGAGACGGGGTGTTCTGTTTTTGTTGTTTTTTTAAGAAACAAGAATACATATATATATATACTAATTTAAACTTTTTTAAATGAAATACCTTCAAAATTCAAGCCACATACCAAAGTTCTCATTTCACTAATATAGGACTGGAGCTTAAATGAGATTGCTCTTTATACTGCAAGGGAATATCAGTTTGAATTTCAGAATCCTTTTTGATCAAGTTTTATAAAATTTAATTTTCAGATCTCAGGAAAATAGAAAACACCACAAATGTAGAAAAAGTGCTCTGAGTGACTCCAGGCTTGCACATCACACCAGTACCCAAAGTGAGCCTACAAGAAGGCTGGGCAGGGGCTTTTTACAAGGGCGTGAAGTGATAGGACAAGGGGTAATGGCTTTAAATTGAAAGAAGGCAGGTTTAGATGGACCTAAGGACGGAAATCGGAGAGTGGTGAAAAACTGAAACAAGCTGTCAAGAGGAGATGTAGATGCCCCATCCTTGGCAGTGTTCAAGTCAAGGCCAGGTTGGATGGGGCTTTGAGAAACCTGCTCTAAAGGAAGGTGCCCATGGTAGGGGTGTCGGACCAGATGACCTTTAAGGTCACATCCAATTCAAACCATTCTGTGATTCTATGAACCACTCTGGTCCCTACCAATGCTACCTTCTGTGATTTTGTACAGCATGACAACCCATAACTACTGCCCAGAGGAAGTGACAAAGTTAAACCTTGTCCTTGAGTGGAACTGGAAAATCCATATTTTTTGCTCAAGGACTGTAAACACATGTGTTACATAAAGGTTTGCAGTGCTGCTGTTTCCTCTAATCATCTGTCTGCTGAAAGATGTTTCATCACCTCACTGGGATGAAACTGATATGATTGGATGAGTCCTTAATTCAGATAAGCATCAAGATTCTATTTATTGAAAGGAGTATATCTGGTCTGATGGCAGGTATTTAGGGTGGGAGATTCCTCTCAACTAATTTACACATCAAAATGATGTTACTAAAGTAGAAATAAATGTCTGCAGAGCATTACTAATTTCCTCCTTTTTTATCCTTCTATCTGTTTTGAATCTGGCTGGGAAGGAGTTGCCTTTCTCTATAGCAGCCTTTGTATTTGTGTCTAAAACACAAATAACACAGTGTTATGGCTACTGCTGAGCAGTGCTGCACAGCATCGAGGCTGTCTCTCCAACTCCCTACCACCATCAAAGGCCAGTAGACCAAGAGTGGGTAAGAAGATTGAAGAGAAGACTGTGAGGGAGGTCTGGTAGGGCTGTCAGTCCGGGACAGATGACCCAGACTGACCAAAAGGATGTTCCATAACATATGATGTCATGGTCAGCAGTGAAAATTAAGAGATACAAGTAGGACATGGATATTTGCTATTAAGTCTTTTGTCCTCCAAAGTAACCACTATGTATATTGAGGGACAACTTACCAGGACATCACTATCTGATGGGAAGTGGAGAATAAATTTCTTTTTTTTTTTTGCTTTTCTTCTTCGTGCAGTCTTTCCTTCTGTTCATTAGATTGTCTTTATCTAAACTGAGGACTTTTTGATCTTATTTTTTCCACCAGTCCTGCTGAAGCCAAGGTCCATCCACTACACTGTCTTAAAGTGAAATGAAACTCAAACTTTCTATTCTCCCTACTAGCCACGAGAGGGAAGCTAGGATGATATAGTCAACTATAACATATATATATAATCTTTCACCAGACTAATACTTTCATTGTTTCTTTATAACCCAAAATACCTTTTTAAAAAGTTGAGTAGTAATTGAGCTTTTTTTTCTTTTTAATAAATTAAAAGGAAAAGGAAAAGAAACAAGAAGAACCAATTTAACCATGAAAGAGTAGCTACTAGGATAACTTTTTTAATTCAAGATCTTACATCAAATAACATTAATTCTTGCTATTTTCATTAAGACATCTCAATTTATTCATCCCATGGGGACAGGTGTAGTTTTTCAGTAACTGATGTTGTTACTACTTCTATATATACAGTAACAAAATCCTCTTAGGAAAGAGTTGAGAAGTGAATGTCCCCAACGTATTTTTCCACCCATCATTATGCACGGTTTGACTCAAAAAAGTTATTGCCTACAGAAACCTCATTGATATTATCCATGTAATTAAGTTATTTCTGCATGGCAGGAGTTGACTCACATTTCCATTTACGCGACTATTCTCTTTCCCCACGCAAGATGTTTTCAAACCTGTGTGGTATGTATCACATTTGATCTCATGAAATAATAAAACAACTGAGGAGAAAATGAAGAAATCTTAATATTCAGTTGATGTTCTAGATTTACTCTTCTACTTTATATGTTTTGCTTATTTTTGAATAAAATGTCTAAACTCCTATAGCAGTCAATGTATTTATAAGACTAGCTCTTCATTTCATATTCAGCTGAATTTATTTGCCTGAATTTGTATGATCTTCTGATATGTAAGATGCCCTAGCACACAAGCTACCTCTGTCTGAATGGGCAAAAAAAAGTACCTATAAAATAATCAAACCCTTCTGTAGCAATAGAGATCAGACATGTTACACCTGAATATTTCAAATGAGACTAAGGCATCAAGATTTAAGCACCCAGATTTCACCATTAGATTATATTTAGATAATAAAATTCTAAAAATCTGGAATTTAATTCCAGATTAGTATAATTAGTATTTCAATTCTTTTCTTAAAAAAATAATAATTAGGTGGCTCTTCTCACTGGTATCCCCTAGTAATAAGCAGAATTAATGAATAAATATGTATGCATGAAAGTATTTCCTTTTGAGATTTTCAGAATTCAACAATAAATAAATATTCATGGTATAGCTCTCTCTATTCTAAAGGATGCACCTGGAAGTAAAACACATCTATTTTTAATGAAATACATGCTCTAAATTACTCCAGTTCAAAAAATGAAACTTTCATGAGTATGGTTGCTATCCTTTAAGCTGCTAATTGCTCGAGGTTATGACATGATAGTAATTATTTAGTAATTATCTTTTTTTTTTTACCCAATATTCTAGGCACTGTCATTGAAAAAAACTGCTTGTTTTCCTTCTTTTCACAAATAAAATACTAATTCATATAGATGTTTATATGAATAATTTTAATTAAAAATAAACTATACATAGAAAATATTTACTCAGAAATAGGAAACCACACAACTGTGTTAACACTTTGTAGATTAATGTATGCAATAAATTAATTATAACTCTTCATATAAAAATAAATGGAAATAATTTTGATTTAAATCCATGCTTATTTCTCGTGATAATGTGATAATGTAATTTGATATGTCTCTTAATTTTTGAAAGGTTTTAAGACCTGTTGTGTTTTACAGATATTATTTGCCAGCAGCTAGTGTTCTTAAGATATTTTCAAAATTACATTATTATTTAGTATGATGTCTATCTGTTTGGGGCAAAAAACCTGTATTTTCCAGCATGTGTTTTTTAAAAGTTTAGCTTCTTTGTCTCACCTTTCTATTCACATTTGAGAGCATTGAAAAGTTCCTCATTACATATAAAACATTCAAAGACATAATTAAACTCACTTTTTTGGTTTTAAAATTTGAAATACTTTGCTACTTTATAAATTAAATTTTAGTAAGAAAAAAAAATATAGATAATGTACAGTCTCTTGTTTCTTTACTACATTGTTTTGAATCCTGAACATTTCACAGAACATGCACTGTTCACTTTTGGTCTTCTCTTTTAGAATGCTTTGTGTTTTGTTCCAGGTAAGATAAGATAACAACATATTTAAGTCTTAAAGGATAGTACTTCAAAGTGCTTGTGTGACGTGGAAGTAGAAAATTATTACAAGTAAATTGGTTGCTAAGTTATGATTCTCAAATGCTTTTCAAGATGCATTAAGACTCCCATCTTTTACTGAAAAATGTAACATCAATGTTACTATCGAATTCTGTAAAAATAGCAATGTCACTTCCAAGCATTTTGAGGAATGTTGTGAAAGTGAAAACAAAATGAAAGAACTATTATAATTTGCATTTATTCATTTTCAAAAATTTAGTCTTTTCTGTGTTACATCTCTAATAAAATGATTTACCAAAACAGTAATGGAAATTCTTTACAACTTGTTCAAACAAGTGGAAATATATTTTGCAAATACGATAAGTCAGTTGGCATTGGTAAGATTGCAGAACATGTCTGTGACTCAAACTCTTGTATTTTTATATGTTTCTTGACTTTGTATTGCCTGTGGCTTCATTTCTCTTAGAACAGTTTTCTTTTCAAAAATTATATATACTTTTACATTATTGGTTTATCATAATACTTTCTTGGAGAAATTTAAACTTCTTGTCCTTTCTCAGCAAAAAATTGAAATTAATTCAAACTCAAGTTCCTCACTTTCATATTTACATAACACAGATATATTGACCCTTTGTGAATTATACTTTCACATAAATTCAGGATTAAATCTGAAAAACTGTACTGAGGTTAGTTTTCTAAATATTTTTATTTACATTAATATGTGCTTAAAAATAATAGAAATCAGTGGTAACATAACCCTTACAGATTATGACAAGGAGAAAAACAAAATTAAGAGGATAAATACAATTAATACTGTTTTATGAAAAAAACATTCTGTGATTTTTTTCCCTACCTTTTAACTTTTAAAATATACTTTGGAATTAACTTAATGTTAATGTCATTACACATTATTTAACAAAAAATAGCAATATTGTTATTGGGTTCTGTAGTTTTGTTACTTGTTAATGTCAAAGTATTATAAAGTGTTTTCACATTATATTTCTTTCAGTATATATCTATTAAAACATTTTGAGTATCCAACCAGTAATTCTATCAAAGTAGAAGACTAAATGTTTAAATTACAACAATCCTAATGTCTAGAATAAGATAATAAAACAAAACATCAGTAGTAGAACAGGTGAAATATTTCTTACAAAATATGAAATTCAGAAAAATAAAATAATGTATTGAAAATTACAAAAGAAAAAATTAAAATAATGTTTTGAAATCCAATTCTTAATACTGTTAGAGAAAAATACACCACTCAGGATTTCACAGCCCAAGAGATATGAGTTTCCATACGCTCAAGTCCCAGTCATAGAGAGGCTGAAAAGCTCACATCCCCATGTATATACATGCATACATGGGCAACAGCCTTAAATCACACACAGTCATTCAGATCAGTCTCACAAAGACAAACAGCACCAATGGTCTCATCCATTCAACCTGATCTTCTTTTGTGATCACAGACTCTCCTCCTTACCCACACTCACTCCAATTCTTGGTGACAGACTCCTATATATGCACATATAGGTGAGAACCCTTTTCTGGAAAATAACTGAAGGTGGAGTTCTACTTGCAGCCTCATACACATGGGACCAAGACTCCTCAGCCAGGTTAGAGTTAGAAAGGAATTTAACAGAAAGGCAGGACAGATGTCTCTGATCAGGTACAGTGCATAGCCAGACAAGCATATGGACCATCTCCTGCTTGCACAAGTACAAACCCTTTTATTGCCTTATCCTCTTTCCCACAATTGTTACTCCACAAATCATCTAACCCTCTCCCTTTTCCTGCCTTTTGTACACCCATGTGTTTCTTTGTGGGTGTGGAGACAGGATTTCAGGACTTCAGCTTAATTTCTAAATGGTAAAATGAATATAACCTTAAGAAAATATTAAGAGATTAAAAACTTAACAGGAAATATCTGACTTGACATATTTTGATCTCATAGATCAAAAAGATGATTGTAGTTCTGGCTTGGTGTGCTCATTGGGAGATAATTGCATCAAAACTGGATGCCAAGTAGCAGGTTTTGTCTGATGCATTTTGCAGACCTATAACATCAGTAATATTTTATTTTATAGAGTCACATTTGAGAAAGTAATGATGTCAATAGAAAAGAAAATAAGTTAGAAAAACAACTTGGATCAAAATGTTATACTAGTCAAGGACATTTTATGATCATGAAAAGAAAACACTATTTTTTTAGCCTTTGATTATTTAGACACGTAGACATTAGTAGTCATGAAGATGAATGGATTTGAACTTACTCTGTGTTCTGCTCTGTTTATAAAACAACTACAGATAAAACAAATCCCACTTAGAGCTATGCCTCTAGGAACAAGGCCGATTTCTTCCTATAACATGATTACTTAATCTATCTACTTATTGAAGAAAGCCTTTTAAGCCTGAGAGTTTCTTCTTTTTAGGGAAAAAAAAATTCAAAGAAAGAAGGAAGAAGTGTTTCCAAAAGCATCAATGTCAAAAAGCATATTTATAGGTCTGCAGATATGCATAAATTTGCATGAGACATGTTGAAGAAAAACAAGAGCATAAAATTGTTATGAGACAATACTAAATTTTAGTTTCTACCCAATGTGATGTGAAGTATTTTTTTTTAAATGTATGTATATTATTTAGGTAATTCTTCTTAAAAAGGAAAAAAAAAACAAAAAAACAAACAAAACCAAAACCAAAAACCTTACGTAGATAAGGCCATTAACAGAAAAGGTACTATACCTTAGTCCAGTACTAAGGTCTGACACCCTGAGTGTGCTCAAAACACAATAGCCAGCCTGGGAAAACCGAAGAGGTGGAGCTAAGAAGATCCATGTGCAAACAGACCATGGAACTGATTGTACTATTTTTGATCTGTATCTATAAAGGGTGTATTTAGAACTTTTCTCCAAAAAGATGTTATTGAGAAATTAGCTCAGAAAGTTGCTCAACTGTGCTTCCAGTTGTTAGTCATACCTTTCAGCTGGTGATTGATCATGTCAGTAATTCAATCTATTTTAAATAAAATCAGATTCACTGAAACATGATCTAGTTGCTATCACTGAAAAAGTGCCTGAATGAATAGAATGACTAAAGCACTGCAAAGGGCAGCTATAAAATATTCAGAAGGGACCGTGAAGGAAGATGAGGCACTGGCATTGTTCTCCATGAAAAAAATGGACTGATTCCACAGGGTGGTCTTTCAAAACCAGTAATGAACAAGTTGAGAGCTCATGGGTAAAAACCAAGGGCCTAGACCAAAAAGGAAACCCTGTGGTTAGTGTTTACTTTAGGCCACCCAGCCAAGGGGATATTATAGATGAAGTATTCTTCAACTACTAAAACAGAAAAAATTACATTACCTAAATGTTGTATTTTTTTTCTGTGTTACCAAAAAGCAAACTGTCAATGGTTTCAATATAACATCAAGCATATGATCTTGAGATAAATGAAAACTACACATCTAAATGATACATACCTAGTGTTTAAAATATCAACAGTGTTCTTAGATCTGCCATTCATCCTAAGCATACAGAGTTTTTGTAAAAATAACACAGAAAACTTAAAATATTAAAAACTCCATGATTTAGATATAAGTAAACTACACATGGGACACTAAAATTCTCTGTGTTTTGGAACAAAATCAAAATTTTAAGGGGAAAGCATATAAATTCTTATATTTTTCTTTAAAAGTAGCTGCCCATAATATTTATTTTCATAATTAAAAAGAGTTTAATTAGCAATGTAATGGCAAATCAGAACAACTATATCTGACAGACAATAGCAGATCTTCTAAGTAAAAGCAAAATGGGAGGAAAAGAAAAAATCCTAAACACTTCATTTGGCCGGTGACCCAAATGTGTAAGGGACATACAAATCACACTGACAGTTACCATCCTTCATATATACTAACTAGATAGGGTTTTTACAGTATGAGACTGGAAAGTGACCTTATGGGGTTTTCCAGGATCAGACAGCAAAAATATATGATAGCAAAATCATATGAAAAATGCTACAGCTTTTGCTAATGTTTTACCTACTGATTCATTCTTTTACACTAAGGAAAATAAATCACCCTAGTGCACAGTATTTCTGATTCCATACCAGACAACAATATCTCAGGAGGACATGGTAGAAATGGCAGTTAGATAGATAGTAGAGAGCTGCTTTATGATGACCTATATAAAGCCCTTATTGAGACACATTTTTTCATTCCTTTCATTTACTGTCAGTAAATATACTTTAGAGTTTCATGATATTTTAAAGTTGTGGGTTATGCTTTTTTTCTCTGAGCATCTGCTAGACTCCATTCTGTGAGGCCTTGAAGTGGGAAAAATCACTCAGACGCATCTCACAGTGCAGTGTCATTCAGTAGTATAAAAAATAGTTCACCAGTTGGGGGTAGAATCATGTAATATGCTCAATTTGTTGGACTTTCAGCACAATTTCAGCACACTTCATCATGAGCACCAGCATTCCTATAGTACTTTTTATACTCCTTAACTGAAAGAAACCCAAGAATCTTAAGGATGGATCAGAGAAGGCAGAGAATTCTAATTTGCATCACTAGATACTAGGTTTTGGTAAACTGAGTAATGATAGAAAACATTTTTCTACTTACACATGGCACTGTAAGTAGAATGTAAAAGAGGGCTCATAAGTGGGAAAATATCTTGCTACAGCTTGAATTACTACATTAGTCTATTCAGGGGTAATTGAATACATGCTTACCACAAGTGTCTTTTCTTAATTTTCTTTGGGAAAAAAAAAAAATACATGTGAACTCAGACTGTGTGACTGCCATCAATTTCAAGAAGATATATTCATTCAGCTGTAATATTCATGTCAACATCTGCAGAACTATCACTTAATTTGGACAGAATAAGCACTTAAGGCGTAGGTGTAAATACCAGCATCAAGTGCTGGATGTTGAGTTAATGCCTGTAGACAACTTGTACACCTATAAATGAAGCATAATGTTTTTTGCTGTACAAAAAATAATCCCTTACTTTTCAGCATCATTCGACTAATTCAGCAACAACATTAGTCATTTTTTATTTGCTTTGACTGCAATTTTTTTCTCCACTTATTATATGTTTTGATGTGGGTCTGTGCATTCAAGCTTTCTTAATTGTCCCTATGTTTGATATCCTAAATATCTGTTCTGTGGGGAATTTGCAGTATTTCTTTTTGAACTTCAAGTTGAGAAATCATTCTTTATTGTCAGGTGAATGTCAGCAGACTGGTGGAGTGGACATTAAACTTGTTTGATATGTTGGATTCCTCCAGGCAATAACATTCATTTTTCACTTATAATTATATCCTTATTATATGATCCTTGCTATACTATTCTTTGTATCCTTACTTCTCTATATGCTAAGCATACAGTCCTGGAGATCATCAAATATCACCATGAACCACCATGCCATGAGACTCTTCTTTAAGGGAAAGTATTTCACTCCTCATAGAGTTCCATTCCTTTTCATAAAAATAGCTAATGTGTAGATTTGTAAAATATATATGCAGGAGCAAAGAATCTCAATTCTGAAACTTCTAAAATTTTGCAAGAATGAGACAGAATTTAAATGATCCATTAATATATTGAGCTGAATAATCAGTTATACAGTACCAACACTGAAGTACACTCTACATGTTTTGTGGCTGCCCTAATCCTTGATACCTAAAATATAATATTATAAATAAGTTAAATAAAATGCGATTCATGTTTTATGATTTTTTTTTACATTTATTTCTTCACATTCTGAATGTTATTAGTCTAGGTTTTCTTCAAAAAATTAGCAACAACAAATCTTAGTGACTGTTTAACAGTTCTCACTGTTTACATGCATAAATCCAAAGTCATTATTCTGTACTCTCATTCTGCATATTATTTATATAAGCAATGCCTCTTCGGAAGTTATTTTTGGAGCCTAATTATTGTAATTTCTCACAGGAAAAGTTCATCTGCCAATGCAGTTGCTCAAACTGACTTTCAGATCGAAAGTTGTCATACACACAAAATCTCTTTTCCACATTTTATTTGGAGTTCTTAAGTTTATATTTTTATCATTTGCAGAAAAAATATTATTTTTCCAGTAATCTTCTATTTTCCCAGGAAATGTCTGCCTGTATGTTTCAAGACTTTTTTTTTTCTCTAAAACACAGTTCTCTACCTCTGTTTCACAATGCCACTTGTCAAAAATGAATGTCTTTGAAATAATGTTTAGGCACAAAGCCGATTGAAAATTGCATTTTTGGTTTTGGTTCTTTTGTTGGTTTTTTGTGAGGTTTTATATATGTATTTCTCTGTTCTGTTTCTAATTACATTTAATAACATTTTAATATCAATTCTACAATGTTTCAGTAAAAGTGACAGGGAGTGGAAAATGATAAAAATCAGAATATTGTAAACAATTAACAAAAATTTTAAGGTACTTATTTTCCTGCTTTTACTAGTATTTGCTAACCTTCCTTACTTTTATCAGTTTAAACTTCAGTTTCTCAGTTTTCGAAATGTTTTCAAAATTTTTCAGCTTCTATGTGCTGTCTGGAAATCCACATACACTCCTTCAACTTTATTTTTTCTTTTTTTTTAATGATACTCCTTGAAATGGCTTAGAGTTGAAAACACTTGTTCTGTCTCCTCATTTAGCTGAGCCTTCCTACGTGCTGAAGTTGACTCATAGAAGGCAATATATTTTAGTACTTGGAATAAATCTTAGTTATTGACTTATAGCCTGAAGAAATCCTTAAAATGTTCCCTCAGATTTTGAAAAAAAAAATCAGCTAAAATCTTGCTATAACCAAGGTAGCAAGCAAAACAAAAAAGTTCCCAATCCAAATAAAACGTAGACAGACATATTAGTCCAAAGAGATTGGTGAGGGAGGAATCTTTCACTTGTCTGGGGTCTGGAGAGGAATTGCTCTAAATGTCTGTAATGTAAACATATACTTTTTTGAGGTCAATATCTAGTCTTTATTTAGAGTCAGAAGGGAGCAAACAACTATTTTTTAGGAAAATTTGATCTTTTCCTTTAAAGTAGACCTTTAAATAAGGTCAGATGACTCATGGTCTAAAGTATCTATTTTTTCATGTTGTCTAGAAGAAAAGCCTTTTTTAGAACATTCATTTGACATCTCCCCTTCTTACCATTTCCCTGTGAGGACACAGTTTTTGACTGTGTGTGTGGTCTAAGTTATTTTTAATAATAGTAAAAAAAAAAAAGTAATGCATTTCAATTTTATATAATACTTAAGTGCTTGTCTGGGTCAGTTGCTTTGGACTGTGCATGATGAGCTCCTTCTAGTTATAAATGAATCAGTGTATTTATTAAGCTTATGTTCTTGTTTGAGCCAGGACAGGGTTAATTTTTTGCAATAGCCAGAAGGGGGCATGGTTAGGACCTGGAAGTTATTCTGTGCCACCTCAGGTCATTGCTGGGGTCAGTGAGAAGGGAGTTTCTATCTGGGAGAAGGTGTTCTGGTCAAGTAAGTGTGGCAAAGGGAGCAGTCAGGGTACCATTTGTTCTGAGTGTTTTGCATATGAATCACTTTCCTTCTCTTTTGCATATTTCTGTTATTAATATCATTGCTGTTACTGTTTGTTTTCTTATCTCGTTGCTGTTTCCAGTGAATTATTCTTATCTCAAGCCATGATTTTACCTTTTGTACCTCCAATTCTTCTTTCCATCCTGCCACAGGTGACAGGGGATAGGGGGGAACAAGCAAACTGTAGTATTGTTTGGAGTCTCAGTGGGATCATTAAATTGGGAAGTACCATTCCTAAAGCGTGACAACTTATTTAAGTGTAGAACACAGACCAAATGATTTTGTAATAAAAATATGTACTAAGATGAAACATCTGATATACATAATAATGTTTTTTTTCTTTCTATCAGCTGTTAAAATGCTCTAATCTTAAGAACACAATTTTTAGAAGAAATTAAACAAACAAACAAAAGTTAAAAAAATAATAAAAACAACCACAAAACCCCCTACAACAACAACAAAAAAAAATACTTGGCTTTTTTGGCTTTAGATGAGCTGTCAGGAAAATCAACAGCTGTCTTGCATATAATACAGTAGCTCTGCTTTTTATATGACATCAAATCACACTATATGGCCTATTAGAGAATTCTGTGGAAGGTATGTTAAAATACTGTGAAATCTCTTTTCTTAAAGACATAAACACATAACTGACTTTTCTCCCATCTGTCAAACCTGAGGCTTAAATTTATTAGATAACAGGTATTTATATCTTTATTACTAGTTTTAATGTTTTATGTAGAACATCTATATTAGTACCTTAATCTTTTTCCACTGCTATTGCGGACGAAAACACAGAACAAGTATATACTGTGATCATATACCTTATCACAATGTACCTTATCACAAGTGTAGAAGGCAAAATATAAACTGAAGTCACTAATGAAGGTCTTAATATAACATTTGACTCTTATGTTTTATTTACCTACCTGTAATGAGGTAAATAAAATATTTTCTGTAATATTCAATGTTGTGAAATTAATGAACAGCCTGTAAGCAGAAAAATTAGTTGAAAAAATTTTAAATGTGAACCAAAATATATGAAAAACTGAAAAAAATAAAGTTAGCATTCTGAAATACATGTAGATAAATCAATATGAAACTAAATGGCTGGTTTGGGTTGTTTTGTTTTGTTTGTTTTTTTTTCATGTTATTACAATGCATATTAAAAAAAGGAACTTGGTAGTTCTTAGTATCCACTAATATTTGAATACTTTTTGGTTCCTGAATGTGATGCTAGCAATCTCTTTTTCAAAGTGTTTAAAACCAAAATAAAATAGTGTTATTATATTATTTAAAGTTGCATACTTTAAATTAAAGTTGCATACTTTCACGGTCATTAATCTTTTCCTACTTATTTACCTTAAAAACAGATAAATAATGCCAAAATTTAAGGACTTAGAACCAAATGCAAATCCCCCCAGAACTTATTCATAAGAATATCTTAAATAAAGTTCTATTATTAACTAAATTGTTGATCCACATCTAAATTTGATCATATAATGCACCTGTGAAAGTGTTTCTGACAGTCTCAATCAACGAAAGCACTCAGAAACTATAAGGCATTTAATTAAACCATCATTTATTAGCGCTAACTTGAGTAAACAAACAAAAAAGGTGCAGATAACTTCAATTCCCTTCCATAACCTTCTATATTATGCTGAATTGAAAGAACCTCAAATCTGGGGAAAGCACAGAGCATGTCCATGGTGAGGTTCCCTGGTTTTTTGGTCTTTACAATTTTGATAGCATGCTGTTAGAAGGCAACAACTCGGTTGAAATGTTCACAAGAGAACATGCCACTTTACCTTAACAAAAGAAAAGGAAATGCAGGTGTTGTCAGGTCATTGCCAAAAGGGAGCTGCCTATGAGTCCATCTGTTAAAATTAGCTGCCTAAGCTTACCCAGTGGCCAAGGAGTATGTTTGAAACAACAGAGGCCTGAAGGCAAAGTGCATCGCACAGGCCTGCATGTCCTCACTTTACTGTTGGGTGGATCAGTAACTCCCTCATGCAGCAGCCTTTCTGTGAGAATCACTACTCACCATTTTTGGTTCAGTAAGTGCATGCAAGCCTTTACAAGAAATTAAGGAAGAAACATAATACTTTCATAGCTGCAAATATAGAAAAAAANTCCTTCTCTGAAAGACATCTTGGGAAATCTTTTGTGGAAAGTCTATTAGAAGGACTACAAAAGGCAAAAATATTTTTGCATAAAGAGTCAAAATAATGGCATTTTCATTTCTACTTTTGAATGTTACTTCCTGAATCTGTGGAACAGATTCCTGTTCTCAAGGAAAAATAAATTACAGGAAGTAACAAATTCCTCTGCAGGATGAAAGGCAAAATGTTTCCAAATTCTCACTGTGAATTTTTTTTTAATTTAACCTGAAAAATCAAAGCCAACATAGAATAACAATATTCACAAGTTTCCATATGCTCTTCCTCATATGCTTGGTATGATTACAGTCTCGCTAGCTTAGATTTACAGCAAGCTTTAAGTTAAACTAAGAAATTATTAAGTCAGCTTTGTTAACAGGGTTTAATAAAGTGTTAATTGCAATATATTTTAAAACACAGTCTTGCTTTGCTTGTATTGCTCTAGCTTTTATAGCAACATATCTCTCTGAAACCAGTGTAGTACCTTGGGCAAGAATCATTGCTTCATTATTCAGCCTCAAAAAGACAATTAAAAATCTCCTAATTTTACATCCTTCTGGTAGCAAATTTAGTTTTGTTTAACTAAACTGTGGGTTTTCTTTATGCAGTCACTAATGTGGCTAGTTTTCTTTTAAAGAGCATGCAAACTCTTTTCCCTAAAAATTCAGAAATTACAACTTTGTTTCTATCTGGAAAAAACTAACTTGTGTCAGTAAACCTTGTACCATAGATGTTACAGCTCAGAGCCAACAATACTATGTATCTGTCTACATTAATCTTTGCAAACATTTTATTTCAGCTTCTGTGCAATGGGAAAGGTGTTAAACTTCACTTGCTTTTATAGCAATAGGAAAAAACAATAACTATAAAACATACCAGTATTTCAAATATCAAACTGAATTCCTCTGGTAGTACATTTTAGGAGCAAAAATAAGATTACTTTGCAAATAAAACTTCAATGGAATAGCTTTAAAATATATAGAGAGGTAGATATATTCTCATGCTCCACAGATTCAAGGTGGGGTTGCATGAACATTTCCATTAGATGCTATCTTCACAAACAAAGGATGATTATTATATCATGTTTTGAGGAAAAAAGATGGCAGGGATAAAGAATACATTGACTATGACCAAGTTTGACCTGTAAAGTTCTCCACAGTTAGGCTTTTGTAGCAGTATACTAGTATTGCTACTGATGAAAATGTCTAACATCCCATTGCAATGTAAACAATTAAACTTGCCATAAGAGAATTTAGACCTTCAGGTTCCATCAACCATATTGAATAGGGGTGAAACACATCTGCTTAAAATTATGTCTAGTGGCTGGATATCTGCAGAACTCTCAGAAGGCTGATGAGTCTGATACAGATCTTAAAAGAGTCTTTCTGCATCATTAGCTAACAACCAGGAGCCTTACTCTAAAAAGTCCAAAGTGGACTGAGATCCTTATGAGAAGACCAATGACTTGTGGATTTAGTTTTGTTCTTCTTTTAATAGCTTAACAGTGTAAATTCCTAATCAACAGATACCACATCTAGACATTATAATGTAGGATTATATGATCTGGTACTGATTTTCTGGTTGGTTTCTGTAATCTTACTTTGTTTACTCCATCCTTGTGTGTTCAGAAGTATTTTATATTATTCATTTGCTTGTATCCAAAGTAGCTCCCAGAGGATGTTCTAATTAACTTGTCTAATGTCATTGACCTTGTGCTATGAGACAGTTATTAAAATTATCATAAATATGTCTGTGCCTGAATTGAGGTGCAAATGAGATCATATGCCAAAGTCAATAGAATGGGCTTTATTTAGCAGTAAATACAAGGTAAAGAGAGAAGAAAGAAACAGGAAAAAGTAGAGGGCAAGGGTGGGCTGGGAGAAAGAGAGCGACAGAGAGCCAGATTAAGTAGAAAAAATGTCACCACTGTGGATTCTGACAGCATCCCATTGGTCCTCATTTTTTGATCTTCTCAGTGGTGAGAGTCTTGCCGAAGTGACAGTTTCAGTCTGGATATATTGAGGGAATCCTACAGTAGAGAGGGCAGACCAAAAAACACAGAGGTCATTGAGATTTATATTATGCTTAGGCTAGGTGGAAACACCCCAGTAACTTCCCTGGTGTGAGGAGTTTTACACTGTATAATGTCTTACTGGATCACAGGACATTTCAAAAGTCTTTGACACCTTCTAAGGTCTTACAGCTGCGCAGTTGAGTCAATATATAGCCCATTATGGCCCATTAGCAGACATGAACACCTTGAAGCTTCATATGAATGCTCTGGTGCTTCCCCAGAGGGGAGTTATCACAACTGTGTCATTTGTGTAAGGACAAAGAAGCACTATTCCACCTCACAGGATTTGCTTCTTTCCTTATCTTCCCACACTGAGGTGGCATTTAAAAGTGGTAATCACTACCAACAAGTAAATAACATCTAAAAAGTAATTCTCATTCTTCTAATTCTGTAACATAAGCAGAGTTACCAACTGAAGCAAACAGTAGGTTACTTCTATGCAAGAGAGCTTTTCAAAACCAGTTTCATCCAAACGCTTTGATAAAATACATTTCCCTGATACATGCAGACATTGATCTGTCATGATTAAGCATTTCCTTGAGGTTTTTAGTGAAGTTTAATAAGCTTTCATCATTTTGATGCTACAAACATCTCACGGACATGAGGTAAAAGAACATAGTTTAAAATGTGTCAAGACTGAATATTCAGTCCTTGTTTGTTTCATTGAGGCGGCAAGCAATATAATCCAATGTCCTATGCCTTACTGGCACTTGAACACACTCTTTTTATCTGGAGGTGCACCTGTGATTTAAAGTTAACCATAAACAATATTCATCCCTTTCTTCTCTAAGTGCCAACTTATTAGTTAAAAGCCTGCTGCCATATGGTGAAGCAGTACTGACTGAGGAAGAAGGGGAGGGGAGGAAGCAATTAAAGTAAGCCTCTAAAGCAAAATCTTTCAGAAGAAAAGTTTATGTGATGTTCAGGAACAAATAGTGACATCAATTTGGCATTTCAGTTAAAAAAAATATATTGCGTATGAAAAAAAAAATAAACAAGCAAAATCAAGGAATAATTATATGCTTTTCATGATGTTCCAGTCTCACTGTTTGCAATATACTGACAAAGCTTTTCCCTCATAAATTGAATTCCACAAACATTGTATTTGAATGAGTTAGCAGGACTAGTCTGCCCAACTGTTATTGTAACTTTCAAATTTCAAATTAATCTCTACTCAGGTGTCATGACTTAAAATGAAGATGCCTGCAGCTATGTCCTGAAAGAATTAATAATTGGAATTTATTGTGATTGGAGTTGCAAATGTATTGATTCATTAGTTCACTTGTAACTGTACAGAGATTATTCATGATAACTACCTCTTTAATTTAAATCAAGTGGAAAATCTAAAATCAAACTGCACAGTGAACTGCTAGTAGCCTGAAGTTGCACACTCAAGCTACCAGCTTTAATTCAAGGCAACTGTCCATCTTATAGTGATAGTAACATATGCTACAGTTTTCCTTAGTTTGAAAATGCATAGCTGGGTATGAAAATGAATAGTTGAGCAATCATACACTTACCCATAAGCTGCAATGTTGTCATCTAGTGAACTGACCAAACAGTTAATGTAGTTTGGCCCACCAAATATCTAAAATCAGGAGGAAGTCAGTTTTTTCTTTTGTCAAGAGAAAAAGTCACAGCCACTCTATTTGGAGGGGAATACATTATTTCTATTGATTTGATTAAATGGAGAGCTGCCAGCTTCTAATTTACTTTACCTTGTTCTAATTTAATTTACCTTATTTTTATTAAGTTGTAGAAGTCTCAATTCTAAACATTTTAAAGTTGATAAAACATTTAAACACTCTATTGAGCTAGTGTCTTATGTGTGTTCCAAGTAATCATTGAAATCTTAGGAATCATAGATAAGCTTGAGTTGGAAGGAACCTTGAAAGATCATCTAGTTTAGACCCTATCACCTTGGGCAGGGATGCTCACCACTAGAGTTGGTTGTGCTCCTCCTTGCATGACAGCACAATCCTCTGGCATATCACCTACTCTTCTCAGTTTGGTGTCTTCTTCAGACTTGTTGAGGGCACAGTATTCCACTATCCAGACCGTTAGTGAAGATGTTGAACAGGTCTGTACCCAGTATAGACCTCTGGGGTACAGTGCTAGTTACTGGCCTTCTGCTACAGTTTATGTTGCTCATCAGCACCCTCTGGGCCCAGCCATTCAGCTACTCTTCAATCTGCCTCACTGCCAGTTTATCCAGCCCTTGTATCAAAGCTTGTCTATGAGAATCTTATCAGAGACAGTGTCAAAGGTCTTACCAAAGTCTGGGTGATGTTACTGATTGCTCTCCTCTCATCTATCAGGACAGCCTTTTCATTATGTAAGTTTATCAAGTTACTCAAGCCTGATTTTCTCTTGGTGAATACCTGCTAACTATCCTTGATTATTTCCTCGGTATTCACATGCCTGGAAATGGTTTCCAGGATTAGCTGCTTCATCAGATTCCTAGAGAAGGTGAAAGAAGACTTGTTCTTCTTTCTTCACTTCCTTAAAGATAAGAGTGAAATTTCCTTTCCTCTAGTCCTCAGTCATTTTTCCCACTCACCACGATTATTCAAAGATTATTGAAGGTGGCCTTGCAATGACATCAGTCACCTTCCTCAGGCCTTGTGTTCTTCTCATAAAGGTTTATGGATTTATGTATGTCCAGATTGTTTAGGTTAAAAAAATATTCCATTTTAAATGTGAATCCATTCTAACTTTTCAGTCTCTGTGATGAGAAGAAATCTGAAAGGATTGACACAGAACTAATTATACATTTTTATTAAACCTTAAACATTCTTTCTCTCAGGGAGGAGAATTGAGAAAACATCTCTTTTAAAAAAAGGATTCACTTCTTAGCCAACCTGTAAATAAGCTATCTCTCAGTGATAGCTTATTATCTTTCCTTGCCTAATATGAGTGTTCATGGGCTAAAAAAATAAGGTTACCCAAATTGTAAAAAGAATATTATCTAAATTTTAATATTAGAAAGGTGAGTAAACAGGTATAAAAGTTGATCTTCAGATCAGGAATCTCCTTTGAAATTTCTGTGGCTCTATGCACTAGGAGAAAATTAGAAAATTAAGAAGAGAGGGATGAAAGAAATATCTCAGATTCTTTATGATCTCAATCAAATGAAGGCAATACAGGGTTGAAAGAGGAAACTATTTATCAGTTGTGGATGTGTCAGCTGTTCTCTCTTGGATCTCTATACAGTCAGTGGAAAGAAACAAATATTTTAAGGGCATAAGTTTTCTAACCTACTTTTAGATACATCTCTCAAGATAAATGATGGCCTTGGAGCACCTTTTTCTCTCAATTGGTTATAAAAAGATCCAAGGATGAGTAGGTTAGATGTGGAGATATTTTTCTCATACTTTTAATGTTAGATAACAAATCTCATCTGTTTTTTAGTTTCCAGTGAGAAAACTCCTGAGTTGTGATGAAGACAGCTTAATAGATAAAGCATAAGCCTTGCATGCAGACAAAGCAAAAGAAGGAATTTCATTCATCATTTCCCATCTACAAATGGGTGTTCAGCCACCTTCAAAAAAACACATGAAAAAGAAGGCTCTGGGGGATCCTCATTGCAGCCTTCCACTACTTAACAGGGCTTATAAAAAGAGGAGTGACTTTTTACATGGACAGATAGTGACAGGATAAGGGGCAACCAGTTTAAACTAAAAGGGTAGAATTAGATTAGAGGTTAGGACGAAATTCTTTACTGGTGAGGCACTGGAACAAGTCACCCACAGAAGTTGTGAAAGCTCCATTCCTGGAAGTGTTCAAGGTCATGTTAGATGGGGCGCTGAATAACCTGATCTAGTGGGTTGCATCCCTGTCCATGGCAAATGGGTTGGAACTAGATGACTTCTGAGCATCATTGAATTGATTTTTGGTTAAGCCTACTAATGGAAAACACTGAATAAGGAGACAGATTTAAATACTTTAATTTCTCCTAGTTTAGTTCCATAAGTCATAACTTCAGATAAGCACTGCTACTAATCTCAAATTCATTTTTCAAGACTTTGTTTCAGAATCAGTGAAACTAGACTGTTGCTGACCTATTGCATATTTTATTTTGATTTCATTCTTGTCTCCAAAATGTTTAAGGAGTCTGATCAAAACCAAAGTAGAACAAACAACAGACTCTTCCTTTAAATTGCTTTGTTCAATCAACAAATCAAGAGCAACAGCTTCTTTGTGGGGAAGAAAAAAAAATAGATAAAATACAAATTTAGATTTGACTCAAATAGAAATAGTTACTTTCAGAAATCTAATTTTAGGGTTGTGCAGCATGGAAATCTCAATCTTCCTCCAGAACAAAGGGAAAACCTTTTTTTAAGGTGAACTACCACTCTTGTTTTGAGATAGAATTAACTGTTCTATCTTTTTGTGAATAGAAGAGAAATCAAAAAATTATTTTAGACTATAAATGTGATAAATAAAATCACATAAAATTAATGTAACTGCCCGTAACTAAGGAATTTTCATTACAGAATTTTGTTTTGTCTCTCAAACTCACAAACTGGACCCTTGATTGTCTATCCTCTTTATCCATCAGTTCATTCCATTTGTGTTCTTTACCATGTAAATTAACTTTTTCCAGGGCTGTCACTACAAAGGTAGAAGCTCTATCCAATTTAGATAAAAGCTGTTCAATGTCATCTGGCATCAGATTACAAGCTGGTGGTTTATCAGCATTTATATATAGATATAGATGATTCATGTTCCCAAAAACTTTAAGACAAGACTTCTAACATTGATGTCTTACCTTTATGTATTAATTTCACACAAGTTGCCCTTTGTGTACTGAAATATTGCTGTATGTTAAGTGTAGATTCCCTACAACAAAACGTTTTCTAAGTCTACACCTAAAATTCTTATAAATAGATTGAAAATTGGCTGGGGATATCAGAAAAGTTAAAATCAGGTGCAGTAACACCCTAGTTAGCACCCTAATATTTAGTTCTTTCTTTTCTTGTTGTGTGTCCTTTTTTCTTATCTTAGTGATCTTATTTTGTCCAATTCATTCTGTATAATGATGCACAAATTGTGTTTATTTATTCGTGAATGAGGCTACTTCAATTAAAAAAAATACATACAATGTGTGTGTACAATCAACTGATCTATTTAGATTTGTAATTAAACTTTTACGTTTGTGTGTTATGCTTATACATTTATTTTAGCTGAGTCATTATGCCTCTCCTTCAGGAAAGAACTTTAAGGTTAATTACGTTCACCTCAAATAACACAGTTAGTTTGAGAAGTGCATGAGGAAAGGAAAATTGTCTTGCAACCAAGGAGGCAAGAACAGAGTTTTTGTAATTGAAATTTACTGATGTTTAAATATGTAACAAACTGCCCTTAGGTAATATTTTGGTTTGGTTTTGTATTTGTATTTTTTTCCTTGAATTATCTTCTAGAAGAACAATGGACAGATTTTATCCCTAGGCTAGTAAATTGTCATGACTTTTCATCTTCCTACCTTACACAGTCTACCAAGGAAAAATGTAGAAATCTAAATCCCATATGCTGCAATAAGCTACCCATTAGACCACTAAACCTGAGACTAACCTCATTTTTTTAAAAGACACTAGTCATTAAAGTGTGAAAAGTCTCTGCTGCTCTCCTGTTGTGCAAAACACAACGGGATTATCAGGGACTGCACAAACAAACCATACTTCTAAATAACAGTCAATCATCATACCATTCCTTCGCCATCTTATTTTTTCTCCTGAATAGCTTTAGATTTCTTCCTCATTATCATCCTTACAGTTCTGTATTGACTGAAGTGATATTTGGTTATCACTAATAGTATGTATGCTAACACTTTTTTTTCTCTCAGCTGGACCTATGTATTTTAAGCAACCTGTCAGGTAAAATCTATAAAATATAGAAAACCTATAAAAATTACAATAGAGGACAATAAAATAAGGATATACTAGGCACTCAATTACAATTTCAGAATCTGAGTATTTGTCTCTCCATTACATTTAGATGATACAAATATATACTTGTATTCACCAAATATGATAGCCAGAACATGAATTATAAATAAAATGTCATAACTGTTTGTTATTGGAAATTAAAATTGAATTTTGATCACAAGATGATTCAGCAGTTCAATTAACTATTAAATCCAGAACAATTTTATAATAATAATTTTTTGTACATATAGTTCAATTGAGAAAAAAATAGTATCTTATCATCATAAAAATCAGATTTTCATAAATTTGGCTAATAAAACTGGGTTGATAACTGCAGACATTAAAAGTTTAAAAAAGTAATTTTCAGAATATTTAAAACATTTTACTAAATGTTGTGGTATATTATCTACATAGGAACCATAATATTGCTGACACCACAGCACTTTGAAAATATCATTTTACTAAGAGTAGGAAAAAAATGTAGATGAAATCATTTAATCATGTGGGAAGACCAACAGAAAAATATGAATATACAGGCAAAAAATTTTGTAAAATGTTCTGTGAAATCAGTTTCTAAACCTGAAAGGCAAAAAAAGTTCTCATCAGAAATCATGTGTATTTCTTAGCTTCCACTACTAAATGAAAGCTACTGATTATGTTGTATTTCTGCAAGTCAGGGTCTTATAGAAATATTTTCTTGTGGAATTAAAATCCTGACAGCTGGCTTTCTCCAGTTTGACAGTTTTTCTTGCAGGTGCAGGGATTTCTGAAAGGTTTATTTAGGAAATAGGATTTGAGGAAAAAAAATCTGTGAAAGCTTTGAATTTTTGCATTTGTTACTTATTATAAATATTAATAAAATATTCATGTGTGCTGAAACATTAAAGAAAAAAATACAACTTACCATTTTAGCAGTGTTTCTTATTTCTCTAAAAAGAATCCTTTGAAGAGAAGTTTATGTGACTTTAAAATATATTTATTTCCCTCACATTTGCAGTGAAATACACTCAGCTGATATTGTAACTTTCTTGAAGCAGTTTGTGAATCTGAATCTCTAAAACACATTTACCACTCCTCTTTTCCATAAGTAGTCAGCAGAACAGAGAATTGTGTTTAAAAGGATAGAGTGGGCAACAGGCTTGACTGCAATATAACAGTTAAAAATAAACTCTTATTTGTTCTTTTGAAAGTTCGCTAGTCTGCTGTACTGAGTGGTACTGTGAAAATTGACAGTGCCTTGAAAATAAACTATTGATAATTCTGCCTTTACTGTAAAAAATATGGGAATCCTTTTTTACATTTGATTGATTTAAAACTTGTGGCAAATAATGAGTAAAGATCATGAGATAGGTAATTTTTTGAGAGTCAGTGAAACAACTACTTTTTTTTAAGATTTCTGAAATCAGCTTTAGTAAAACTAAATATGGGAAAAACAGCTTTTCTTCCCATCTTTTTATGACTGTTCTTGAGAAGGTAATATGAGAAATTACTGTCAAAAATAAAAGCTTTAAGTTATTACTGGAAAGTTAACACAAATTAAGATTACTACTGGAAAAACTTTTTCTCTGTGATGTTAAAGGCATGAGTGCATTTAAAAAAAAAAAAGAAGATGAGGCAACAAGTAAATAAAATCAGTTAACCTAGTAGAAGCACCTTAAACTTTCTGTGAAATGAAGACTTTCTTTCTTTTCACAAGTGTTGATAACTATCAAGGTTAAGGCAAAAGGTTTTTGATTGTTGCTTATTAGAATTTTGTGTATTCAACATGTCAATCTCTATTATCATCTTTATTATGTTTATTAAATTATACTTTCCTGTATTATTTTGGTAATTTTTTGAATGAATAAGATCTTTATACATGTCCTAGTTCAACAGGAGGGACNACCACATGTGCTATCTGTCATCACATATCAAACACCATTCACTGCCAATTAATGAAAAAATAATTTTTCTTTTTCACTATGGCAATACATTATAGAACTATTCAGTGGCATGTTTATATACACTAATAAAATTAATTTTCCTCAATGTTTCTTAATTTGTTTTTATTTTATTTTATATGCATAAAAATAGTTTCAAAATACCATAAAAAATTTCCAAGATGTCTCAATTTCAGATATAAAGTGGAATTATACAATCAGTTTTTATTTACAAAATCCAAAAAAAGTTTTAAAAATAATTTCAGTTTTGCAAAAGTTCAATAGTATATGATGAATGCATTTTAATTAACTGTTTAGTTAAAAAAAATCTGAAAAGATACAATATTTTATGTTAATTCTACTGAACACACTTTAATTCCTATACAACAGTAAATCTGATTTGAAACCTCTTATTTGGTCTATTCTAATGTCACATATATAGATAATGTATTCATAAGGATTTGGGTTAGTGCTTCTTAAACTGCGCTCCATGGACAACTGATGATGCAGAAATCTATGATATAAGCTCTACATGTTTCTTAAACCACTTGAGTTTAAAATTGGATGATTAATGGGAATGGTTTTGTGAAAGAAACGTTGAGATTTAATAGTGACCTGGAGAGCCATTTTGTTTAAGAGCAAGTAGTTCAACCAAAAAGAATCTTTTTATAATATATTTTATGAAATCAGACTTGGATAAAGATTGTCTTAAAAGTATTTCGACTATAGTAATAGAAATTGGAGTTTTCTTTACAATATTTCCACAGAAGGAAATGTTGCAGGCCATTAAAACCTTTCCATGTCTTTTCCATGGCATCTCTATGCAATCATTATTCCTTTATCTTTTTATTCTGTAGTATTTTTTTTATACTGTTTCACTGTTGTTTGCAGGACTTAATCTCTGTTTGTTAATGAATGTTGAGATATATCTATACTTAGGAAATTGGAGATTTAATGTGACTGTGTTAAAGACATAGCTTTGATCACCCCCACATAGTGATAACTGGTCCCTCCTGCTGAACTAGGATACCCATTATGTGCATCAGTAACTCAATGTACAATAATCTTTTGGGCTGACAACTACATAGGTTCTTAAGGGTGATTGGTTTTGGTGTGTAAGAATATAAGAAAAACATTTTTCCCCTAGTTAAGCCTTTGTAAGGTCTCTTCCCTGTAAATATCATTTAGTTTCTTCTAAGAGGTAAGTTTACACTGTGATTCATTTCCTTAACTAAGTGTTAACCAACTACTTCGATAATGCTTCTTTCCTTAAAAAAAAAAAGAATTTAACACATTACTAGTAATTTTTTTTTAATAACTGTGATGATCTAAAGACATGGACAGTCATATTTGTAGTTTTTAACTAAGGACATAATTGGAAAAAAAAAAACAAAAACCAAAAAACCAAAACCTTTACAACCTCTCAGAGATGGCATCAGTTCTCTAAATAATAGAATACTGTATTTGCAGCTATCTACACAATTAGATGGAATAACTGTGAACAAATTAAAAGAAAAAGCATTTAAGCAGTACTAAAAGAATATCTAAAAGTCAACCTAAGCAGACCAAAACAGACAAACAAACAAACATTGACAACATCAGAGACATTATCCACATCAGAGAGAAAAAAATCCCCCCCATGTATATAAAATAAAGTACAAGAAGTCAAGTAATAAAAAGTAACAGCAGTAAGATAGAAACAGGAAGCCAATATGTCTGGTAAATACCAAATGATCCTCCAGAGCAGACTCAAAGAATGTTTAGCAAAACCAGAACAAATTTTGGCCCCCGAAATAGAGTATGAAGAACAAATGAGACCAGAGTTTCTTTTGTGTGCTAACAGTGAAAAAAATGAAACAACAAGGGAGAAGAAGGAAGGACAGGTGGCCCTCTTTATTTCTGCATCCTCTTGGTGCCAAGCTCTTAAAACTGACAACCTTAACCCCTGTGACTAGGAACTGTCCAGGATTCTAGCCATCAGTGCTAAGCCAACATCAGTTCAATGGTGTTGTATACTCATAGTTATAGTTAAAGTGTATGTTTCATAGAGAACTAATTGTTTGCATATATAATGGCAAGGTTTAAAAGTGATTAAGAACTAAGCACTTGGAATATGTATTGTTAATGAATCCAGTTTCAAAACAGTTGTTTTGAAATTTGAAAATGTTTTGATTTTCTGTCTTTAACACAGTCACATTTAATCTCCAATTTCCTAAGTATAGATATATCTCAACATTCATTAACAAACAGAGATTAAGTCCTGCAAACAACAGCGAAACATAAATTTTCAAGTGGGAGAAGTTTGACAAGGTGTAATACAAGGAAGAAAAATTAAATTAGAAAGAAAATCTAAATTCTCCCCAAAAACACAATCATTTTAACAGATTTTAAGATGGTCTCATGTTAAAATTTTTAGACATTATCAGGGACTGCTTGTTTAAAATGGTAGAAAATGTCATAGTTGCTTTCTCATCATTACTCAAGGAGATATGTACAGATATAATTTGGATGTGCCATCTTCTTCATTGCCAAGCCCAAGTGTCTAATGCAAAGAGCTCATCTCATGATACATCAAATAACCACATAGTCACGTTTCAGTTAAAAACTGTGGTCTCCTATGTCCATGAATTTTATAGTCAAACATTTAGCATGCTTCAATTATTTTGCCCTGCATGATGTTTTTTTCAGTTAAGAGAAAACCATCATGTCATAAGGAAGATTCATCCTTTTATCTTCAAATCATTCTTCATAATTTTCTACTTGCACATTGCTAAGGCAGATGGCAGGTTACAACATCCAATGTTGCTTTTACATGGTGTGCTGGTTTAGAGGTAAACTGGCAGGAGAAATGGACCCACCACAAGAGAGATTTAAGTCAGAGTTACAATTTAATGAGAGATATTACCATAAATACACTGACACTGCTTTCAACTCACCAAAAACCCAGCAGTATAACCCAGTGTCCCGGGGCACAAGCCCAAAGGGGTTTGTTAGCCCTGGTGCTGAGACCCACGTGGTTCCCCCGAGTCCAAAGCAGAAAGAAGTGAAGAAATCTGTTGGTACAGATGATGGCTGTGGTCTGGTTGGAAGTGATGGCCGTAGTCTGGTCGAGAATGGTGGTTTCTTCCTGTCGAGGTCCTGCTGCTCCTCTGGATCCCACAAAGAGGTGTTCAAGTCCTTCTGAGCCCCGTTTATGTACCCTCAGGGAGCACTCAGTCCCTCCCCCAGGGCGGGGACTCACACAATGGGTGATTAACTCTGTGAGTCATGGGATATTGTTGAACCAGTGATGGCCCATTAGCACCCACGCCCCCTCAGGCTGGGTGTGGAGGTGCTAACGACTTCCTGGGTAATTGCTGCAAATGGTCCATTGTTCTTGGGGAATGAATAGAGGGTGTAGAATACACAACCTTGATCACCCCCCCACACAGTGATAACCGGTGTCTTCTGCTGAACTAAGACACATGCTAATTTCCTTCCGTAGAACTTTGCACATAAAAACTATTTGTTCAGAATTATAACCATTGCTGAACTCATTGCCACCATATACTAAATCATTTTTGGAGATAATGTTGTAACAACCAAATAATGTTATCTTATTTAGGAAAGAAGAATGGAATATATTTCTAGTATAAATATTGAAATGTAAATTGAAACCTTTGCTTAAAATACAAGATGGTTGTGAAAAAGAAATTTCTAAGGAGGTTACACATTTTGTAACATTTATTATACATCTATTCATCCTCAGCTGAAAGATTCTGTTTTCTAGATCTTTGGTGCTTCTGTTAATGCTGTAGGGTTATTCTGAAGTAACTACAATATTTAAAACTGATTCTTTGAAGTACTATTTCTGAAAGAGATAATATAACCTTTCTTTCATTTATTTAATTGATTGATATATTTTAGAATAGCTAAGATGTTGTTTTAATGAATCAAAATGTTGATATTTTCTTTCTGATATTAAATAGCTGCAGTTTTAGTTTACCTGTACTGTTGACTCAAAATTATACATGTAGAAAATGGAACTAATCTTTAGAACTAGAGAAGTATTGTTTGCTTAGTTAAATTCTGAATTACCAAATAGAAACACGACAAAGAGAAAAAATCCAGTTACAATATGACTAATACTATAAAGTTATACAGGAAAACTCTTTAAAAATAACACAATAAAACCAGTTAAACTTTAATGCCCCTCTGCCACAAGGTTCTGCTCACTGTCTGAGATGTTTCTGTGAGTCTTCAAGTCAGCAGTGACAATTTCCCTTGAGCAAAGGGTGCTGGAGCCCTACCATCAATCACTCTCATTACACCCTCTTTGCTGGGAAGTGGTCAACAATGTGGCACAATAACCATTTCCCAAGTCCCTCAGTCTCTTTTTGACTATTTTTCAGTGGGTTTTGGTGGCAGTCTGTTTCTTCCTCTATGGTTGTCTCAAGGTCTAGAATTCTCTGGCCAGGTCTGTTTACTTTGACCATCTATCATGCCTTAGCCCCAGCCAGCAACTAAGTACCACACAGCTGCTCATTCCCACTCCCACTTCCCATTACACCCCTCCTCCCCCAACCCCTCACCCTCATTGTGGAAGAGAATCAAGGAGAAAAAGAAGAGTAAACCTCATGGGTTGAGATAACAGTTTTATAAATGAAAAATAATATATAATATAATTTAAATGTATAAATATATAATAATATATCATATATCATGAATGAAAAAGAGAGAGAGAATTAACACCCAAGAGAAGCGATGCACAGTATTGCTTACCACCTGTTAACCAATGCCATGTCTGTTCCAAAGCAGCAAAATGTCTCCTGGCCAAATTCCCCCCAGTTCATATACTGACATTATGTAGTATAGACTACCCCTTTGACCAGTTCAGGTCAGCTGTCCTGGCTGTGCTCCTTCATGGCTTCTTGTGCACCTGTTCACTGGAAGACTGTGGAAAGCTGAGAAGTTCTTGATTTAGGGTAAGCACTTCTCAGAAACACCTGAAACATAAGTGTTTTACCAACATTATTTTCATTCTAAATCCAAACACAACACTGAACAAGCTACTAGAGAGGAAATTACCTCTATTTCAGCTGAAACCAGGACATCATCACTGTAGGGGGTTTGTTATGCTCTCAAATCCCCATCACATGGTCCCTGGACCTGGCCCAGATCCCTCACAGCCACATCTCTGTCCCTATTTCCTCTGCTGGACTACTTTCCTAGTTGACCTTCAGCCTGGCCCTGTGCCCATGGCCCTCTCCAGCTATTCTGGGGCTGTCTGACCCTGATTCCCCTCATCAGGCCTGAGCCCAGCCACCTCCCACAGGCTGATGTTCTGTCTGACCTCAGCTTGTCCCCAGCCCCACAGAGGTGCCCGCTGACGTCCTGGGTTATGATACCCTGTAACAATAAGCTGCTGTTTGTTAAATAGTGACAGCTGTTGTGTGTCATTAGCCTGTCATTAGACAATTGTGAAGTCAGACCACGTTAAATCATAATTAACCATAAAATAATTTAAAAAAAACCCCAAAAAACTACTAAAACTTGTTTAAGTTATATCAAGTCCAGATAAATCCTGAGACTCTGAACACTCACGCTAGTACAAACCCTTTGGCCTTTTAATAATAATAATAGTAAAATCGTATTTACTGGGCTACAATATTAACAATGTTTTAACAAATAATCTTGACAGGTTTTATTAAGGTTTCTTCCACTGGATCACCTTCACCTCACTTCAGCTTCTATGACAGAATATGTGCATCCAGCACCCAAAAGAAAACTGGTATTCTGTTTCAATATCTTCTATTCAGCCTTAGAACTATTAGCTGTAATTCACATGTGTGGAGATATTGGACCTACACTTAACTCTAAACTGTACTTTATATAAAGTAATTGATATAAACTGAACTATTATTCTGTTCTCATGTCTGTACTTTTACTTCCATGCTACATGTACATATATTTTCATAAGTTGTCCCAAACACTCTCCAAAACTCCCTGGTTTTCTTTTGTCCCATTGTATTAGACCTTCAGATGTCAAGAAGATTGTAATGTTCCTGTAAGAGTTAGAATCTGTTGCCTGGAGACCCTTTTGAGATTTTTAAATTTTGGTTGTTTCTTAACCCTGGTTGGACACCCTGTAACAAACTTCTGTCATACTGGTACCCTCACTTCTGATCCTGACTTACCTCCTAATCTGTCTGATGAACTTTCTACAGCAAAACTCCAAACATTTGAACTGCTTCTTCATATAAAGGGCAATCTGCCTTGTCTTCTTCCATGCCTGTTCTATCTATCTAAAGAGCCAGTATCTGTTAATCACAGCACTCCAGTCATACCAAGCATTCCACCTTCTCACAATTATCTTCATGGTGTCTGAGTCCTATCTCCACATATGTTGATCTCAGGGTACACCAGGCCTGGCTGTACCTGCCCATCCTCCAGGGCTCCCTTCACTCTGCCCATGGTCCAGGACCCCATGTCAGCTCCCTGGAGCCATCAACTCCTGCTCCAGTAATGCCTGCAGTAGGGCTAGTCTCCATATCACCTGCTCTGCCTGGTCAAGAGCCCCCTAAGCCAGGCCCACCCACAGGCTGACAACCTGGCCTAGCTTTAGCCTAGCATGGCCCCAGGAAGTGCCTGATGACTGGTGCTTGGACTGCCCTGATAATGCCTGGATGTCCTGCCTCAGGATGAGGGGGTGGGATGGGCCCTGGCTGTTAGGTCCTGCCTGGCCACCCCACCTGTCTTGTGTTAAGGAGCAGTCCTGCTCTTGCTGAAGAAAATCCTTCAAAATTTTAATATAAGGGTAGAATAGAGTCCTGAGAAATATTACATCAATTCAGGGATAATTCAGTTCAGCTATAGTAACTGAAATTAATTAATTTGTAGCTTGAGTTATCACAGGTGAGGACATATTCTGTATTCTCAGAATTTTAAATCCATAGGAAGCCCACAAAATAATGATACACACAGTTCCCATCTTCAGTATCTTCTGAGACTGTGTTCTGTGGAAAATTAAAGTAGCATGATTTGAAAAGGCTGTACTTTCAAATTAAATTACATTAAATATCAGAGGCACCAAGTGAACCAATATAAATGATAAAATTTATCTTGATTTACATAGACACCTTTATGATTTATTTTCTTGAAAGACTGTACGGTCTTTCTTCTAAGTTTTCACACTGTTTAGTTACTGTATTCCAGTTATGTGCAAGTACATCTGTGAAGGGAAACTTGATAGAAAGTAGTGATAAGTGTTGTGCTGTAAAAAGTGTACTGTTCAAAGCACCTGTTTTGTGAAAGAGTCTTATTTTCATTCACATTCAGTAAAATTTGTATTATTAATTCTGACAATCTGTGAAAAAAAAAGTTTTACCTTTTACAGCAGTGGAAAGAGTGGGAAGAAAATCTTTATCACTAATGTGCTAGACTCTTACATGCTACAAATATCCATGAGTCTAATGGTTAAAGCTGTGCTTTGCTAAACAAAAAAATATACATAACTGATTTTATTTTAAGAGTCTGAGACAGATTTGTCCTATGGCTTACAGGTCAATCCTAATAAAGCTTGCCATCTGACAGTCAAGTCAGAAATGAGAGCATACAGATCAATCATCACCCAGAAAAGTTAGTGGAATATATCCTAGTATAGACAAACACAACAATAACTCGACCTTGTCTTTAATGAAATAACTTTCATTTTTGGTTACAATGTGAAACTTTTTCTTTTAAAAATACATGAAATATATATAAACATATTGTATAGTAAAACTGTGTATTGAAATGTAGCTTATATGGCTCAGTGCTGTAAAAACCCAAGATGATATAAACAGCTTCACGGACAAAAATATCTAAATGGATAGCTTATCTTCCCTCTCAAGAGCATGTCAAAACATTCTGTAATCCCCAAATAGATTTGCAAGCCTCCCCGAACCTTGTGCTTATCAGGCAATATTAGGAAAAAGTTTTAACAACGTCAACTGCTTATAGACAGGTATTCTGATAGGTATCTCAGAACAAGTCCATACATTCTTAAAAATAAATGAAATTCCCCCTTTATCTACATTCAAAGCAAACTTCAAGATGATTAACTAGGTGTACTGAGTCTTACTGGGATGGAGTTAATTTTCTTCCCAGCAGATTTGTGACTAAAACACTGATAAACACCAGTGTTATGGTTATTGTTGGGTTTTGCTTGCATGGCATGAAGGTATTCTCTGCTTCTCACTCTGCAGCAGCTGTGAGCAACATTGAGAGTACAGGCAAGAGGTTGGGAGTGAACGTAGTAGTGAAAGTAGACACAGAGTGACAAAAAAAAAGTTGTTCCATATTCCAGAACATAATCTTCAGCAATAAAATTGGGGAGATAGTATTTAGAAAGCAGTTGTTGCTCAAAGAATTGCTGGTCATTAATCTCCTTGTGGGAGGAGGTGAGTGACTACATTTAAATTGTTTCAGGGTGTGTTGTTTTGTGTTTGTTTTTTGTTATGGTTTGGTTTTGTCTTTTTTCTCTTTTCGCTCACATATTAAATGTTTTTATCTCTACCCTTGAAATTTCAGCTTTTGCTCTTCTGCCTCACTCCCCATCTTGCTGGGGAGAAGGATAATAAGTGAATGGCTGTGTGTGTTCTTAGCTGCTGGCTGTGGTCAACCCACCAAAATCCTGTTTAGAGACAATGTGGGTCTTGAAGGGTTTTAGATATGATGCCTTAAAAGGGACGCAGTAAAAATTCCAGGCAGTCAGTAAGGAGAAAAGATAAATNAAGACCCTGCGGCGTCAGATACTAACAAGATTCATAGTTGTTGGAACTGTTTAGCTGCTACTTGTCAGGTACTTACTTTTTTGTTATTTGTCACAATGTTGACTCATTAGCTTTTGATATTGTTCCTTCACTTGCTCTGTGGTGTGGTCCCTCTCTTGCTATAGACTGAACTCCAATCTAGTTGCTTTCAGCTTTGCTGTTTGTTCTGGGTTTTTTTATCACTTTGTCTGTGAGTGCTATGATAAAAACACTGACTTTCAACCTAATTTGCTATTTAGGCTCTGCATTGATGCCATCTTCCTACGCCAGGAAACAAATTGTAAAGAGGTTTAACACTTAGATTTTTCTCCTCTTTCCCTCTGGAAGTCAATTCCCTCCTTCTTTCTCCTCTGGGACATGTTTTCTGCCTTGTTGCAATCACTCTACAGTTCTTTGAATCTTCCTAAGTAACTTGTGTGCTTGTATTGGTGTTCACTAAGAGTCTGGTTTTGTGTTTTCCTAAGGTTAACCAGCCACTTGGGAATGCTATATAGGGATGTGCCCTGAGACAAATAATGGGTGGCAGAGTATGAGGAGAAATTTAGAGAGGTACTTTTCACCTCCAGTGGTCTTGGATTTCTTGTTGGAATCAGTGTGGTATCCCAATGAAGTGGCAAACCATATGAAGAAAGATGTCTTGCCTACACCAAAGAGATGTAAATTCTAGCACTGTGTTAGAACATATCCTAGACCTACCAAGCCTGTGTTCTGAACCTTCAAAAGGCAAGAGCGTCTCTGGATCTAAGGACATACAAATGAACACTGTGGTTAAGCAACAACTCAAGCTTCAGCTACAACAGTCTCTCCTGCAGTCAAGAAGAAACTGTGCAAGAAGAGGTTAGCTTGGTTAGTAAGGGAGGAATCAGTTCTTTCTGAGATGGAGGGAAAAGAAGAATTAGAAGAGGCATTGTTCTCTGCAGCTGAGGCAAGAAAACTGCTTTTCATGACCAGATTAATTGAGAAGATATATTTTTCTCTTCCAGCAATTCATCAGCAGAACTCCAGCAGGGCAGATTATTGATTTATGAAGGTGGCAGTGGAAGTGCTCCAGGAATTCCAGGCATAAAGAAAGTGCATGCTTAAGTCATCATTTTGTGCCTCCAGAACTAAGAGGGAGTTTCTCAGGCAAGACTTGTAAGTTTTATATTACTATGTTGTGTGTGCTGTAATTTTCTCACCTTCTCTTCACCTGTTTTTTAATGATGCAATCTACTTTTAATGCAGCCGAAGAAACTTTCTAGTTTTTTTGGTATTTTTGGGCGTTTTTTTTAAGTGGAAATCAACACATATGCACAACCAAACTGACTGTCAGTTGACCAACAATTTCTAGTGTGAGGTCATAGTTTTCCTACCTTGTATTCTTGTGTTTCCATCTTTAGGTTAACCACCACCAAAAGACAGAAAGTCTGCAATTCAGTTGCCTAGCTTTATCTGACATAATATAGGGTATGTTTCTTAGTTTCTCATGGTCAGATTAGAGGAAGATGGTCACCTCTCCCAGACATCTACATACCATCTCTATTTGGATGTTTGAACTGTCCCCAGGCAGTAGAATATGAACTAATATGGCAAGTTTTGAAACATCAAAACTCTGTCTGTTTTCTTTTTTTTCCTTTATTTCATGCTTTGAAAACATCTATTATAAATTGATTGTATGTCTGAAGAAAAAGTAAGAGAGAAAAAGGGCATGAGAAGATTTAAGTTTGGGGAACAGATGCTGTTTTCAGTCACATTCTTTGATTTTCCACTTGGATTTTTGTTTATTTTTCTTGTTTCTGTGCACTTGCTCTCATAATCATCTTTGATTTATTGGAGACTTTCCCCCTTCTTTTTAGCTGCAATTTTGAATAAAAACAAATCTTTGTTATTTTTAAAATTTATTTATCATTTACTTGATTATACTTGTTTTAATATATGATAACATTTTGTATTTATATAGTAGGGAAGCATTTATGATTTCTTACAATATATTACTTATAAGATACAAAGGGTAGAATTTGTTTACCATGTAAAATTCAAGTGCAAAATTTTGACTCTAGAATTGTAATGCCAATGATAAAATCAATACTAAAGCTTTAAATAAACTCTTTGTGGATGTCAGAAGGAAAATTAACAGGGGACAATGTCTCCTTTCACAAAGAACACTAACAACTGTGTTCTTTCTGAGGATTCAGTTTATTTTCTATAATTTAATTAAAAAAAAAGAAAAACAAAGCAAAAAACCAGAGATAATTTGGAGAACATTCTATACATTCAGTTAGTAACTGATGTGTTTCCATGGGGTACTATGGAAGGTACTGTGAATAGCACCTCCTGCAGCCCAACAAAGATAATTCATTCTTGCTATATGGCAAAAATTGGTGTTTGACATTATCTTTTATGGTTAAATTTTGCTTGTAATAGTAGGAAAAAATCTACCTGGGAAACCATGGATTCATGCTCAAAACTAGGTAATCTTTTGATTGGGAAGTAATTCACTTGTACTGGCTCTGGCTGGGATGGATTTAACGTTCTTCATAGTAGCCTACTTGGTGTCTTGTTTTATATTGCTGGTCAAAACAACAGTACTTTGGGTATTGATAAACAATGCTTGGAACAGAACATGGCTTTGCAATTTCTTCTTTTTTTTCTTTTTTTTGTGAGAGGGGGTGAAAGATTGCCTTTGCATCACCTGCTTCTTACCCTGATTTTTGCCTCTATCTTTGACTTACTAAACTATCACTGTGTTGACCCATGATTTTTCAGTTTTTGCTTTACTTCTCTCTTTCATCCTACTTAAGAAGAGAGAGTGAGAGACATTGTGGGGGTGATGTTGAATGGGGACAACTCATCATGTAATTCTGCAAAAGTGTCAAAATTGTTATTGATAACATTAGCCTTTGAAAACTTTTTTTTTTTTTCAGATTTAGCCGCTGAAATACGTAACAGACTGGAATTTTCTATTTAGTATAATTCTTTCTATGTTATAATATCTGCAATTTATAGCAATTAGAAAATGATCAAGCTCATAAGTGTCTTAACTGTAATAGAAGTAAAAAAAATTAGTATTTTTTTGAGAATAAATAGGAAAGGCATTGGAGGTTGGACTTGCTTGACTGCATTTTTATCTGTTATGTACTGTCTACACTCACTATAGTTAAAATGGAAAAATAGACAACAACTAAGTGTCTTATGTCATACTTGGGCAGGTATTTAAAATAAGTCTTGATGGTTTGTTTTCATATGTTTGAGTGGCTTTCTTTTTGAAAAAAAATAAACATCATTATTTAGAAGGTTATTCTGGGAGGTATTGAAAGCACCTGAGGACAATATACTACCCAGTCAAAGCCAGCACAACTTCATGAGGGGAAAGTCCTGCTTGTTGAATCTAAATTCCTTCTACAATGGGGTAACCCACTTAGATGATATAGGAAAACCAGTAGATGTAATCTGGTTGACAGGGTGGTGTTAGGTCCAAAGCTGGTCTTGATGATATCAGAGGTCTTTTCCAATCTGGTTGATTCTGTGATTCTGTAATATTTTTGGATTTCAGTAAAGCTTTGAATACTGTCTCTTGCAGGATCCTTCTGGTCAAAAGGTCCTGTACATAGCTGGATAAATGTGTTATGCAATGAATGAGCAACTGGCTCACAGGCTGGGCACAAAAAGTTATAGTGAACGGGGTCCAATCACTAATGGGATTCTGCAAGGTTCCATCCTCAGTCCAGTTCTCTTTAACATCTTCATAAATAATTTGGATGCAAGACTTGAAGAAATAGTAATTAAATTTGGCAATGATACCAAATTGGGAGCCACCGTCAACTCCCTCAAGGGTAGAGAATGAATTAGAAACATGGCCAGTTACAAGTTGTATGAAACTGAACAAGAGCAAGTGCCTGAATCTACACCTGGGACAGAGCAGGCCGGATTGTTTGTATAGACTGGGAATGAATGAAAGGCTGTAAAACAGCACTGTTGAAAGAAACCTGGAGGTCCTGGTCATTGGCAAGTTGAATATGAGTCAGCAGTGCCCTGGCAACCAGGAGGGCAAACACTGTCCTGGGGGGCATCAGTCAAAGCACCACCAGCTGGTTGAGGGAGGGGATTGTCCTGCTCTGCTCTGGTGCAGCCTCACCTTGAGTATTGTGGGCAGTTTTGGGCACCACAATATAAGAAAGATATTAAACTCTTAGAGAATGTCCAAAAAAGGGCAAGGAAGATGGTGAAGGGCCTTGAGGGAAAACCATATGAGGAGCAGCTGAGGACACTTGGTCTGTTCATTCTGGAGCAGAGGAGACTGAGGGGGAACCTCACTGACCTCCTCAACATCCTCATGAGGGGAAGTGGAGAGGCAAGTATTGATCTTGTCAGTCTTGTGACCCATGATAGGACTCAAAAAATTGGCCTGTAGCTGAGTCAGGAGAGGTTTAGGTTAGGTATCAGATTTTTCACTCAGAGAGTGGTTGGGCACAGGAAGAGGCTCCCCAGGGAAGTGGTCACAGCACCAGGCCTGACAGAGTTCAAGAAATGCTTGTAAAACACTCTTGGTTAACCCTGTGCAGGGTCAGGTGTTGGACTTAATGATCCTGATAGGTCCCTTCCTCAGCATCTTATATGGTTTTATGATTCTATGACTTTTTTCCCCCCAATGTTCTGTTCAATTAGCCAAGAATATTAGCCAGTCTATGTTGCTCGTGTCTGTGCTGGATATTGTAACTGTTGATATGCAATTTGTGGATGCTACATTTTGGTAAAAGGCTCTTTGTTGACGGAGTCAGTGTATTTTGCCTTTAGGGCTGTACCATTTGAAACCCTTAGAAAGACCTATAGATTGCTCCTTCCTCATAAGTAATTGCATAAACTCAGTTACAGGACTCTGTGGGATGTAACATGAGACAGGTAAGGGGAAATGATGTAGGAGAAGGAGTGGCCTCTTCACACATAAGGACTAAAAACTCATTAAGAAGAACAAGGTCAGATGACAAAGATGACAAAGTGAAAAGCTCTCCCTGAGGAAGCAGAAGGTGCTAAATGGTACTGAATTTAAAATTAGAGGTGTAGCCTAAAGGATTTGCAGGGACACAGTGCATAGAAATAGATTAGTTTCAAATCTTTCAATTTTATTGCTTTATCTAAAACACTTAAATTATTTACATTTTAAAGATTTTCCTTCTTTTGTTTTAGTTCAGAGGAAACTACGTGCAAATGTTGCAAATATTTCGGTGCTTCTTTTCTCCTTTTAAGGAATGTGTCCATTTCAACCTGGCCAAAATTCTGCTGCCATCCATTAAGAGTTTAACCTCACAAAGCTTTTTGATTACTGTGACAATAAGATTATTCAACTCACAAAGTAGCTACCCTGCTGGCAGACAAGCTGTGCATAGGGAAACCTAAAGTAAACTTGTCATAAAATAATCCCAGTACAGCTGTGCATCTGGAAGGCTACAGAGGAGTTTGGATAGTGTTAAATAAAAAAAAAAAAAAAGTACCCTACATCAGGCCAGGAGACCAAATAAGGGTGAGGCTATCTTCCCAGAGTTGTAGACACAGTTGTTTGGAGATGTCAGAATTTCAGCAGTTCCTCTGAGGTGACCATTCATTTCACATTAGACTGTAATGCAGTTATAATTCTGTGGGCAGTTTCTAGCACTCATGAACATGAATTTCCCTCATAGCACCAGACACCATCACTAATTTTGGATAGCTTAGCTTAGGTTTTGAACTCTTTTTTAATTTTCCTGTTTTGTTATTCCCTTTGTTATTTTATTAATCTGAATATTATTAGATGCAGGCCTAACTATTTGCTTCATTTATTGAGAGTTAGAAGTAATAGGTCAGTTTCTTCAATAATTAGATATGTCAAGTACAAACACAGAATTGAAGAAAAGAAAGAAAAAAATCAAGGAAAAATAAATTCAGAATATGTCTGTTTCATATCAGAAACAAGATTTGGCAGGGTAAATCCCAAACAAAGCAGAGCACAGTGTATACATACATTGGCTTCTGTGCAGAGTCTGGCTTCATGTATTCAGCCCATACATAGAAATAAAGCAACACAGCTGGACCCACTGTCCGGAAATAGCTTGTTATCAGAAACCCGGCATAAGTGATGGAATGTCACAAGCAAGGAGTATGTGTTCTTCATTTTAATGACAATGACTTGTGTAGTAAGAGCATCTGGAGCCTAATAATATAGTTTTGCTTATGTCTCAGTCTGTGTGCTTTGTTTTATTGTAATTCACATGATTTAATAGAACATTAATGTGGACCAAGTTCCACTAAACTGGAAAAAGGATCATTAAAGCATTTCAGCAGGTTTTTTTTTAAACAAACAAACAAAAAAGTATCTTACAGATTTAATTCTCAGTGTTGAAATTACAGTTATCATGGAATCATATAATATCCTGAACTGGAAGGCACCCACTAGAGACATCAAAGTCTAGCTCCTGGCTGTACATAGAACAACCCCAAGAACCACACCATATGCCCAAGAGCATTTTCCAAAGGCTTAGTGCTGTGACCACTTCCCTGGGAAGCCTGTTCCAGTGCCCAAACACTCTTCATTACAGAATCTTTTCCCGATATCTAACTTAAACCTCCCCTGACACAACTTGATGCCATTCCCTCGGGTCCTGTCACTGGTCACCACAGAGAAGAGATCAGTGTCTGCCCGTTTGCTTCCCCTCACAAGGAAGTTGTAAGTTACTGTGAGGTGTCCCTTCAGTCTCCTGTTCCGCAGGCCAAAAAAACCAAGTGACTTCAGCTGCTCCTCATATACTTACAGTGAGTCCTCTGTTGCTATTAAAATTGGGTAAACTGACAACACCCTTTCAGATTTTTAAAAAGATCTTGACTGTTGAAATTGTATTTCTAAAACCTATAGTTTACTTATTTATCCTAGTGTTATACTCAGTTCCTTTTCCTAACCAAGAAGGCCATGTCTTTTTTTGTTCAGCTTGATACTTGTCAAAGAGACTGTTGTCTGCTTGGCAAGGAAAGAACAAAAGGAGACTTGTGAAGAAGGTTAAGTTGGAGTTTAAACAAGAAAACCTCACAGCAATTATTTGACTAAAGAGAACCCTGTAATACTGCTGCTTCTGACAGCTTTTCATCAAACTTATTTAAAACAATTAAACAAAACTATTTATGTGTTGGTGACTGTTAGTTTGCATAATTAAATATTTACTTCTACCAATAGGAAAGAGCACAGAGAAGAAATAGTGGGTGGGGGTAAAACAAACCTGTCAGAAATACAAGTCCCTAGTCTGGTCCTTCCAGAGCTGTTCCTGGAAACTCTCATCCCCATGGGCCAAGGACCACACCTGTCACACTGAGTCAGCAGAGGATGCTTTCCAGATCATCTTCAGGACTGGGGGAAGGTTTTCCTAATGCCATGTTTAGGTGAGGAACCAGAGGTAGGGAGAGTGGGAATCAAATAGGAGTTGAGAGGTACCAATATGAAAAAGCAGAGGGATCAGAACTCCTTGTGTATAGGGCCTGGATTTGGGTTAATAATCTTTGTGGGTCCTTTCCAATTCAGGATATTTTTTGATTCTATGATAAAAAATAAAAAAAGGGCCAGTCTATCAGAAGCCCTTAGTTGTTTATTCTTAATATTACATGCATGGTTGCACACTTCTCAAAGCTTTTTAAAGATTTCTGAGGATCTTATATATTCACAAACCATGTTAATTGAAGACTGACACTCCCCATGTTCTATCATATATCCAACTTGAACATAACCTAAAAAAAAAGAGAAAACTGTAATTCATGAGGAAAAAAACTAAAACCAACATACCATACTGTTCTAGAGTTTTGACAAGAAACAATTCCTTAAAAGCATTACTGCTCCAGGAACATGTTATAAAAGTGAACAAAATTTTCCTGGCTGCATCAGGTCCACAAAAGAGAATGGAAATATTTGGGAAAGTAAAAGTTTATTCAGTAAGTAGTGAAATTCAGAAGGGAATGGTAAAAGAAGAATGACACTTGGAAATACTGAAATGGCACTAAGGTATAAATTATCAGTTCAGAAGTTTGTTGCTCTCTGCCACATGGTTACAATGGAAATAGGGGTGGGGTGGGGGCTGTTTTGTCATTTTAATTGTTTTTTAACATCTTGATAACTGCCATTATCTACAGTTTCATCACAGTCAATGATTTCAAAACCAAAGCTGGTGTAGTAAGTTTTAGTTAAAACAACTAAATAAAGCTCTCAGAGGACATCATGTATCTCTGGTTCTGTATAACCAAGATGTGCAAGATAAAACATTTTATAATATAAAGAAGAAGCTTGAATTGAAATCAGATATTTGTTATTTTTTTTGTCTTCATAAAGGAAAAAAATAATCTAACCAGAACTATAATGCAATACAGACAAAACTCCTTGTGCTGATTAATTATCAGTTTCTGCTACGCTGTTTAACGTTTTACTGAGGAATTTAGTTATGGACCTCTTCATAATTATTACATCATTGCTACCATTCTAGCCAGAAACCTTTGGTCATATACAGAAATCAATTTCTTATCTATAATAATAATAATAATTGGTTTACAGACTCTCCTTAGTTCTTTTAAATGTCTTCTTTTCAGTAGTAAGTCAATTTTTTATACTTGATGCAGACATACAGAACTAATGTAACAACCTGGATAACCTCAAGAAATGGGCCTATGGGAATCTGATGAGGTTTAACAAGACCAAGTGCAAGGTGTTCCACCTGGATCAGGGCAACCCCCAATATCAATCCAAGCTGGGGGATGAACTAATTGAGAGCAGCCCTGCAGAAAAGAACTTGGGGTGCTGGTGTATGACAGGCTGGACGTGACCTGGCAAAATGCATTTGCAACACAGAAAGCCAATTGTATCCTGGGCTGCATCAAAGCAACGTGGCCAGCAGGGTGAAGGAGGTGATTCTGCTCCTCTGCTCCACTCTGGTGAGACCCTGGCTGGAGTGCTGCATCCAGTTCTGTGATCCTCAGCACAGGAATGTCATGGACCTGTTAGACTGAGTCCAGAGGAAGGCCACCAAGATTATTAGAGGGATGGAACACAGCTCTTATGAGCAGAATCAGTTTTGTTTAGGCTGGAAAAGAGAAGGCTTTTGTGTGACCTAATTGTGGCCTCCTAGCACTTAAAGAGGGCCTATAAAAAAGAAGGAGAGGGACATTTTACAGGTGCATGTAATGATAGGACAAGGAGGAACGGTTTCAAACTGAAAGAGAGTACAGTTAGATTAGATATGAGGAAAATATCTTTATGGTGAGGGTGATAAGAAATGAAATAGGTTGCCCAGAGAAGTTGTAGATGCCCCATCCTTAGAAGTGTTCGAGGCCAGGTTGGGAGGGGCTTTGAGCAATTTGCTTTAGTGGAAGGTGTTCCTGTACATGGCAGGGGGGTTGGGACTGGATAATCCTTAAGGTCCCTTCCAACTCAAGCTGTCCTATGATTCTATGATTTTATGACAACATATACTTAACCTTCGTGTGACACCATGGTTAAGATAATCTAACCTTGTATCTTTTAATATCAAAATCTTATTCTTCAGTAATACTGTACATAGCAGAAAAAGAGAAAGGTAACATTTTCTGAAAGTATATAAGCAACTGTTCTTAGAAACACCATTCTGTTCATTAGCTTTATCATTGCTGCACAAAGGATCTGATATAAAAATCAATATTTATAAAATTGTTATCAATATGTGGGGAAGAGACTCTGCAAGTACAAAATTTGCAGTTAAAAACCTTAACTCTTAGAAAAATACTGTACACTTTGCTTTTCTTCCTCTCTTGTTCTCTAAATGTTAATTTTATTCACAGAAAAATACTGAGAAACTCTCCACATAAGTCATGTTTTGAATTGCAGAACCATCTTCCATTCTGAAGAGGTGTCAGGGTAATAGCTAGATGTTATTTTCTTGTTGGAAGAAATGGATGTGGGTAAATATATTTCATGTTGTTCATTGAATAATTTAACAACTTTTGTTTGTGTGACTAAGCTCATGACTTTTAGACTGCATTCCTTGTTAAATGGTGGGCAAATTAATTTTCTACATCAAATTAGTTGTTTTTTTCAGGTACAGCAGAGTCTTAAAACATTTTCCATGAGATTAAAATAAAAGATCCAGTATAAATGAATATTTATATATATGGACTCATAAATTCATACAGAATCAAGCCAGACAGCAATAAATACTTGAAAGACAAAGCAAGAAAGCAAAAATCATAAAGAATCACTCATAGTTTGTATGTATATTTTTCAGATGCTCTTAGAATACAGAATAAAAGACAGTGCAGAAACAGATGAAATAAGCTTAAAGAACTGGCCCTGTGATTCTCTACAGTTTAGTCATTCCTATATCCTGCCTAAATCTGGTTGAGAGATCTATACATATCATCAAAATCTTTTAATCATGAATTCTTTCACTCTAAATATACACAACTAACTCCTGTTAAATTTTAGATAGATTTCCCTTGTACATTCAAATGCCTTGTGTCATTGTTTATTTCCAGCTGGAAACTAAGCACCACACAGCTGCTCATTCACTCTCTTCCAGTGGGATGAGGGGAAGAGAATTGGTAGGGTAAAAGTGAGAAAATCATGGGTTGAGATAAGAACAGTTTGCTCACTGAAATAAGAGAAAATTAAATAGTAATAATTATCATAATTTTAAAATTTGCAATGAGAAACAAAATAAGACACAGAGAGAGATTAAACACAAGAAAGACAAGTGATGCCCAGCCAGTTCCTGAGTAGTGGTCCCCCAGCCAACCTTAGCCCTAGTATGCTGCAGAGCATGATGCCATATGGTATGGAATATCCATCTGGCTGGTTGGGGTCAATTGTCCCAGCTGTGTCCCCTCACAACTTCTTGTGCACCTCCAGACTCCTTGCTGGTAGGGTCATGTGAGGAGCTGAGAAGGCCTTGAGGTTATGTGAGCACAGTTCAGCTATAACAAAAACATCTCTGTGTTATGAACACTGTTTTCAGCACAAATCCAAAACATATCCCAGTACTAGCTACTATAACAAAAATTAACTCTCTCCCAACCAAAACCAGAACACTTTGACTCCTCTTTTGTGTCAGTTTTGAAAGAAATTCTGTGACAGTAATTCCTGAGATTCTTTAGGAAGCTTGTGGCTTCAAAAGAGAAAACCTTTTCAACGAGGTTGTATAGTTCATCTTTGTTCCTAGCTCATATAAAAGAAGAGTGTAAGGGTTTTCTTTTTTTTCAGAGTCAGCCTGACAAAGGAAAGAGAATGAAAAGAGTGGAAAGAAACACCTAAAGACATAAGATGGGACTGTAAGAATATAGTATAATTTCTCTTTCCACATACAGACTGATCTTTGAAATTATCCTGCAATAAAAGAAATGGGAGTAGCAGGAGGAGGAATCAGTGGAATATGTACAATGAGCAGAAGCTTTCAAATTTCACCTCACCTAGATCTTGTGAGGACAGTTGCAGCTGCCAGGCAATCAAAGACTTCACCTGCTCTACTCTTTGAGGAGTATTTTAGGGAAGTTCACAGTAACGCAGTAGCAAATCTTCCTGCTCTGCTTATGTCGATGCATCTGTCAGCAAATTCACTTTTACAGATTTCAAGAATACATTGAGGTGGAAGAGACCCACAGGACTTAAAAGTCCAACTTTTAAGTGAGTAGCCTTGGTGCTACTGAGCTAATCTCAGGATCCCTTTACTTTACATTTATGCTTAGAGTAATCTTTTAGACTCTAAATAGTGTGGATTTTGATAATTTCTATTTTTTTAATGAATAACAGTATAATCTAGATCTTAGATAGATGGAGGAAAATTCACAATAACTTACGTCAATTGAAACTTGTTAAAAACTGCTGTGGCAGCTATCATCACATATAAGCTTGGTAATGTTGTACATTTGGATTTATCTGATATTAGATTGCTTGGGTTTTTTTTGTAGACACTGAGTGCATTATACTAAAGTTGCTTTCTGGTCTTATTCTGTATGACCACCTAAGCTATGTATCAGAGTTGTAAAGCAGAGAATTTTATGGTATATGAACAGATATAAGTAGGAAATTATTTGATTTTTGTTGGTAATAACAAAGTATAGATACCCACAGCAGGAAAATGGAGATGGTCTGCATAAAACCAGTGGAGGAGGAATAAAGTGTCATTTGCTACAGCAAACTCTATTACTAAAAGACAGAAGATAAATACATCTTGCAAACCTGTTCAGAAGCAAGCAATTTGAAGGAATTCGAAATTAAAATCCTAACATATCAAATGTCTGAAGTTTTTTACTTCCTAGTTGAACACTGGCAAGATAATGCAGAGAATAGAATTTGTAAAATTGTAGAAGTCAAGATATGTTATTGTCTTAGTTCAAAGTAGAACTAAGATATCTATGTTGACCAATAAATAATCCCTCTCCTTTAAATTTAGAAAACAGAACTTTAATTAGGAAAAATATACGTAAAGAAAAAAAAATAACAGTTCTTAACCACAACACATGTATATATATATATATATATCTACAACAGCAGTCTGCAACAAACCCCTCTACCCCAAAATGACAAGGCTAAACAGTCTAAAAGGTCCTCTTGGCTACTCCCAAAAAGGGAAATGCAATTATATCCACAGACAGCAGGTGGCGCTGTCGCGCCCACCTGGCTGGGCTCTCTGACCTGTTGGTGCAAATGATGGCTGTGTTCTGGTCAGGAGTGATGGTCGTAGTCTGATCGAGAGTAGTGGTTTCCTCCTGTCAACGTCCTGCTGCTCCTCTGGATCCAACGAGAGGTGCTCAAGGTCTTCTGAGCCCCATTTATGTACCCTCAGGGAGCACCCAGTCCCTCCCCCAGGGCGGGGACTCACACAATGGGTGATTAACTCTGTGAGTCATGGGGTATTGTTGAACCATTGATGGCCCGTTAGCAGCCACACCCCCTCAGGCTGGGTGTGAAGGTGCTAACGCCTACCTGGGTGACTGCTGCAAATGGTCCATTGTTCTTGGGGAATGAATAGAGGGTGTAGAATACATAGCTTTGATCACCCCCACACAGTGATAACTGCTCCCTCCTACTGAACTAGTACAGTAGTGAATGACATTCATATTATAAATCACTGGATAGTGCATTAATTGCTGACTTCAGGTCAAGTTGAGATGAAAGTTCTGTAAGTTGAACAGAAAGTGGAGCTACACATAAAACTAAGCAACATCACAAAGTCTAGGAATAACATGTTGCATCTCCTGTTCCATTTTAGAAGGAAAAAAAAGGAGGGATTAAAATTTCAAGAACAAAGGAAAGAGTTCATAATCCACTTTTCCAAAAAAGAAAAGAGATCATAAATTATTGCAATCTATTAAATGCACATAAATTTACATTAATACAAAACTTACACAATTTCAGTGGTTTATAAGGTGATGTTTTAAAACTAAAGAAAACAAGCTGTGCATAAGGAGACAGCAACAGGGTCAACAATTTTTCAGAAAAAAAAAAAACAGGAACAACAACAAACAACAAAAACAAAACCAAAAAACAAAAAGGGCCTGTTTTCTTTCTGATAATGGTTAATGAATAAGAGAGGGTTTAAATCATGAACATAGTTCAAGAGTAACAAAAAAACTACTAGCAAGTTATAAAAACTGAACATTGAAATATTGCTTCAGGAGTCTGATACATACCTTAGCAAACAATACATTTAATATTCACCTCTTCAGTGAGGTGTTATTTCTTTATTCAGAGAATTAGCAACCTAAATTGAATGATTTTTTCTTGATTGGAACTGCATTTTCATTACATTCGTAATATTTTTTCACACTCAACAAATAAGAACCCTTTTATTGTTGCTGTGATTGCCTTTGTTTTGATTTTTTTTTTTTTTAATGAAAGAAATGACTGACAAAAACTAAGATCTTGAGTTTTGGAGAGGCAGAGGAAGGGGGCTGAGGACCTGGTAATTTCAGAGCTCTTTATATTAGATGCCATTTTCCTCTTCAGCATATCAAGAGACATTTGATAACAGCGGTACTGTGTAATTATGAAGCAATTCAATTAAATTCTATATTCAGATACTTAGATGACATATTTTTAGAACAAAACATCTTTTCTATGCTTATAACCAAAACTTTAAGCCTACCATTTTAAATGCAAAACTGAAAAGGGTAGTCCCAAGAGACTGCCTGTGTCTCTATGAGAAAGTATATACATATCTATAATATTTTTGGCTTAATATCTGTCTCAGTGGTCTGAAATATTTGTTATTTATTCTGCTGCTTCTCCTTCCCACACATTGTTGTTTATAATTTTACTTATTTAGTAATAACAGTAGCTAGAAAAAAACTTTACAGTAAAATAATTACATCAAGATAATAGTATTTCTTTGACTGATATTTGTCATAATCACCACATTCTTTCTTGATGACTTATCTAGAAATTACTGTAGCTTATTAGTGTAGGAAATACTGTTGGAAAGAAACACTAGCATGTCAATGTACTACTTTTCTTCTTTTTACTCCCTCTGAGTAATTAATTCTGTTTCTACTTCTGTTCCTAAGAAATTAGTGCCAGTAAGCTGCCCATCATAGATCTCTAAATGTCATTCCATAGAATGATTTTATAATATTCACTTTAATGTCTGGTTTTATACTTGATCTCCTGACCTCTCAATAGAGGTCAAGTGTGCAATTCTCTTTCCAGATGTTTATTGATGATATTGGAATTGAATCAGACTCTAGTGGCCCGAATCCCAATTAGAGTGAAGACATGTAGGTTCACATATTGTTGCAAATTTAACTGTTCCACCTCTGATTAATTATATATTTGACTTTAATTTCTTGTACTCAACTCTTTCAAAGTACTGTGGGACACTAAGTCCCCCAAGAAAATCAGAAAGTATAGCAAATGACATTATTTCTTCTATTAAAACCTTGATGGTACAAACTAAGCTCAAAAAGTTTTCGAGAAGTTTGATACATAGATATAGGTTAGATATAGATAGATAGAGATATGAGATACTGGCAAAGTTTTCTGTTGGATTTGAAACATTGACATCATATGACTTATTACCTGTACTTGACAGTTTATCATCTGTACATGATAGATTTATAGCATGCAGTCTTGGAAAATCTAGGTGAAGATTTGGTAATCAAGTTCTCTTTGTAGAACTGGTGACTTATTCCTTCCCATCCCTCTTCCATCTACCAAAGAGTTACTCTAAGCTTCACCTTATCAATGAGAATCAATCCATTTTGACAACTGAAAACTTTAAAAATAGCCTCTCAAACATGCTGTTATGTTCATTTTTGAAAGTAAAGTACAAATACTGAGGAAACTGAAGCTAACTCTCTGCTACTGACACAAAAATTCCTCTGTTCTTGAGTCATTATAAAGTTTTCTCCTGCTAAATTACTTGCTCAATTTTACAATAAAAGCAAAAATGTAGACAGTAGCAAGTCATGATGTTGATTAGCTGTGTGTCAGGGTATGTGGAGGAAAAATATTTGCTCCTTTAAGGTTGCCTGTAACAAACCAGAACATACAAATCTGACCAACACAATGATAAGGAAGGTAGTGGTAAGAACAACTCTGATCAGTGGCATGAATTGGTAAGGATATGTCACGTATGAAATTGTTTCTTTTCATGGTTTTGATTCCTTGATTATTTTTACTGAAAGATTATTATCATGAGAGGAAACAAACAAACAGAACACCAGCAAATTAATATAAACTGCAAAAGAATTCAAACCAACAATCAGATGACTAGAGAACAAAATTCCCAGTACCTCATTTCTCACTTCTGTGCCCTGCAATGAGGATGCAATCTAACCATTTTTATGGCTTCTGAATATTGCTGGTTTTGCTTATCCCATATCTTTAACAAGTACATTGAGAAGTATTTTTGCACTTACCAGTTTTTAATCTTTCAGTAAGGAACTTCTGTAGAATGAGAAAGCTGTGGATTATAATTAAGCATAAGAACTCAGTTCTCCACTTAATGAATGGCTGTTCTGATCATTAAGCTGTGTTGCAAAGAGTGTGTGCAACCCTCATTGTTACAGTCTGAACATTTCTGTCTAAATTCCTCTTGAACCTAGAAGCTACAAATACTCAAAGTCTAATGATATTCAACAGAAAATAAGGGCCTAGAGAATGAGATTAGGCAAGATAGGAGTGCAGTTGACAATAGTGCATTTACAAGAATACAGCTGTTAGACCTCAAAAAAAGGTGCAGGGAACTGTTTGGTTTTGTTTGCTCGTTTTAATGTTTTCCCCCCTTGGTATTTCCTATAATATTTAGGATTGAGCTTTTCTAAATTACTTTCTTAAGCTTAGGTTTCTGTGTCTAGATCTTTATTACACACTTGCTAGTTCATAGGATAGGAAGTGTTATTATCAACTCTTTCTCACAATTTTCCTTTCTCACAATTTTCCTTTCTCACAACTTTTCTTTCTCACAAGAGGGTGAATGCTCTCTGTTAATTTGTTGTTACATGAAAATAGACTGAAATGTCATTCAGGAGTAATGTATCTCAGAGAAGGCATGCAAGTTGATATCAGCTATTTTTCAGTAACATATGACAAATTAGTTTGTCTTTTACAAGGCATTTGTACAGAATAACAGAATAATCCATACTGGTTATGATTGATAAAGGGCCCCTTGTGAGCATACACTTAGCACAGGAAAATCAAACACACAAACAAATAACAGACATTGTGTGAGTATTCAAATTACACATAATGACATTTACAATCAAAATATTAATGTACAATATTATAAATGATAAATATAAATTATATTACAATATTATAAATTAGTGTTACAAATTTTTCATACATTTAAGAAGTGATCTTGAGGTGATAGAAGTTTTATTGTCTTTTTCTACTAATTGCTATGTTTTGTTGAATACTAAGCCCAAAACTCAACCAGAGGTTAAAAGAACTGTGTCAGTAAAGGATATAACAATTTTCTGACCCTTCCTCCCTTAGCTTTTCATTAAAGCAATTATAGAATCCTTGAAAAGATTCAACTTATAGTCTTCTGTATGCTTTATTTAGTCATGACTTTTCATACTTTAAGCGACTTTGAAGATTCCTCTAATTCTGAATAAATTCACTTTCTGAAAAATTTAGATAATTATTTAGATAGAAAACAGTAATTAAAGAATAGCTATTCAACCTATGACTGAATGAGCACGCACTTTGGAGTAAGGCAGTTATGTTCAAGGCCTTATTCTACTCTTTTTTTTAAGATTTTCAAAATTAGTCAATGTTAACAAAAGAGAGTGAATTCCATCTTCTCTCCAACTTCCTTCCACTTTTTCTGGCACCTTGTGATTTAGTTTTTAGCAAATTTATTTGGGACAGTATCTACACCTTAAATTTCTTTGGAATGAGAGAAAAACTAAACCAGAAAATGAGCAGAAAATGAGGTTCTTTGATTGTCCTGGAACAGTCTAAATTTTCCTTTTCACCTTTTTTTTTTTTTAAAATAACCGATATTAATGCAATCACAACATCAAAGAGCTATTTTTTGTTGTTATCTCTCATAGACAAATCTTTATAACTGAAAAAGTTTTAGCTATGTATGTAGTCCAGTTTCCAGCAGAAGTTGCCATGCAGCATTCATTTCTAAACCGTCTGGTTTTCTTCCCTTTCCTTGAAGTACACTCATCTTACAGCTTCAGATTAAGTGTTGCTGGAGAGTGGAGCTCTGATTAAGGAGATTCTGAATGTTTGGTGTGACTGGCTTCTTTCAACCTTTCACACTGTGCATTCACAGATTGCAGAACAGCAGAATGGCTGAGACTGTCAAGGACCTCTGGATGTCATGTAGTCGAACCATCTAGAGCAGAGTCACCCTAGAACACATGCACAGGATTGCATCCAGATGAGTCTTGAATATCTCCAATAAGAGAGGCTCTACAACCTCTCCAGGCAACTTGTTCCAGTGCATCTGTTGCCTGTTGTTTACATCAGTAACTCGTATACTATTGGGGAAAGTACTAGGTGGGGTTATTCCTGACTTTCCTGTGAATATGATGCAATTAAATATTAACAGTTTAAATATTGGCAAAGAAGGAAAATATATAAATGTCACTACCTGGGAAACAACTGTAATTATGTGAGACAACAGTGACATTGAAAATTATCTTGAAAAACTGAGGAAGTAATCCAGGTCAAATTCTATCAATTCTAAGGAAAAACATGTAGGAAGGGGGAGAGGGAGAGGTGGGAGAAGACAAAATGATAAGGAAAAATATAAAAGTTCTCTTTACCAGCTGGGAAGCGCTATTTCAGGAAAGGATCTGAAGATGCAAATCACAAATGAGGAAATAAAGTGAAATAAACTGACAAATTTAGCACAGAGGAGAGCATCAGGGATTGTAAGGATTTGCAAGATATGATCTGTAAGAAAGCACTAAAGGAACTGAGTTTGTTTAGTCTAGAAAAGAAGTAGTTGAGAGGAAACCACAGCATTCAAATATATTAAACTGTAAAAATGAGATAGTGATGGAGCACTTTTCATATTCTCCTAGGGAAGAACAAGAAATAATCAATATAATACACAGCAAAGACAGTTCAGATTTGATACTAGAAAACATAATTGTAATGTTTCCTTTTCAAGCTTTTTAAGAAAGGTACTGGGATTTCTTTGGAAATCTTACAAATATCTTGGCTGGTATACTTGGTCTTGCTTTAATGAAATGGCATATGTTCATTCAAGTATGTTCTCTTATTCCCAAAACATGTTCATGTTAGAAATGATTGTCTCTCAGTCTTGAGCTCTGTTAGATATGATCATTGCTGTTGAAGGAAATAAGTCAACCAAAACTATTATTTAAAATATTATCCTAGAATCTAACAACATCCCAGAAACAGCCCAGGACCTGACAAGTCATTCAAATACCACACTATTGACATCTGCAGCATTTTTCAAGGCTCCTTCCTTTGTGATTCTCAGACATACAAACATTTCAAAAGATGGTCTTTAAGATTATTTTTAGGCTTTTACATTTATTTGAAATCAATTATGTTACAAATCAGTAAGGCAGCGAAATGGAGTGATGGGCATGAGACTGCTGAGCATGGATTTCTTTTTTTTTTTTTTTACTCAGTTAGTGACTACGCATTGCCTCCAGTTTATGTTTTGAATAAATATTTTGCAGAAAAAAAATATTAACTGGGAACATCTTAAAATCTAGTTGAGTGCAGTATCTGACAGTACTACAAAATTTGTAGAATTATCTTGCTAGGATAATTTAGAAAGTATAGAGTTTATTGCAGTGGCTGAGAGAATTAGAAAAAAAGAAAGTAATTTGTCAGTTTGGTTGGTTTGTTTTTCCTTTCTGAATTATACTCTGATTTTTGGCAACCAGTCACATTACATACATTTCTGTATTTCAATTTCTACAATTACAGTTCAAAAGGGTTCCATCTATTTTATGCATATAAAATTTACAGTGGCTGCACGAAATTTCTAATCCAATCAAAAATACATACCATCTCTCCACTCTTCTCTGCAACCCCAAATCAGATGCTGTTTGTCCAGATTTGTAAGGTTTATCTATTCAAACAGATTCTATTTATTTGTCTGAATGTGACATTATAGTTGTTGAATGCACCTAAAATACCCTAGAATTTTAAAGAATCTTAAGGCCTCATTAGTCAGACATAATTATGTGGGTAAAAAAAAAGGAAATTACATTAACAACAGGTATATCAATTGCTTTTGGATGTGCTTGAAAAACTACTCTGGGACATTATCTAACTCATTTAAGTACATCAAGTACTGGTTTGCTCATTCAGTTAAGAAAGTTGTGCTTCAAAATCAGAAGGAGAATAGGTGACAAAGACATTAAGGACAAGCCCCAAGCTTAGTTTTCAACTAGGATCTGAGATTAGATATAAAATCCTAAAAGTTCACCAGTACACTGATAAAAATGGATATCATTCTTTCTGTTTTGTTTCTTGGTTTACTTCTGTATGTATATAGTGTATATTTATTTTTTTTTAATTCATTCGCTCTTTTTCTCCAGAGTTCAGTTCAATTACAACTGGGACCAAAAAATAAACACCTATCATAGTAACATCTGACTCAAGTTATAACTACATGTTGGAATCTAGAGATCTTCATTCAGAGTTATAAATATAAAGCAAAAAAATCGAATATATTTGGATCAGCTCTCTTGTTTTGATTTTCAAAGCTTACTGATCAAAAATTACTCTGCTGGTTTACCATATATTTAGGAAGAGAAGTTTCTTTTTGTCAACAAAACTGAACTTTCAGTGTTATTCTGGTTTGCATAATATGATGGAGTGTTGCCCTATAGCTGAATAGAAACAGATGCATATGGAATAAATAACAAAAACAGACACAGATGGTGTATCACATGTATAACTTCTTAATTTATCCCTCATTGTGTGATACAATTATCTCAGCAAGTAGGCTGTATTCATTCCCTTTTCACAGATTCTGCCAGTTCCTGCAGCGACACTTTTCTGGATCATGCTATTAACTGCCAGGGCAGCACAGAAAGACTTCTCAGTCTCTTGTTGCACCCTCTCTAGGTCCCTTCCATGTCTATTTTGCCTTTTGTTTATTTTTTTCTTTCTGAGTAACTGTGATTAAAATGAAAGGATTGTTTCAGGTGATTTTTTCATGAGAATAATGATGTGGTTGTTTTTAAGGAAAAAAACAAACAAAAACAAACAAAAAAACCCCAACAAACCAAACAAACCCCATTCCTATATATTTCCTATATTGTATTTGCAACTACAGGATCCTCTTTTCCAAAGGATAATGTGCTATTTTAACTTCATGCTAAGAATTCATATTTACCTCATGAAATTTGTATAAGCTCAACTTAATCTCAACAATGATGGGTTTACTCTGAACTTTGCATAATGAATATTAAATTGGGACTTTGGTTTGAATAACAAGATGCTCAATGTTTGCCCATCAATTTGTAAAAAATATTTTTTATCATAGCCTTAAATATGTCTTTAAGCTTATAGAAATCATGAGCATATAAATACTATTCGTGCAAGCATTGAATTAAAAGGTTTTTTTTTCACTCCCATGAAAGTGCCCATATCAAAGTAAAGATCTGTCATCAAATTTGGCACTGAAAAGGAGGATACCCTGTGAAAAAAAAGTTATAGTAGTTTTCATTTTTTTCCCATCCTTTTTTCTTTTCTTTTAATGAAGATCAAAAGTTTAATCCATTGTCACATAATTGACAGTTCCTGGTTCCATTAACAATACAGAACTATGTGCTTGTCTCCATTACTTTAGGTCAGTTTTGCATAAATCCATGGCTTTATGACACTTTTTGCACAAAAAGACTGGAAAGAAGAAAACATTTTAGGCAAGCAGACAAGAAACAACAGTGGAACAAGTTGCCTAAGAAGGTGGTAGATGTCCCATCCCTGGAAACAATAAAGGTCTTGTTGGATTGGACTCTGAGCAACCCACCTAGTTGAAGATGTCCCTGCTCAGAACAGAGGGCTTGGACTAGATGGATTTTAAAGTTCCTTTCCAAAGGTCCCCAAAACCATTCTGAGATTCTACGATTTTAATGAATATGTAAATATGCTGTTAATATTTAATATTATTAACAGACAAAATAATCTGTTTCTATAGAATAATTTTCTTAAATTTTGCATATATTTCCTTTAACACCAAAAACTGCTATTAGGTATGTTTTCAAATTAAAAAAGAAAAAAAAAGTTGAGATGAAGCTGATATATGGTCCATATCTGTAACAGTGCAGAATAAAAATCCTCTATACACTGGGTAAGTCTGATGGAGAAATTTTTGAAAATGTCTTTTTGCTGTCAAAAATCAAATAAACGAACAAAAACTAGTGTGAAAATACTCATCAGGAAACAGTTTAATTCAAAAAATTGTGACACTTTTTTCTTCTCTATGGTCATGGCGCTATATATATATGTGTATGTATATGTGTATGTATGTATGTGTATATGTATGTACATACATATATATGTATATATATATAGGCAGGAACATTCCCCATACTTAATTGAAAGGAGGGCACCGTGCTTGTATTCTTGTCTGGTTTTGAATTTGCTCTACCTCAGTTATTCCAGAGTTTTTTAATCTGCTTCTTTCTGTTTTCCTGAAGGTCTCCCACAAGGTCCTAGATATTTCTGGCCAGGTCTTTTTTTTCTGATTCTGTTGAAAATAGTAACAAAGAATTAGATAGTAATAAAGAATTAGATAGTAATAAAGAATGAAGATAGTAATAAAGAATTCTTTGCTGTTTGTTTTCAAGCTGTACTCTCCAGCAATTCTCATTTCTCTCTATCCTGAGCTAAAATTGGCCACCTAGCACACACGCATGAAGTAACCATTCATATGTTTGCTTATGAGACTGACATGCTTCACTGAATGTGCTACATACTATACATCTGACTAGCATTTTTATATGGAGGAGACAAGGTGCATGTTTGTGCTTGGACTACAAAAAAATAATTAATAAAATTAACCAGAATTACTAAACAATTGCACATTTCTGTATCAAACTAAGATTTCTGCTGATTATTAAGATGCCAAATAGCAGAAATGTAATGATTTTTTTCTATTTCTTCTTTTAACTTACTGAAAAAAAATTCTTATTAATTTGCTAATTATTTAGATTCTTTTATTTCCATTACCTTTTTTATCATACAATAAAAAAGGCAGATACAGAGCACCATTTATCTTCTTTATTCCAAAGAAAGCAGTGTAGAAAATATATGTCTTTTGTGTCAGCATTAAGAACCATTCAGTAGAGCTTTTCTGATTTCTGGTGGTGACAAAAGCAGACAGCTATTAGCTCCCCATGACTTATCACAAATCCTTTCAGCTAGTAATATTCATGTTCTGTACTTGTTAAATAAGTGAAAGCACTCTGATATGAGAAAATATATTTAGCTGCTCTTACTGTTAAGAAATGTGTGCAGAAGATTTGCTTAAGCATCCAACTTAAACGGGTGAATTAAAATTCCACAGCTGTATAAGTCAGTATATAGGCTCCATTTTCTGACAGCAATATGTCCTACAGAGTATTTCACAAGTGTAAAATTCTAGAGCTGGAAAAGAAAATGACTGGTTAGATATTTAATCTCATGTTCACTAGAAGAAATTTTTTAGAATATGGGAGTACATATGAATGCCTGGTAATTTCCAAACTGCATTAATATATCTTGATGTGTACATTGTGTATCCTAGCATCAACGCTAAGAACAAACAGTTGTGTTGTAATGAATTTCTGTCCTGAGAAACTGGAGAACCAAGATTCTAGACCTGGGCATGTCACACTTTTTTTCATTATTTAGGTTGCACAAAGCTTTAGATCAGTGAGGTGTGGTATCTGTGGCAGCTATTTCTTACAACAGCAGGAGTGTTTTTTTTTCTAGAGCTTTTCTAGGTCATGTTTTCTGTATGTTATTTCTCTGTTCTGTGAATGAGGTAATTACTTCAACAAGGGATGGAAAATGTTCAGATTTTCTATTCCTGGACTTGCAGTTCTTTAAATCTGTTTTCACTGAAACAGGGGAATTTACTTTCCTATCAATAAACTAGATTATATCTCAAGATCTGACTTCAAAACATTACAGTTAAAAATGATTTAATTTTGACTTACCTTATTTAAAGCATCACTTTTTTGATCTGCCCTTGAATTAAGCACTTTACTGGAATATATACTTGTGGTTTTAGTGTTATAGGATACTATCTTTCATTTTAAACAATTTATGTTCTCTGAAGTATTTTCCTCACAGTACATGAACTTCAATACAATCAAGTCTTATTTATTTTCTTCTAGAATGCTGTGTAATAATTGCATTATGGATGCAACAACCCCCCCATGTCATAAATTTCTTTGCTTTTTTTACCTTTCTGTGTGTTTTGAATTATTTCAGTCCAAGAGAACATTTAATCACATGTATTCATACACAGAATTTTGCTTCTTAAACAATTCATTTTGCTTATTTTTTCCTTCATAGAAACAAACTTTATTCTCCTAACTAATAGAAGATGATAGTTTTTTTATTGATCAACTCAGATATTACCTTTCTAAAGATTTGAAACAAATTCTGTTGATATATATGTAAATTCAGAAAATTATATTCGAACACATTTTTGATGCAACCAACACCAAAGTAAAAATATTTTGTTTTTTCCTAAGTAAAATCCACCAGTTTTAATACTTTGAAATAATTAACAACAGCAGCAATGCTACTCCTTCCACCACTTCTACTCTTCCTCACCCCATAACAGATTATATCTTCTTTTTCAGGATTTTCAATTAAGGCATGTTACCCTTACCCTAACCCTGACCCTAAGCCTAACCCTAACCCCTTAGAAATATTTTACTAAATTCAGTTTTGAGGGTTTTTTTAGTTTTTAGTTTTGTTATTGTGTTCCTAATTTTCCTAATTATGTAAATAGTATTATATTCAACAATACCATGCATTTGAGAAGGTGCCAGTGTTACTAAAAAATGGCAGTCTAGAATAAATAATGTCATATGTTCTGTGTTTCTGTAATCTTAATCTCTCTGCGTCTGGAGATGATATGAACTATTATCAAAAGTAATATGGAATTAGGTAACAGATTTTCTGCCCATTGTATAGGGAAAGTGTAAAGGAAGTGTAATAAAGCATTTATATTTTATAATTCCTGGAGATTTGTTGGTTAGCAATTACCAGAGCCATTGTCCTTAGTGTAAGCAAGCACTAAAGAGACATAAGTGTTTGAGGAATCTATGATTTTGGTCCTTTTTTTTGCCCAAAGTGTGTATTTTCAAAGCATGTTTTTCAATGTATGTTCAGGTCAATAAGATGACTCAGACTTTTCTTATTTTCATCAGAAAATATAGATAAAAATATCTGTAAGTATATAATAGCCCCACAGACTGAGATAACACTAACACCAATTAAAATTAGCTAAGTCATGTTAGTTTGTTATAAGGAGACTAGACAACAAAGAGGTAAAAAAATTATTATCTTCCGTATTATGAGAGTATAATTATTTCATTCAGGTAAGTTTCAGTGACATTTTACAAGGAAGTGATAAGTATGGTATTCAGGTCTTGTAACTTAACATTAGGAAAAGTTTAAACAGATTTGTAACATTCACGAATGTTCATGGAAAGACGAATCTACAAAATTAGACAAATCAAAATACTTAGCATAGAAACAAAATCTTAGGAGACATTTTTTTCTTCTCTATAAATATGCAAAGAATGAGTGACTATTAGCACTGATACAAGATGAAATAGATACAAATTAATCAGTCTGTGAAAGGTCAGCCTGAAAGACCAGAGAATTTACAATATAGTCTTCCATGGTAAGAAATCGGGAAAATTCAAGTGTCTATAAGACAGGGGACATTAAATTTATACAGATATTAATAATAAGGTTGACAGAGAAGGTTAAATAGCTGATTTCTTTCAAATATGTTGGTTTTTTGTTTTTTTTTTTCTGAAACCTGTATTTTTTCCATTTTTAAGGGTTAATTCTTATTTTAAATTGCTACTTTATTTGACTGGAATACTATTTGTTATTTTAACTCAGCAATTTATTTAGCTATTTTAATGGTAGTTAAACATAGTAAAATACAGTAAATCACTTAATCTCAAATGAGGCAAAGCACATAGACTATGTTCCTTTAAAGTCTAAGTCTATAGGTATAGCTATCAGACAGATTGAATTATTCATATTCATATTGTAACTCTCATATGTGTAAAAATTGCAAATTCTTTGGGTTTGTATTGGTGAGTTTTTATTTTTTGTTTGTTTTGGTTTTTTTAATGCATTAAAGGTAAAGGGAGAAAAGGAGGTGAAATTAATAAAACAAAATAATCAAAAGTAAAATACATTGTGTGGCAAATACAGTGCATTTCCTGCTTAAGTACTTTTCACTCAACAGACTCCTCTCATATGTGAACAAAAATTACTGTACTTAGAAGTTCTTACATCAGTCTTTCAAATCCAAACAGAGATGCAATAGTCACATATTTTTTGTTGTCATTTTTTCTTTTGTTGCCCCCCGAGGATTGGAACAATGACATGTTTCTACTGCAGTAAGAATGAGCATTACAAGGGAATCTGGTCATTCACAAACCACTTAGCTGCATACATTAAACAAAAATTTAAATTTTGAAGCAGAAAACTGCCTGCATCATAAAACAGGTGTTTCTTACAGATATTTTTGTGTATGTATATATGCATATAGGCTCCATAGTCTCATTACCTCAAAAAAAAAAATGAACCAACTAACAGTATGTCTTCCAGTTTAATGAGCCTCTAACTTGTATGACATGTACATTCGGGGCTGCACTAGTGAGATCACTACCAGCAGAACCAGGGTCATGATACTTCCTCTTCGTTCAGCACATCTGGAGTGATATATCCAATTCTGGATTCTGTGGGAAGAAAAGGATTTTTACATGTTGGAACAAGTCCAGTGGAAGTCATCAAGACAGTCATGGTTGAAGCACATTCTCAAATCTGAAGCTGAGGGATCAACCCTCAGCCTTGCCTCCAGAATGTTTGTTCCAGTCTAGAACTACCTTATCAGATGACACAGAGAAGATGAAGTCAGACTTTTCTCAGACTTGCATAGAGGAATTTGGAAACAAGGTGCATTTTGGGAAATTCCAGGCAGAAACACTTAAAAGTATTTGACCATGGTGAATTTTAGCTACATATTATGCATGACATGATTTTTCTTTTTTTTTTTTTCATATAATTCATACTTATTTCTCTAACAGACTTTGCATCTGAGCTCTGGAAAGAAAATTTGAATTTTCTGTTCTACAGTTCTGCATGCCAACTGTGGCGGTTTGACCCTGGATAAAACACCTGGTGTGCAGCAAAACTCTTTCAAGGCTTTCCTCCCCACNCTGGCCTGCAAATCTCTGCAAGACTCTGCTCCACCTTGGGGGGTCTCCTTCTCAGCATGGGTCCTCTCCCTCCGTGAGTCTCGGCTGCAAATCTCTTCAGGATCTCTGCCCACCTCAAGGGCCTCCCACGAGGTAGCAGCTTTTTTCATGCCTCCCCCTGCTCTGACAGGGGAATCTTTGCACCCCAATGGATCCCATGGGCTTCGAGGGGACAACTCGTAATCACCATGGTCATCACCAGCGTATTCAGGGAATAATAGTTTTAAGTCCTCTCCCTGATCTGTGGGGTCCCACTCCCTCCTTCTCCTCTTCTCCTCTTCTCCTCCTGCACTGACCTTGATGTCTGCGTTGTGATGTTGTTAACCCATGGCTGCCGAATTCTAACTACGCCACAACTTCTTAAATAAGTTTTCACGCAGGGACGTAACTTAATGGTTCAAAAGCAGGAAGTTTTCCTCGGAGCTGGTCCTCCTTGGCCCTGCTCTATAGTATGGAGGGAAACTTCCAGATTGGCCTTCAACAGAAGCCAATCTTCCTCTTATAAAAAAAAAAAGCCTAACCAGATAAACCCACGACACTAACTTTTTTTCTTCCTACAGCATCCAAACAATGAAAAGGACCACCTTTCTCCTTTTATGAAATAATGATGAGATGTAAAATTCAATAATTTTCACAATAAGCCTATCAAGGTGTTACACATCTGTGTGCATGCTTTTAGGTTCTGGCAAATTATAGAGATACTCAGTTTAGATCCATAAGCAGACAGAAATACCGAGAAAATAATAGTATATTAACCACTTTCATGAAACAATGTTAAAAGGTTTGCTTTTCCATATAAAACTTTTTAGGTTGTTCAATAACGAAATTGTTCTTATCACACAGTTCCACTATGCATTTTTAGCTGTACAAAACCGTTAATAAAACAAGTTTTCATATTTAAAAAAATAACAAAAAAAAAAAACCACACACAATAAAGAAAGAGTGGAGTTCTGTACTCCTGGTAGGAAACTCAAGACTAAATCTTGCAACCTACTCCAACTGTATTATAGTTCTATAGAAATTTAGTAATTTAGAAATTTAGTAAGTCATACCAAAGTCTGCCAAGTTTCATTTTTAACTCATTAGGATTAGAAGTTTTCACCATAATTTTATTTTTATTTTCTTATAAGAAAAAGAAAATTCTTACTGGACTTGATTCTGTGGATGGGTCAGTCTTACTGATATGGTCTTTGTAGATTCTTTGGCATGAAATAACCATGTGTTTGGGTTACTGTAGCCATTATTCAAGTGGTTTTTTGTCTTACAATTTTACAATAGTTTGTAGTAGAACTCTGTGTCATGCTACATTTCATTACATCATTATGTGATATGACACAGTTAAATGAAGTGTGAGGTGATATAAAGTAATGACTCATCAAGCTTAGAGACAGAAATATAAAAAGAGAAACACTGAGTCAAAACTGTAAAAAAAAATAGTGTTTCCTAAAATATTTGTGGGCCATATGAAAAGTAACAACATCTATACAATTGCTATAATTGATAACATTTCTACTGTAAAATAGAATGGGTAAACAGAACACTGTCTTATTGGACTGAAATAACTTTTCTAGTCAAGCCTGGTGTTAAAAGTATTGAGCAAAATCTGTCTCAAAAATACATTACTAACATAACTGTAAAAATGGTATAAAATCTTATTTATTATTCTCTCTGAAAGATCAGCATTGGAGCTTCCTTATAGGGAGCTTCTGCATGGAGCAGATCTTTGTGAATTTTATTTCTTTCCCTGTTATCTCAGACTGTCAAAGGGTCTGGGGACTGACAGATAATCTGTTTGGTTTATGTTACAATCAGATTGGGAAACAAGGATAACATAATCTAATTTGTTCTCATCTGCTTTCAGCTGTGATTTTTTCCCGTTTCTTTTCCTTGCGGTAAAGTATTTGGTCATGTTTGTATAGATAATTCATTACTGCAGAATCAGAACATCAATCACTCTTTCACATTCTGCAATTCCCTGTTCACAACATTAAGAAATTCTTTGGCAAAATTATGGAGTCATTCATTTGAAGTTAACCCTTTTCATTTTAATAAGGTTGAATTAAAGGTGCCAGTGCCAAATACAAAACATTAGGCTTAATGTTTCATATATATAGACATGAACAACTAAATCTGAGAATGCATTTGCTGTCAAAGTTGCTGGTAGGTATTGGAAAGCACTGATGTGTATTTATTAAAGGTGCACTTGGGCCCAAAGGTCATAATATGAGTAACTCACCAAATTTTAAGATCTCAGATATTAACAGGGGTTTTGGTAAAGAAAACTCGATTATCTAAATTGTTACATAGTTTCTTAATTTTCACACTAAACTTCCTTCATTTTTTAAATAGTATGTATAGAGATATAGATCAAAACACTATATAGTTTTAGTTACCTCTTTGAAATTACTCTAACAATGTCTATAAAGTTGAAAACAGGCCTCAGAGTGCAGACCCACTGCATTTTATGCAGTGGGTAATTACATCTCTGGGAAGCTGTGGGGTTTTTTTTTGTGTTTTTTTGCGGGTTTTTTTTGTGTTTTTTTAATCTTAGATATTAGTATGAATACTTTTACTTCAATGTAAAAAGAAGTAACGTAAGCAGGAAATTAAACTTATCTAAAAAATTAAAAGTCTGGAATCTGAGAAGAATGATTTTTGCAGCCTAGTAGGCTGGTTTCACAGAATCACAGAATATTCTGAGTTGGAGTTTTGTTTTGTTTGAGTTTTTTATTAAGCAATCCTTAATTATTTTTAATAAGTCATTTACAGTTATCTTATAAATTGACTTATGTAATTTAACTCCGTAAGAAAACCATTGCCATTAGTCATTGTGTATGTCTTTTCAATATCTCAGAATGTCATTCTGCTGCTTATACTTGGAAAATTATTTCATGCTCTAGTTCTTGGAAGAAAACCATATTTTTAAAAAATTGTTTTCAAACATTTTGGGGGAGAAAAATGGGAAGAGAAATGCTGAACAAAAATTAAGGGGATATTGCTCTAATGAAACTAGAAAACTATCAGTAGTACTGAATGGCTTCAGAATACATAAAATTAAAGGGAATTATAGGACTGTTTTGAGGTGTATGTCACCAAATCCCATGTGTAAAGTAAAACTACTCTGCTATTTTTTCACACCTCTTTTGATCAATCAGCTGGAATCTCATTGATCTAGCAGTTTGAGCTTTAGTTGTAGCTGACCAGCCTTCTCAAAAATAAGAAAGACAAAATATCCATTAAAAAAATGAAAAAAAATTATGTATGTATATATATATAGAGAGAGAGTTCCTAAGACGTATTGATATCTTGAATATGTCTTCACATCACCAAATCAGCACTTTCACAGTGGCCTACTAGTTAAGTAAAACTATCTAATAGCTTGTGTAAAGTAATGGTTTCATGTACTGCATTCAACTTAAGGAATAAAAGAATCATCACAAAAAGAAAAGAGAAAAAAAGCACGCTTTAATAGTTTTTGACCTTTCAGGAAAAAATACAGTGGTATAGTCCACTTCCCTACTGGATGCTAGGCTCAGTGACACAGAAGATAACTGACAGACCTTGAAGTTTCCTAAGCTTCAATATAACAAATGAAAGATACTGTAAAGAATAAAGTATCCTTAAGATAGATATCAAACATATGTCCATTGTACCAAACCAACAGTTGCAAAGTTCTGGTATACTTTATAAAAAAGTCAACATTATATTACTTTCATTTCATACCTTATATAGGTTAAGAAAGTATTTAATTTATTAACTTTCTGCATACAAGATGGTAGAAGACCTTTGCAATGGAATCTGTTTGTACAAAGGCAAGAAATAGGATTGTGAAAATCATTTGTCTTAATATAAAATATGAAACAATAGTTAGTTTAGTTTCTAAAATTGAAAGCTTTTAAATTGCAGTTATATATGTCCTATTTGTTTGAAGTCATCTTCTTTTATTTACCTAATTAAAACTTTCAGTTATCTATGTAAACCATAAAAGATTAGATAATGTTTCGTGTCTTTAATTTAATTAGAGTATTTGTACAAAATTATACTAGTGTTTTGGAGTACAGTGCATTAATCACAGATAACATCCAAATGCTCCCTCGCTTCTCCCATGTAACAGGGAACAAATGGAAGGAAGGTGAGACATCTTGTGAATCAGATCAGTTCTTCTAGCTGTGTCCCATTTCAATCTTTTGCCTACTCCAAGCTGCTCTCTGGGGTGGTGAAGAGTGGGAAAAAGAGAAAGCCTCAAGGGTGGCCAAGTAGTGCTCAAGAACAGACTAAAGACTGGTGAATGATCAACTCTATTCTAGTTACAAACACAAGTCACCCCACCATCATACATGTTGATATGAAAAAAATCAACTACATCACAGCCAGACCCAGTAACTGGAGAGATGGTATTACGTCTGAGTGACTAAAAATATGAAAGGCATACATATAAACACATATAAGACAGACCTCAACATCAAGATCTATGAGCAATTTGTTGAATCCTGATCTTTTATTTAAATGGACTGATGATCATTTTGATGAATCAAAAGTTTCTTCAGAATAAGGTAACATATTTGCTCAAGAATGTGTAAGCAGTTTGTTTATAAAACATGTCTAAACAACATTGCAGATCTAAGATGAGAAATCAAATATGCCACTGTTGCAATATGTTTCTCACCTTAAAGATTTATTAGGTTGTATCTTACTCTGGAAAATTGTGAAGTTTATGAAAAAAAAAAAGAAAGAAAAATAAATCATGCAAACCCTAGAGGGAAAAAATATTCAAAATGCTTGAAGTATTTTCCTGATTCACATCACTTGCTTTTTATTAGTATGCATTGATCAAATGTAACCTCAAAAAAGCAGAAGTCTTCTAGCTTCTAGTCTTCGGCATAAAGCCACACAGAGTTTTAGCAGTGGTCTTTTTTCACTGTGAAAACTATAATTTCCTCTTTTTAAGCTATATTTACAAGACAAAACCAGGACCCCCTTCAGAAGACACAGTCTTGATCTTCAAATCTACAACATAATGAGAAATTATAGTCATTCTGTTTAGCAGAGCTTGATTTATTCTCTATTAATTTTTTTTAACATACTAATAACTCAATGTAACTACTGTTTAGTGGGAAACCATTCCATAGTTTTAAAAGCTTTGTTGTTTTTTTTTTTTAGGAAAAAAAGCGCTTCTGTCTCAAGTTTAATTTGGTACAGGAAAGTTCATTGTAATAATAATAAATAACTAAGTCCTGCTCAAACAAATTCACATTGTTCACATTTTCCATGATTTTATAAATGTTACTGTATTTCTTCTGAGAAGTGCGATGTTTTTCAAAACTGAGAAAAGTTCCTTAACCTTTATAGGGATTTTTTTTTTTCCTGAATCTGTCCTTATGAGCTGTCTTGGTATGTGTTTCTTAGTCTTCTCTCTATCAGGGAATAGGGGAGAAAGGAGAAGTTGAGATGATGTGAGCAGAATTAGAAACTGCATTCAAGATATGAACATACTGTTACTAGTGACTGTGGCTTAATGAGGTTTTTTCTGCTTTCTGCGTTATCTTTTTCTTTCCTTGGCTAATTCCTCTTAACATAATACTTTAACTTTTTGACTTTACATGGTATTTTAAGAGCCAAATACTGCACGATCTTTTTTTTTTTCTCTGTGAAAATTACAGGTGCAATATTAAAACTGTATCATATATATGTCACCCTATAATAGGAATTTTTAATGGGATTTTAAACTGCTAGGCTGCTAGGCTACTACTCTTAATGTATTGTATTACACATCATATGGAACATTGGATCATTATATCATCTACAATGAAGGAGTCTTCCAAAGTTAGTGTTTTTCCATATTAAAAAAAAAATGAAAAAAAATAAGTCTCTTCAAAATTCCCAATAAGCCTTTGAATGAATATTTATTAAAAATCATTATGTATACACCTTTACATATGATGCAATACAAAAGAGTTGACAATACTATTCTAGCTGAAAACAATGATTCTATCATATATTAGAGCTCTCTGAGAATGCTGACAAATTGATCTCGTTAATAAGGCCTGGTAGCCTTTTTAGAAAGCTTTGACGTGGTGGCTGAGCAAAGGATTGGTAAAAAATTCATCCGCTATGTGATAACATGGAAGACAGAATGTGAATTAAAAACTGCAGAAAAGGTAGGAAATGAAAGAGTTGAATAAGTCTTATCCTACAGCAGGTGGTTACTAATGAAAATTCACAGAGGTCTGCGTAGTGGTTTTTATTTTTTTTTTTCTATTTCAGTGGGCTTAGAGCGATTTAAAAGAGGAGCTATTTAATGAGGATGCCAAATTAAGGCACAGAAAAAAATAATTTGGGTTTATAAAAACCTAAACTGACTTAACAAAATTAAGAAAATGGCTAGAAGATTAAAAAAAAAATAATTCAAGGAATAACAATATTAATTATACAAGTGATGGACCAGTGTTCAACCTGTCCTGATGGCAACACTGCTGTTATCCCAGAAGCCAAGATGACAGACCAATATATCGTCTTGACCATGCTACTTTCTCAAGGCAATATGTAGACAGATACAGCACACCAATTATACCAGCTAGTTAAGAGATAGTTTATCTTTCCTTCCACAATTTTTAATTCCTTCTATCTTCAGACTGCCACGGCAGAACTAATAATAAATAAATATTGTCCTTCCTACTTAGAAAACATGTTAATACATAATTCAAATATCAGTATGAAAAGCAAGAGTAGACTATGAGTCAACCATGAAAGTTTTGTTTAGGAGTATTGACTTATTTTTTGGAATTCACTGAGTTTCTGTTTATGTAATATGTTGTATATAACATAGAGAACTGAGTACCATATCCAACATAGTTTTCACCAGTAACTAAAACTGAAATTGTCAGAAATCTGTACTGCTCTACCAAAGGAAAGTAAGTGTTAATGCAGTTTTTAGATCCAGGTATCCTGTATGGTTTTACAGAAGACTACGTATGCTATTATTCCCTTTCACAAATTGAAATATTAAGCTCAAAATTGAAACAAAATAAATTGGAAATTCACTAGTCAGCTGGAAAATTGGTAGTTATCCAGACAGTAGTTAGGACATAATTTGACAATCACTTATTTAACCCTAGTAATAGATACTAAACACATTTGCAGAAAAATTGCTGGCAGCAAGGAAGTCTTTAGGTAGTAGCTAGTGTGCTATTTTTGGGACAATGTAAATCCACATTTCTAGTACAAAGATAAAATTTAGTATTTAACACTCAACATTTTTGATGAATGGTTTTAATACACTATCAGGTATTTACTAAATTGATCATCATAGGTGATGTGCCTACTGATATTTAAGATACCTTGGGGGCCTGGTATATCCAAAAAAATTTTCTTTGTGATTTGACACACCTGCAAAAAGAGCTTGGAGAGAGGAGGTTTGCTCTGCACATCAATGCAAATAGATGTCTAAATCTATGCAACATAATCCCTGTCTCATCCTTTTATACTAATATACTGCTCAATATATGAGAAAGAAGTACTAAAGAGGTGATACAGCTTCCTATTAAGACAGATTGATTTAATGAGAAACTTTCTAGGCCACACTGTGTAGATTAGATCTCAGCTATTATGACAGTTCAAACATGTATTTCCTAATAAGATAACTTCAACGTATGCAGCACTCAAAAGACTAAATGTTGTAATTTTTAAAGCAGTTCTAAGAAAATTAGCTTTTCTAGTGAATGATTAGTTTAAACCTAATAAGACATCTATAGCACGACTCATCTAGAGACATTGAAATTTATTGTGGTTGTTCTTTTGTAGCTAACTGCTGATTCACAAAAACACTGTTTCTCCTCAAATGCTCTCTCAGACCCTCTGGCTACATGTGTATAACTAAAGCCTAGGGAGACTTGATTTTACTTATGACCTTTGTTTAGGCAAATACCTTGCACTTCTAAAATGGGATAGATATGAAGCTCCTGAAAGCATGCATTTCTCTTCAGCAGCATGAAATCAGGCTGTCCTAGAAAAATAGATAAACTATGACAAATAGGTATTTTATAATTATTGAAAACAAAATATGAACGATTTTGTTGTTTTGGGTTTTAAAAAAAAAATCATAAATAAAGTTTTTCTGCTGGGAATTAAAAAACTCGGTCCAGCCCTGTAACAATAGTAAATTTGAATGAGATTTACATGGATACAGTTTCTAGTCAGCCTTAAAAATTATACTTCTCCAAAGAAAAGTGATGTGTTTGTAGCTGCAGTTTTGTGATAGGTAGTACTGCTGCGTTTAGTTAAAGTAATTATTAAAAAAGGATGTCTCATACAGAGAAATTCTGAGTCCAACAAACACTAAAAAAACCCAAAACCCAACCCAACAAACCACATTTTAGGTTTTTCTGTGATGTTTGTGTCTTTTGAGTATAAAACAGTCTCAGAGAAATGTGTAGTGATGAATACTTGTGTCTGAGAGTGTGAGGAACTACAACATAACATTTTTGGAAAATACAGTTGGTTTTGAAACCTGAAAACATATCTAACCCCAAATAATAATGCTTATTTGCAAATGTTATGCAGAGAAAAAGAATTGCAAAAAAATTTTCTCCAGGATCCAAGTCTCCCTGAGTTAAGAGGGACAGGATGAAAGTCCACCAGATTAGACTATTCTAGTCTAATCTAATATTGGTCAAAATTAAGAACACCTATACTGAAACTTAGTCAGGACTAAATACTGATTTATGGGTACTAGTTCTCTAAGTGCAATATAAAACATTCACTCTCTGCAGTCACTCAGTTTCAAAGATACCTAAACTCAATAGATATTGCAACTGAACCTAAAGCTAAACCCAGTTATCCTTTAGACTTACAATGAACATTAAGGTGAACAAGGTCTGTCATGTCTCAAAAGCATACAAAGAAGGTCCTTCATTCTGTCCAGATCTGTTTTTCATTTGCAACATTCAGATCACTCCAAGCCAAGTGTTGAAAATCCCCCACTAAACAAGTGACAGAAGCCAACATTGCAAACATATAGTTTTCTAGTGTCTGAAATTAAACAGCTAAAAGCAATAGGAATCTACCTGTAGTGTGAATGGTGCCGAAAGTATAATGTCTGTGCTATGTACATTCTGGGAGATTTCATTCTGGACTAACTGTAGCCTATGGACAATGACCCAACAGCCATTAGGTACCTTCAGTGTTTTCTTGAAATGAAGCAGGGATGACTTATGATTAAGGGCCTGGTCATCTTATATAGCAGAATTAATACAGTCAGATCTATTTTTTTTTTTAATGTTCACTGGACAGGAGGTTATCAGCACAGTAGTAGACAAAGGAAAATGCAACAATCTGGCTCTGTTTTGGGAGGAGATAATAGTTTAGTTTTTTCTCAAGTTAAGTACAACTAAGAACCAAAGTCTTACATGTCTTCTGCGACATGTCTTACAAGGAGCAGATGAGGGAACTGGGGTTTTTAGTCTGGAAAAGAGGAGGCTTAAGAGGATCACATTGTTCTTTACAACTACCTGAAAGGAGATTGTAGGGAGTGTAGTTCCTTCTGCCATGTGCTCAGGGAAAGGGTGAGAGCAAACAGCCTTAAGTTGTGCTGGAAGAAGTTCAAAGTAGATATTAGGAAAAAAAAAATCACTGAAAGAGTGGTTAGGCTTTGGAATAACTTGCCCAAGGAGGTGGTGGAGTCATTGTGTCTGGAAATGCTCAAGAATCGTCTGGATGTGACACTTGGGAATATGATTTAGGGGTCATTATGGTGGTAGAAGGTTGATGGTTAGACTAAACGATCTGGAATGTCTCTTGCAACCTTGATGAATCTGTGATGCTGTGTATTTATGGCATTATGGGTAAATAATCTAATAAACTGGTTATATAGAAGGTCCACTCTTTGTTTTCATTCAGCATCTGTTCTCCAGCAAAGGTAACTTCTGAACCCCAGGTGGGTGCAGATGACTAACACAGGTGGGAAGGGATTGAGGGAGGAGCAGTAGAACTGAGCCATATGCTTATTATTAGAGATATCCAAGGGAACCCAGCTATAGTCCCATTACCACTGTTTTTTATTTACTAGCTATAATCATTTCATGCAGAAAGTTGAATGGCTATGTGAGATACACTGGCTCCTTATAAAGAGGAAAGAGATTTCTGAGTCAGGTATTCTTAATCACGCTTTAGGTTACCTAAATGTCCATTTTCAGTTCTGAATTACCCAGTAATTGCAATGCTTTCATTGTACTCAGCTCTGAGATCTGAACCGGTCTTCCAATTGCTGATTTTTTGCTGTCAATCTCCTGGCATATAGGCAATCACAAAACAGCATAAACTGTGAGGATGCCAAATCTGAAAAACTGCTGTAGTTCTTCCTAGAATTAGAGCATTTGAATGTTGAAGAAGAAGAATTGAAAAAATAAAATAATAATAATTCTGGGAATTTAGACTAATGCAGCTGCTGCTGTTGTTAGTGAGAAAAAGCACATGAAATGCAAAAGAGGATGGTGAGTTAGTTAGCTTCACTGACAGGACATTCATGCTGATTTCCGGTTGTTTTGCTCTGAATAAATGTACTGATACTGCAGTAAGGACTTTACAATGATATTCATGTCTCACACTTGGCTTTGTTACCCATACACATCAGTTGAATGATGGAAATAAAACTAATTAAAATCCTGCCCCTTTTCACAGTAAGAAAAGATTTCAAATAACCATCGCAGTCTTAAGCCAAAATAATTATAAAATGCAAATCTGTATCAGATATATTGGTATCTTGTAGTTATTAACGTTTATACCAAATAGAAACTTAATTTCAAAATCACGCTTTCATTTATATTAGTTGTACTTCTCCAAAAAAATAGATTTGCAATAGAGTGTTTTGGAAGACTCTGAGGTAAATAACAGAGGAGAGTATGGATAAAAAACCTAACTTAATGTCTTGTAAAACACAAGTAAGTGTCCTTTTCAGGGTGAAGAAATTCAGAATTTTGTCTAGCCAGAGTGTATTCTCATAAAAAAATAGTCAGATATGAAGTTTGGTTTTTTTTAAGTGAGTAAGCAAACACATCCAAAATTCATTTTTTGCATCCCATATACTTAATTATAACCTTAGAATAATGAATATTTTAAATGAGCACTGAAAAAACCCCAGAATTTTACCTTTAGGACCTATTTACTTAAAAAAAAAAAAGTACTTTTGATAAACTTGCCAGTTAAAATTGCAATAGTTTTAAAATCATAAATTTGCCCCTCTACCCAATATAGGCCTTGACACAAATGAAATACAATGCAATACAGTGTGATGTCATGATGTCACTTCCTCTCACCTCTTTCCCTCTACCTTTCCTTTTTTTTTTTTCCCCTTTTATTTATAACCTTATACAGCCTCACAGAAATAGGAAAGTTTTAATTTGTTACTAAAATGATTTTATGAGATCTGAAATATAAAAACAAGTATGATTTGTACAGGACAAAAGCATTTACATTTTAGTTGGAGAGTAAATCCTTCTTCTGGATGAACAACTTTGTCAAAGTATAATGAACATGAAAGAATTAAGCACTGAAATGCACACAATTCTCCCATTAATGACAGAGAGACCCTATATAACCTCATCGGACTAACACCTATGCTAATCCACACATCATAGATGAATTCAGCACTAAACTTTAGCTGCAAATACGGGACTCACCTTAAGAAATCTCAATCCAATGTTAAGCCCCATCATGCACTTTTAAACATTTCATTTTCAAATTCACATACTGCCAACTGCAATGTCCGTTTTCAACAATAAATCTGAATATCCATGCTTTTTATTGTTTATTTAGTTTTCTGGCTAGTGGGGGGTTTTTGGTTTTTTTTTGTTATTGGTTGGTTGTTTTTTTGTTTTTGTTGTTATTTGGTTTGGTTTGGTTTTTTGTTTGCCTATCTTTCTTTGGTTTGTTTTTTTTCTTGGGAATAGGTGTTTCATTTGGGTTTGTGGGAAATTTTGTGGATAATAGAAAACTGAATATGAGAACTAAAATATATAAATATAACCCCAGGTCAAGGAAGTCATATACTATTTAGTTTAAATGCGTTTGGCTTTCCAGAGAACTATGACATGAAATGGGTCCTGGCATGAGCATGATGTCAAAACAAAGAAATTAAAAGATCTGTATACTTTATTCAGAAATACTTTAATTGTATGGTATTTCTGAGTTAAGTATCACAGTGATGTGAGTTCAGCAGCCGCTTTTGTAGATCTGTTAGGAAACCAAGCAAAATTTTCCAATAGAGATTTTAGTTAATGTATTTCCAAGCACAGACTAATTAACAAAACTGGCAGTAACTATTTTATAGAAGAGTTATCCATTATTTAAATGGGTACTGTTTACTGTTGTATGATCAGACCAGAAGGCTCAGACATGGACTCATAAATTATTGTCATGTATCTTTATTGTCTTTTCTGATATGTTGAGTGTTTATTCACTGACTGGATAGTGATACAAAGAAATGATTTTCATATAAATAATAAACATTTATTTAATTGGAAAACTCTGCAACAAATTATTTTTCCATCTCTTGGACAACCTAGCTTAATGAACAGATAATTTGTAATTAAACCTACGTGAGTATGTAGCTGATGTGGAAGCAAATATAATGTTTCTCAAGAAAAGAGTTGAAATGGGCTGACATGCCAAAGGTTTATTCTTTGAATCTGAAGCCGATAGCATATATAACCTTCAAGGTTACCCTAGGGAAGGAAGAAAGGAAGATGAATGAGAGGAGAAGGGAAAAGTCTCCTTGGAGAGAGTCAGGAAGAGAAGAAGTGTAGGGCCCCAGGTGCAGCAGGGAGTCTCATGATCCTATCAACATTGACAACCACACTCTTTTCCTCAGAAGAGCTATACATCTCTTCAATATCCTCTTGAAATTCCTGTTGAATAGGCTTAACTAAGTGCAAGTGTTGCATACTGGCTGCTAAGTGCTTTGAATGGTTATTTGTGTAATACTTGCTTGGTATAAAAATGACTGTTACTGTGCTGGTTTTGGCTGGGTGAGAATTAGTTTTCTTTACTGTGGCTAGTATGAGACTGTGTTTTGTATTTGTGCTGAACACAGTGCTGATAATACTGAGATGTTTTTGCTATTGATGAGCAGGACTTACACAGAACCAAGGCCTTTTCTGCTTTTTGTACTGCCACACTGGCGAGGAAGTTGGGAGTGCATGGGAGGCTGGGAGAAGACACATCCTGGACAGGAATAACCAAAGGGTATCATATCATATGACTATTCCCAGTATATAAAACTGGGGGAAGAAGGAGGTAGGAAGGGGCACATTTGGAGTGATAGTGTTTGTCTTTATTAAGTAACCATTACATGTGATGGGGCCCTTCTCTCCTGCAGATGGCTGAACTCCTGCCTGCCCATGGGAAGCAGTGAAGTAATTCCTTGTTTTGCTTTGCTTGCATGTGTGGCTTTTGCTTTCCCTACTAAACTGTCTTTCTCTCCACCCACAAGTTTTCTAGCTTTTACCCTTCTGATTTTCTCCCTGATCCTGCTGGTAGGGGAGCGAGTGAGTGCATGGGGCTTGTCTAGGATTAAACCATGACACTCACTTATTGTTTGTCTTGCAGTATGAAGTCACAGAATCACAAAATCACAGAACTGTCACTTTGGAATCCACAATCTCTGTTGGGAATCCGTTCCATTGCAGCAGAGAAGTTCTTCCTCATATTCAGGTGTAACTTCATGTGCATCAGTTTCTGCCCATTGCCTCTTGTCCTATTGCTTGGCACCATGAAGAAGAGCTTGATCCTTCCTCTTGACACTCACTCTTCAGATACTTATACAGCTTGATTAGGTCCTCTCACAGTCATCTCTTCTCAAGGCTGGACAGGCCCAGCTCCCTCAGCCTTTCCTCATAAGAGAGACGCTCCAGACCCTTAATCATCTTTGTTGCCCTCTGCGGGACCTGCTCCAGGAGCTCCATGTCTCTCCTGTGCTGAGGAACCCAGAACTGGACACAGCAGTCCAGATGTGGCCTCAGCAGGGCTAAAGGGGCAGGATCACGTCCCTTGGTGCGCAATGCTCTTCCTAATGCACTCCAGGATACTGTTGGTCTTCTCAACCACAAGGGCACACTGCTGGCTCATGGACAGTTTATTTTCCACGAGGCCCCCTAGATCCTTCTCCACAGAGCTACTTTTCAGCAGGTTGGCCCCTGCCTGTACTTGTGCCCAGGATTATTGTTCTGCAGGTGCAGGACCCTGCATTTGAATTTCATACAGTTCTCTGCTAATCTGTCCAACCTGTAGAGGTCCTTCTGAAGGGCTGCACAACCCTCCTGGGTATTAACCACTCCTCCCAGCTTTGTGTCATCAGCGAACATGCTGAGGAGGCCTCTAACCCTTCATCTTAGTTATTGATGGATAGGTTAAAAAGTACTGGGCCCCCTGGAGGACACCACTAGTGACAGGCCTCTGTCACCTCTGTCACCTTGTGCCACTGATTACAACCCCCTGGGAACTGCTGTTCAGCCAGGTCTCAATCCACTTCAGTGTCCACTCATCCAATCCGCACTTTCTGAGTTTGCCTATTGTGAGAGACAGTGTCAAAATGTTGCTGAAGTCAAAGTAGACAATATTCACTGCTAGCTTCTCATCCACTCAGGTAGTTGTTTCACTGTAGAAGGAAATCAGGTCAGTCAAACATGACAACTTTACTGACTACTTCTGAACACCTTCTTGTCATCCATGTGGATAGAGACGGACATCAGAATGAGGTACTCCATTACTTTTCCATGGATTGAGGTGAAACTGAGTCTACAGTCTAGAAGCTATCAGATGAACAGGGTGGGGAGTTTTTTAGTGCAGGATTACAAATACAAGCTAAAATGCATCAGAGTTAAGAAACAGAAGGGAAACAGGAAGATTTACATGTCAAAAAAAACCCAACAAAACCAAAACCAAATAAAAACCCCAACCAAAGCCCACCTTCTTAGCAAAAATAGAATAACAGTGCTTCAAAATGAACCAATGCAGGACAGTGAAGATAAGAATACATTGCCTAAATGCTGCCACCAGAGCTTCAGGTTGCTGCAAGGAAGAAGGCAAACTAAAACTACAAATAACTTTAGCAATATTTAAGCCCTTGGCCCCATGCAATACATAAAGGGCTCCATAGTTCCTGTTTTGATCTAAATAAACACAGCCTCACTATCCCACTGAGGCACTATTTTTTTTTTTAATGAAAACCTGCAAGAATATTTAACTCTGGGCATGAAACAACTTTGTCATTTGCTTAGTTCCATCTGCTAGTTCTCCAGGTCTTGAAAAAAGACCGTTGGGATAGCAAAGCCAACAATTAAGATTTTAGACAGTGATTTCTTTGAATTTATCTGCCTGAAGCCAGAAAAAAAATCTGAGAATGCTGAAATATTTTTCTCTCAAACAGTACATGATTTTTTTAAAGAGAAATACTCTAAATATCATAAATCAGCAAATTAAAATCTAGATCTTCTTTGGGCAATTTTAAAAAGATAACTAATACTCTCTCTATATGTATATGTATATATGAAGATAAGCAGTATCTTTAATATAAAAATATCTCAGAATAGGAAGAAAGGAGATGGAGAAATGTAAGGACAGCATAGAAGTAACATGTGCCTTTCTATCAAAAGCGGGCTTTCTTTGAAGATATTTCTTTGCTCTTGTGTTTCATTAAAGTTATTTCAACAGCAAGGGAAATGAAAACTTGTACTATGTTATTAATCCTTAATGAAAGAAACAGGAAGAACATGCTTTCTTTCTCCTTTTCACATTGAAGTTAAGTATAATGTTTCAGGCTAGTAAATTTTTCTTCATTCTAATGGATTTTCTTTCCCTGTAAACAAATGGAATATCTCATTTGCTCAGACAGATCTGTGATGATGCACATACAGCTCTATGTATTTATGGTGGAGGTGTTTGCAACTGAATACAGCAGCTAAAGCCAATAAACCAGATGCCAGAATGTTTTGTAGCACTGTCTTGGGGACTCAGAGAAAAAAGATGCATACAAAGGGATGCCCCACACTATTGCCAGCCTGTTTCAACCACCACTTTGAATTCTTGCCACATCTCTAATTTATAACTACATTCTCTACCCTTAAAATCTGGTTAAGCAGGAAATTGTTTTGGCTGGAATTATATGGGCACATGGTTCTTTCACAGTGTTCAGAGACTGCATCTGGATGATCTGAGCCATATTATTTAGCCTGTATTACATCTACAGGAGATCTTAGTGTCTGTAAGGGTTTTTCCAAAAAGAGGAAGCCATATCCTTCATTTGGATATGGCTGAATTTATTTGATTGTGCCATAAATTATATAAGGCATTCAGGTTTTCTTTTACATGATACTATTATTAGCATAAGGCTGTTGCTTCAGCTTTAGTGAAGTTAGATTTGGATTTCTCACTCCATAACATTTTTTATCTCATCTACTTTTATTTATGGTATAAGCATCAATCTTGCTGTTGCCATAGGCAAAATGGATTAGAAGAAAAAAGCAGCAACAAAGCACATACACATGCAGCCTCATTTGCATAGTTCCAGCAAAAGCATATCTGTATTCATTCATTTCAGCCAAACAGCTTGTCTGTCAGGCTTTGCTTCCAGTCATGGTGTTGCTAACTCATAACACCACTCTAAATACATTAAAATCCAGTTGTAAGATTACATATTTGGTTTGTCTCTCAGCCATGTGGGTTGTGGGGTTCAAGTGCATGAGTTGCTTCTGGATATGTTTGTTGTATCAATACATCCAGAGTTGTTTCATTACCCATTTTAGTCTCTAATCTTTGAGAAGAACTCCACTTATGGAGCAGCAGTCTCCATAAGTGACCCATTCCAGTCAGCATTTAAATTAGGTGCAGAAACCCTGAAGATTAGAAAATAAAAAAGCTTAGAAAGAAGGCCCTTTGTTCATGTTAATTGGTCCCTTAAATTCTCTACCTAAGACTTCTATTTGATAAAAGAAATTAATAGCAGTGGAAAGAAAATAAAACAGACATTAAAACAAATTATAATTCACAAGTAAGGGTCAAGTTTATAGCCATTATATTTTTTAATGTTTATGTTTATTTATTATTTTTTATGGGTTTTTATATATAAAACATTTTTATATTTTGTTTTGGTTTGGATACAGAAAATTCATTTGGACTACAACATGAAGTAACTATCAGGTTCTTACTGTACTTGTATTTCAAAGTTTACAATATTCAAAGAAGAGAAATTTAAGATGGTGGTACTCTCAAATCCCAACATGTTTTTTCAAAAATAAAATGGACAAACTTTTCAGATCCAACTTCTCAAATCCTAGTGTAAAAGCTTTTCCATAGGTAGCTTATGGGGTTAGGTGTTAAATTATGTCATCTGTTTATTAGATGGAGTTATTAGGAAAGCTATTTTTCAGTAAGTATTTTGGACTACCTTGTTTTTAAATCTCACAGCCTCAACTCCATTCCGGACACTAATGTCTGTAGACACTGTTGATGAATTCTGATGCAGAAAGTGGAACAACTCATTTTCAGCAAAATTTTTCTTATGCCACAAAACTCCTATATTTCTTACTCATATCCAGAGTTTGCCATATTCATTGTAAATGGGTGCATCCAAGCTTTTCTGCTTCTTCTCAGATATATTTCTTAGCTTTCACAAATAGAAAATATTTTTGGAGAAATACTTTTAGAAATTTAACAACGTAGATTATGTAGAGAGGGAAGGTTTCTAGCCAGGCATGAGAAGTAGTACACAAGGTTTACATGGATGATAACGATTAGATGTATTGTTGATACAGCTTCTAAATATTGCCAATGCAGTATCTAAATAACAATTCTATCATCTATTGCAAGACATTATAGTATCATCAAATCTTGGTCCCTCCTGTTGAGTCATGAACTCCAGTGAGACCCCTTTGCTTTCTAAATTTCTCAGAGAACTCTAGGTGCAGCTAAGTTCACTTAGTCTCAGATTTGGCCAGTGATCCTTATGTCTAAGAAGATATAAGCAGGTTCAGGTAGAAACTTATGTACTGTCTTTGGCCTTGCAGAATTCACAATTGCAAATCAGCAAAGCACCTGTGTAGCTATTTCAGGATTTTATCTCTGTATTTGACCAGATCTTAGTGCTTTTATTCACCCATTCAAGCGTGCTCCCTGTCTTTGGGCTAGACATCCCCTTCAGTCACCTCTCAGGATGTGGGGATGCACCCAGAAGGTGCCTTGAGACTCAACAGACCAGTTTGCCCAGTTNTTTCTCAGAGAACTCTAGGTGCAGCTAAGTTCACTTAGTCTCAGATTTGGCCAGTGATCCTTATGTCTAAGAAGATATAAGCAGGTTCAGGTAGAAACTTATGTACTGTCTTTGGCCTTGCAGAATTCACAATTGCAAATCAGCAAAGCACCTGTGTAGCTATTTCAGGATTTTATCTCTGTATTTGACCAGATCTTAGTGCTTTTATTCACCCATTCAAGCGTGCTCCCTGTCTTTGGGCTAGACATCCCCTTCAGTCACCTCTCAGGATGTGGGGATGCACCCAGAAGGTGCCTTGAGACTCAACAGACCAGTTTGCCCAGTTGACAGAATCTCTAGAAGTATTTTATAAGCTTTTGAAGGCTGAAGTGCACCAAAGTCAATCACAAACATGTCATCTCTCTACATCTCTGGAACACATTGATTATGTCAGGATCCAGACCGTTCCTCCTGCAATACCAACTCAGTGTTCTTATTTTAGGATAGCACACTGTTTTGTCAATCTGACCAAAATCACTACTAATCATTGTAAATGTAGCATAATTCCATCAAGGTTGATAAGTATGAGCCCAAAATCTGTTTTATGTTAAAGCAATAAACGAGTACAGAAGCACAAACCATCTCTTCTTAAACCAAATATGTCATGTCTACTTTTCAAAATCACAGCTTCCTTCAGAGAAATGTGATATTAGTTGCTTCCCCCTGATTTGCCTTAAGAGACAAGAAGCTCAAAGTGCTATGAAAACCCTAATCCTTGTGTTTCTTGTACCTGTGCAGACAGCCTGGTTTTGATCCTCTTTGGCTTTGCAGAAGGAAAGATAGGGGGCATCCCCAGGAAAGACATTGATCTTCTTCATTTGCTTACTGCCATGTCTCATAGACATATGTACAGAGATATAGCCAAGCCAAGACCTGTTCTCATAACCAGGAGAATAACATACCCTTGTGCACAGGGCATACCCTCTTCCCCAAAAATTTTCAATCTTGATCTACTTGTGCTTCAAGGGACAAGAATGTAGACACCTGACGGGATTAATCTGGCCTCGTATGTGGCTTGGTTACTAAACTAAAGACCAGATGTAGATTTAGCCAGAAATTTTGTATTGTTTGAAAATGAAGACATTTCAAACTAACTTTGTGCCTCAGAGATCCTGAATTTTCAGATGAACAAAGCACTCATTAAAAATATTGTGGAATTAATTTCTCTATTAATGCTGAATATCATAACTTTAGCTGGAACTTGATTGGTTAAGAGTTTCACTGACTCATCTATCTGATAATTTTCCATTTCCTAGAATGTAAAGACTGTAAAGACATTGTAGTTGTTATAATATCTGATTGTTCAATCAGTTCAGTTATATAAGCAAGGTGATAACAAGTGTGTTTCCTGCATATAAGAATCATTAGAAATTACAATGACTTATTACGTCCTTATGTTTTACATCTGTTTACTCAGACAAAAACAGCTACTCATAGCTTAATAAATATGGATAGTAGTATTAAATAAATTCTATTTTCAATCATCATTATAATAGATCAAACAGTTAAATTTAAACTCCATTTCAAAATTCATTCTTATTAAAGATCAACAAGTAAATCTTGTAGCCACTAAAGATATATTTCTCTCACACAGGTGCATTTTTTGTGTCATCTTTGTAGAAAGCTACAATGGTTAAATTTATCTCTTTCCTCTATTCCGTGTTATCTGAAAATCAGTTCAGATAATTTAAGTAGGACAGAGAAAATGGAAGTCATGTCTTAAAGGGCATTTACTTTATCTAAGGATCAACTCAAGTATTTTAAGATTTTGTGAGGATGATACTGTGAGAAGAAAATCCAATACAAATTAATCCAAACTGTGAAATGACATTATTATTAACCCATTAACATACTTACATCACAGAAACATGATGATATGTATTTGCAGGAGAAGAAGCAAACAAATTAGAAGAAAACTCCAACTGATGCTTATAAAAAAAATAATTCTGGTGATACCTTTAAGCCCCAGGCATTTTGATTTGAAATGTCTGTTATATTCTATGTTCACACTTACAAAGATATTTGGCATCTTAATTACAAGGAATCAAGTTCTCAGGACATATATCTAACAATTATAACACTTTTTAAGTCCAGTAAGTTTTTTGTTTGTTTGTTTGAGTTTGAAGAGTTCATTTCATTTGCGTATTTTGCTAACACAAATATTTAAGATAGAAGAATAATCAACAGAGAATAACAATGAGCTGTTTGGATGTTTTTCGGGGGAATGATTTTCTGTTTACTTTGAAGGCCTTTCTGGATTAACAAGTATAAAAATCCTAATTTTGACATATAAAGTGAAATCAACATCTTTGCTCTTCACTTTTATTGTATGAGTTCATATTTTGTTGTTGCAGAATAGAATACGTGCTGAATTTTCAAAAGTATATTGTAAAAAACAGTGTTGTAGTGGTACTTTGCTGCAAACTGGAGGATTGCTTTTAATATATACTTGTTGTATGTGGAACGGTGGCCTCTTCTCCCAGGCAACTAATGATACGTTAAAGGGAAAATACAAGTTCCACCAGCATAGGTTCAGTTTGAATATTAGGAAAAATTTCTTCACTGAGAGAGTGGATAAGCATTGGAACAGGCACCCCAGGGAAGTAGTGGAGTCACCATTCCTACAAGTGTTAAAAAAAGGAGTGGTCATGGCACTTTGAGATACAATTTAGTGGACAGGGTGGCAGGTCAAAAGTTGGACTTGATCTTAAGGTCTTTTCCAACCTTAATGATTCTGTAATTCTACTAATGTTGTATCTGCATTTGTGAATGCAAGAATGGCCACACATTATTATTAGCAAACAGATTTTCTCAGCCTGGACATAGTTAAGCATGTGTTATTTAAGTGTTGCTAGAACTCAGCAACAACAAACACAATACAGTTGAGCACTTTTAGGATCTTGAAGTCAGGGGGGTAAACTCCAGAGTATTTCTGCTTCTGGGAAATGTAGCAATATGTAAGATTGAGGGACTTATTTTAGATGATGTTAGTACATTATGTTGTTGCTGAAGTTTGTTATAAACGGACTGAATAATATCCTCTTATATATCAAAATACTCCTTAGAGTAGGAAAAAAAAAAGTGTTTTTTCTTTACCTTTGATGAAAGCTTGTGCAACCCACCACACTTGAAAAAATGACAAATACTTTGGAACACAGACAGCAAGACTTTGCATGGCTGGAGGACTGCTGCAGGCATACTTTCTGAAATATGAAGGACAAAGTCATCTTGCTGCCTGCCTTATAGCTTTTTTTTAATGCATCCAAAATCAGTAGTTAAATTTCAAGTAAAATATGTATATAGATTACTTACACACATCTTAATAATAATAATTCAGTGCAATATCTGAATTATCCATTTTTCATTGGGTGAAAATGTTAGAGCCCTGGCACAGAGCCTGACTTGCTTTTCTTTAGATACTACTTTCTGTTGCATATTTGAATGACTCAATAGAACAAAGGAAAGTTGATTACTAAATAATTTACAGGAAACTGAATCATCTTTAAAGAGCACTTTGACCACTGGAATGTTGGCACATTATTTATTCAAATGTAGCTTATTACGTTATATCTTGTATGTATGTCTATGTCTGAAAACTAAACCTGTTCATCAGTGGGAGTTCTAAATGACCCTATGTAAAGGAAAAAAAAAAGTAAATTTGTTTTCTTTTTTTTTCCTAATTGAATAGTCACTACCATCTAGTTTCATGTTGTGGACTGTGGTATCCCAGCATTGGAACAGCCAGCTCACCAGCAGCTCATCGAACTGCTGGCTGAAATCTTCTCAAATCTGTCACAGCCCACTTGGGGATGGGGATTGGATGATTATCCCTGGCTCTCCTGTTCTGTTTCCTCTTCATCACTCACTATGTGAAATGATTTTGTCTTGGATTTCTGCTTCTGTATAGGAGTGAATGCTACAGGCATGGGTTGTTCCTCTGGTTCAGCTGCAGTTTGAATGGCCATGGTGCCTGTTGGTCTGTCTTTCTCCTCCTACCCTGAGGGTGTTGTCTAGCATTGAACTGTGTCCAGCAAAAGGTAACCAAGACCCAGTAAGTCACTCCTCTCCAAAGCTGCCACAACACTCTCCTTGCTAATATTCTCTCACTTTAACAGGGTCCTGTAGTTGTTCAGGAATGAATTTCCAAACCATTGGAGTGGAGAATTTCCCTCCAGCGTGGCCCATTTTCTCCCACATTCCACGCCACTCATGACTATCCTCTCTCGGGGAAGATCTCTGAATGACCTCCTTAGAAATCTCTTTTGTAGCTCTAAACATGGTGTGGACCACACTGAGAAGGTCGGGCAGAGTAGCAAGAACACACTTTCCTTAACATCGAAAGGGAATTCAAAATTCTCAAAGGCTGTTGTAACAGGCCTGAAGGAGGAAAAGGAGTTGAAAGGCTAGGGGAAACCATCCTTCCCTGTGCATTCCCATAGATTGGGTATGATTAGTAATGAATTCCCAGAAGTAGCAGCCAAAGCCAGGGCCCTTACTTCTGCCCTTCAGTGATGGTGTGGGTGATATTGAATAACAACCTACACATACTCAGAGAGGTCCAGGCTTTGCCCCCTCAGGGCTCCTGCAAAAAATTCCATAGCTGAAAACAGCACAATGGTGCAAAAACCTAATTGACTTGTGGAAAATTTAGTGATGACACAAACTGACTTTGAAAGAGTCATCACAAGAATTTCATCTGATTGCTAACATATTTCAAAATTAATCTATCTTGCATTAAAAAAATATATTATTTTACTTTCATGTTTCAAATCCATTTGAAGGGACTTAAATTATTAAACATTGAACGTAACAAGTCTGAATTTGCCTAAAGTTATGGTCTTCACTAAATAATTAGATTTTTGAAAATCACTAGTACCAAGAAATATTATGACCATAATTAACACCCTTGAAAATAATACCACTTATTTAAGTATTTATGCAGTACAGCTCTAGTACAGGCATTTATGTTTAGATACTCTCAGTGGCAGTTTAAATAGACTGTACATTAACATTTAGTATAATTTAAATGTCTAAGACATTTTTCATATTATAGAAAAAAGCCTAACACATACGCACACCCTCAATTACTCTTATATTTTTCAGCTTATTTGACTAATCTCACCAATCAGGATTAAAATGAGAAATTATGTGTGAGGGAATCCCAATAACCTTGTCAGTGGAAAGGAGCACAGAGAATGGCTGTTTCTAAGACCACCCAAGAGAAACAACTGGATGATTAAACTGCAGTTTATCATGTTTGTACTCTACTTTCTTTCATGCTGAAGGCATGATAGGAATGTTGTGATGCCTACATGCATGTATATTTTTTGGAATATCCTACCGAACATAAAAGGAAGGTTACTTAAAGTGGGCTCCTTTGTAAAAAGTAGTGCCCTCTCTTAAGTATGACATTTATCAGAATATTAATGGTTCTTTTTTTTTTTTTAATGAATCTTTCATTAGTCTTTACGTAGGTGACTTCAAAGTATTAAAGAAGACAGAACTATTTTTGCCATGGACATATTTGCCCTGGTAATGGATATTGCTCATTTCATTTATATCTGATATACTTTCTTTTCCAGTTTTAGAGAGTTCAGGGTCACAAAATATTTATTGGCATCATATTAATTCTTTAATAGTCTGCACTCATGCTTAGTAACCTTCTTTTCCTTATTTCTTCTCCTTTTTATATAAGATGAGCATGGATGCTGTCAAGTATTCTGATATCTTTCTCTTTGGGACACAGATAAAATAAATTGAAAAAAATTAATATCTGCGTTTTGTTCCTGTCTCACTCCCTATTTATTTCTCAATAACAGGATAGTTAAATATTCAAATTTATGCATGTATTCTTCCACCTCCATCTCTCATTACCTTATTAAGTAGCAATCAAAAACTTATTTGGAGACACTGAATTTAAAAGTTTGTCCTTTTATTTGTTCTAATTGAGTTCCCAAATGCCAAATGTAATTTATAGTCAAAGTCTGTACCTTGACAGAATGTTGCACAATAGGCTGCTTTTTATTTTCATATAAAAAAAGATATTCTATTTTAATTCACTATTCTCATACTCAGTAAATTTATTTTTATGGCAAGAGAAAGCAATTTCAATTTCTTCAGGGATTGCTTGGCAGAATCTAATAGGAGAGAGCAAAGAGGCCCAGGGGAGTTGGTTGATTTCCAAGGAAATCCTTCTCAAAGTAAAAAAAAAAAACTCTATTGAGGGGGAAAGTCAAGGGAGCATCACACTGGGACAGCACAGAGGTACAGGGAATTTTCAGGGATGCTCAGCATGGCTGAGCTTTGCAGCAGAGAAAATCTGCTCAGTTCACAGTATAGATGTGGTTTATTGCTTTATTAGCTATCCTAGTTCAGAATCAATGCAACAGAAACCTTCTATAGCTGATCTCAAGAAATTCTAATTTCTCATCTGTATGTGCCCCTTTTCACAGTTGTCTACATATTTAACCACCCTTTCCCAGCAGCCAAGTAATCACATTGCCCCTCCTCTGGGAGCGCAGGTTCCCTTGGGTGCCCTGCTTCCCATTATAGCTGTGGGTGTGCCAGCTCTATGTGCAATTCTGAATTGCCTACCATTATAGTAGATCCATCCACACAATATGCAAGTAGTTGTCTCAAGGTTGTCTCAAGTTCCTTGAGTGCAGCCCCAGTGCTGCCAGCCCATTGGTGGGTGCCAGCTGCTCCTGGTGATCATAGTAGCAGTTAGTTCAGTTAGTTGGTCATGGTACTACTAACGCCAAGATTGTGAATTCTAATCCCACTTGATGACCCTTGCGGGTCATTTCAAACTTAGAGTAATCTGTGATCTGTGACTCATGGAAAGGGAGCGCTACCTTGTCTGGCCAGGGGTTGGGTTTACCCAGGTACGCTACCAACAGAGACTGCCTGTGATAACTTCTTCTGCAATCTCTCCTACCTGTCACAAATATTTATGTCACTTTTATTTCCCTTTCCAATTTACTGTTTGTTTTCCCTAACATCTCTTGGCCATTCTCTAGTCATTACCTGCTTAATACATTGGATTAAAAGTTTTCTTTCTGAAAACTGCTCTTTCAGGCATTACATTCACATAGTGTTCACACTTCTGTTATCTTAACAGGTGTTGTTTGCTGGACCATTTCTTTATCATCTTCAAGAAGAAGGCAAATGTCAAGCCCATCTTCAGGAAAGGCAAATGGGAGGATTTAAAGAAATACAGACTGGAGAGCTACACCTTAGTCACAGGAAGATCGTGAAGCAATTTCTCCTGAAAGTCACTTCCATGTACATGAAGGGCAGGAAGATGATTAGGAATATCTAATATGCATTACCTTTTTTAATGTCAAAATATTTTATCTCAACAAGCACATAACCATAATTATAGCTAATAAAAATGACAAAAAATATTTCATGCTGTAGAATGAATTCATTGAAGGCAGCTTTCAGGCTCTGTCCCCTGTGTCTGTCTCTACAGAGAAATTAAATTTTTAGAAAGAAAGAGAATAAGCTTTATGGAAGTTAAGACTAATAGCCACTGATACTATATTTTTCCACTTTTAACAGACTAACATAAGAGAATGATTTTCAGCACAAGTCGATCATAAATCCTTTTGGAATTAGGCATATTCAGTTTCTCTACTAATTTCTTTTTCAGGAAGAAGGAATTAATTTAACTAGATATATAAAAATTCAACATTGATCATATAACCATGTAAAGGGGAATACATTTTGACCTTTTTTTCCAAATAGCTGATGAACTTTGCCTGATTGAAGCCATATAAGCTATATAGTCTTGTTTTGTTATTTTCTGACTGGGGTTAGAAGTGAAAGTTCTCTACTGAACCATCTGCATAATTGAGGGATCTTTCATGAGACATAAGCTTGTTGGTATCACTATTTCCTTCCTCCATGAACTATACTTTCTATGTAGGGAAGGTTGATAATTCCAATCTTGAATCTGACATTTTATTAATTAACTAGAACAAGAGAATTTGAACTACAGGGTAAATGAAAAATTAAATTGCAAGGCTCTAAATTCCTGATTAAGTGTCACTTTAGTCAGAAGTACTTTTTCCCCATCATGAAGATTTTTAAAGAGACACTAAGAGTTTCTGTGCTGTGCCAAGAAGACTGGTGCATTGGTGTATGAATTGCTTGAAGACAATTGGGTGTAGTTGTGGATGTCTTTGAACAAAATGTTATATATGTACACCACCTTTGATTTTTGTCAGAAACACTGACATATCATTTATGTTAATATTGACTGCTGTCTGGCATTTGATGAATTTATGTTTTTGTAGCTGAATGTAATGAAAGATAATTGGTATTAAAATACCTTTTATACTTATGCTTTTTCAAAATACAGTACAAAATCAGCATCTTCATGTTCACTGCATTTTGTATATTGTTTCACGTTACATTTTAATGTGACTTAGGAAACCCTGCTTTATGAAAAAAAACATCTGCACCATTGTTGTCAGTGGAAGCCATGACTAAAATTAGACTGTATTTGCTAGCAATCTGAGTAGCAGATTTTAGTTCTCTAAGTCAGTTCTGTAGCTCAGTTCTGTAACACGTCTGAGTTGTTTGGCTTTTTAACTTTTGGGTTTTGACAACTGCGAAGACTGACTACAAGTTTATCTATCATCTATAATTGTAATATGTGCTCCATACTGTTCTTCATCTAATATAGTAATTCCACTCACAGTGGGTGTCTATCACAGAGTTTATTTACCATGCAGAACAATACTGTATTAAAAATAGCTAAACTAGTTTTGAATAAGGTCTTCTACAAGGCAGTAGAAGTCTTCCTGCTTGCTTCTAAAAATGTTAGTAAAAATGCTAGTTGTGGGTATGCAAGCCATATACTTTGTGAACACATTATTGTGCCCAGGGTAATGAGAATTGACTTCTCATTTTGGATCTTGTTTGATTATGGCTTACACTGCTTATGTAATAACAGTAGTAAAATTCAGTAATAAGAGCATCTTGGGAAGCATAGCAGAGCACATTCTGAGTTTGCAACATTAGACATCTTTCCATTCACAACAGGCGATAAATGTATGGACTCATGTATGGAATGGAAGACAAAAGTACTGAACTAAACAGGACCCTGAACATAATTATTCTACTGGAAATGAAGTTAGGAGAGGGCATAGAACAGCTCCAGACACACCTGTGGGACAATTCCTGCAGAACCAGAGCACCAGAGCAGATCAGTCTCTAGTCAGTCACTATTTCAGTCATCATTTTATTTTGGACTTTTTTTTAACTTTTTTTTTTTTTGTGAAATAATTTCAGCGTATTTTAAACAAAAGCTCCAGTCCAGTGCCCAGTGCCCCATTGATACTTGTTGATATTTCACAGCCATCTTTCTCTCAGTCTCCACAAGCTTTCCAAATAATATTAATGTAGGGGTTTGGGGGTTTTTTGGGGTAGATTTCTATTCTTGATTTTAAGTACAATTTCATTCACAGTGCAATATGAGAAAGCTTCAAGTCCTCTCATCCACAATAGGAGACCAAAAAAACCTATTTTTTTAACCTAAAATCACAGTTGCAACTAATAATTTGCTGCACTTTAGTATTCCTTTGCTGATTAAAGGATCAGAACCAGTTGGTGAAGTTGTATTTTGGATGCAAAGATATTTCATGATGGCATCCCAAATAGAGCTCCAACATTGTCATTTATTCCATACAAGCAGGGTATTGCAGAGAAACTTCTGTCTTCAGTGAAGCACTGAGTGGTTGTAAAAGAGCTTGAACATCAGGAACACTGTTGAATCAAGGATGAAATATCCAGTCTACCATAACTATCAGGGAATTCCACAATGCAAGGGAGACAGTTGGCCTACAGAGCATTTATTGCATGCAACATTGCAGATCTGGAGATGAACTCTAATTCTCCTGTTCAAAATGTTTAATCCTCTCTTCTGTAAGAGGACCAATTGCCCCAGAGTGAAAAATTGCCTGTGATGTCAATTATGCAATCCTTCATCCTTTTCATATCTGGCTACTCATGTAGAATAATCTCAATTTTTAGGAGATTAAGTGTGTCACCTATGTAGATAGGATGTGTACAGTGCAATAGTATTGCAAACTTTAGCTATTTTTAGGTGGTTTTTTTTTGTTATGTTCAACAGAACAGAGCATTTTTGTTGGTTGTGAAGATGAATGCTCTGGGTTTTTTTCTCTTTGTTTTATAAATAAATGAAAATCTCAAAGGATCAAGAACTATATGCTAAATTCTGATATGCTTTGAAATTAATAGGGTATTAATAGGTGTTACAATAGTTTAGTTTACTGAATTTAATAAAGCCATAAATTGTAGTTCTTTTCCATTTTAAAGCATACTGCTTTAATTAAATTGTGTGTTTTTTCCTCTTTTTCAACTTTGCCTCTGGCAATAAAATTAAAATTATGTGCTGTCTTACTCTTCCAAAACATATGAAGATCAAATGAGGTTGAAAATTATCTAAGTGATGAGTGGTATTTGCTATTCAAGTAATGAGTTTATACAATTAATATGTTGTCAAGTGCATTACACAACATTAGTCCAATACTGCATTTCCCAGCTCACTAAATGTCTGGATGAGAACCAGGGATACATCTCTTTCTCCTACATGCATTTCTACCTACAATGTAAAGTGCCAAACTTGCAGGATTGCCCTGCAGAGCACACTGGTATGACAGTGTTGTTGCTACTTCTACAGGCCACTGTCCATAACACATCAGAAGAAAAAAACAGAGCGGATATGGTTCTGCATTTACATAAAGGTGTAAGAAGGTGACCTATATTTCATGAGAGAAGCTTGAAAAAAACAAATTTGAATTATCATTATAATTTAGGACTTTGTTAGATTAATACAAATTTTTATTGCAAGCTCTCAAAAACTTATTATTTCTGGTTTCATTTCATGATAAGCTTTTAAAGGGATGCAGAAAATGTTTATAGGAAAGGTCATTTTTAATAGAAAAGATTTCTCTGTACCTTAAGTGTCTCTAGAATTTTATGAACTACTGCAACCTATTACATGTTTTTTATATAAAGTAATTATTTTTATTTGATTTTTTGTACCTAATATCAATTTATATGCATAGAAAAAGTCTTAGCTTTAAAATAATTCTATTCAAGAAGCCAAATCATCTTACGTGTAGTTAAAATCAATTAAATGGACAGTACCATAAATAAGTGTTTAAACATTTTAAATAATATTTAATTATATATAATTTTAATAATTTTCCACTGAATACATATTTTCACTGTTGCATTTTTCTATTGATTAGTACTAATAATCATATGTTGATGTTCTTATCAAAACTGGAACTTTTTAATAAAAAAATAACTTAGTAACTGGTAAGATTTTGCAATAAAAAATATATATATTTGAGCTCGATTGCATAAATTTTAATGCATTTTTGAAAAACTAATTCTTTAAAACTTTTAAAGAACTTGCATTAGTCCATTTTTAAACTATTTTTTTCATTAATTTTGGCACAAGCTTACCTTTCAGGATGTGCTCTCTCACTTCTTCCTGTGTTAATTTTTAGTAATAACAAAAATGAGAAGAGACAATAAAGTGGGGAATAAACAAAATCTTTTTCACTTTTTTTTTTCTCATTGAAATTAATCCCCTGGCAAGTTTAGATTAAATGAGGCATTTTACAAGGTGAGGATTGTACTACTGCTCTTGCTCAGAAAGCCAGGTAATAAAAAGGTGAATTATGGCTTTGGGTGATCTCTGATCTTAAGAGAAAGAGGCCATTTAAGCCTCAGTAATTTAAAGGCTATAACTTGTTAATCACAAGTCAAATGCGAGATACAAAGCTGTTAAGATATGTATGATATAGTAAGTGCTAAGCTTAGCTTCCTAAATGTAAAGATTTAGAAGAAAGTTTTAATCGTTTCATTTAAAAAAAAAAAAAAAAAGCATTGAAAATGTGATAAATGGTAACTGGCCATAACACACCAGATAAAATGTTTCAAATTAAAAAGAAAAGAGAAAAAGAAAAAAATATAAGTTCAGTTAATGCATTTCAGTTTTACATTATGATTACAATTACAACTGCATTTAGGGAGATACATACAATTATTTTTGTACTTACAAGAGCTGCTTAGCATAACTTGTTTGTCATATCCATAGGGAAGCCTTTGGCAGCTGGAGTAATGTTCCACAACATGAAACAGAGCTACTTGACTGGGTCAACAAAGACAATGTGCTTCTATTAGAAAGGTACCGTATCCAGGATAATTAACCCAGTTTCTTTCTCTACAATTATCTGTACAGGATAATTAGAGCTTCCAGTTCCAGAGTTAGCTCATTTATTGCTACTCTAGATGTCTGCACACCCCATGATTCATAGTTCAGAGAGGAAATGTACATTAGTGTAATTGTGCTTTAAAATGTGTGGTGACTTAGCTAATTAAAGATGTTCCAGTATCTGTACCTTTGAAAGCCAACTTTTAAATCAAAAATAAGACATCATCATTGACCAGAAAATATTTTAATGAGTTTTTATAGCCCTCATAATAGAATATTTTTACATATAACTTCCTTCATATGTATTTTAAAATGTCTGGAACTTCTGAGATTTCTAGAAAGCATTCAATGCCTTTAATTAGAAGGTACAAATGTATTATACTTGGTAAATTTAATGGCAATTTTGAACAAAGTCATGAAAGAAGCACTGTCTTGGGTGAGTGTTCAAGACCAAAAACAAGTTCATAGATAGGTTTGCACTCAGCCTGCGTATTTTGAGTGCTATACTTCAGCTTTGTGAAAAGGTTATAAAGAAGATTCCTTATACAACCCAGGAAAAAAAATCTGTTTTGTTAAGTAGTGAAATGATGACAGCCATTGTTTTGGTTTATTTGATCTGTGTAGTCATGAAAGGGATATGTTTTTTGCTTCCAAAATATTACTAAAAAAAATTATTTAATAACACTGAACTGAGGAAAAAATATTTGCTCCTCTTCTTTGTTCTTATTCTTCATCGCAGTGAGTTCATCACAACATATCTTTTCCTCTTCTATAAGCAGTTGTGATCTGACAGGGCAACAGAACAAAGCACAAAGGAAATTATAATGATCATAGAGAAAAACAACCTTCTAGACCTGACAAGTAGAAATTCTGCACTTACTGAATAAAACAATGTAGGGAAGGGTAAACTCTGAACAAAAAAAGTAGACAACCTTGAGAACTCTAAACAGGCTAAAATATCATAGGACAGAGTGCATGGTCAAACTACTGTAAAATAAGATTTCAAAAGCTACTGGCTAAAATGCACTCTTTGAGCAAAGAGGAGTACTCATGGTTATGTCTTCTAATTGCTGAGTAAAAGTTTCTTTCAATTTTGACAGTGTACACTGTTGAGGAACTATCTACATGAAATACCCTGTGCAAGACAGAAACTGAAGTGCAGCATTTGTGATGGAGCATCTACAGTGTTATTACAGATGTAATAGATACAGAATCTAGTGTCCTACAGTAGAAAAGCCAAAAATATAGGGATGTCAAAATTTAGCTCTGTGCAACTGAAAAGTTGACTTTTGGTTTTCCAGATTTTTTCTATGAATTGCTTCATTTTTATTCCTAATCAGGGCTAAGGAAGTCTTTGTTAAGTGATTGAAATAGACTTGGCTTGCAATTTGTGCAGAGTAAAGCATTTTGACTTTTTCAAACCTTTATCTGCATCTTTATAACAGGAGAAGTGGAATATGAAGATTTGGTTTTTGAACTATACAGTGAGAATATATTCTTCTGTTGACCTTTTTCACAGCTGTGAGATACACAGCACAAAGATGCAGCTGTTCTGTTTCCTAGTGAGCCACTGTTCAAAAGTTCACTAAAAGAAGAGTGATGTCTTAGACAAAATTGAGTGTCTTCTAGTATTTCTCTAAAGATTCATGTTTAACAAAATACCATTCTATACTCTCTCTTATGGTTCTTGGCCATCTTACCTCTCTTACCTGTTTCCAAAAATACAAATAAAATATCACCAGTTTAGGTTCCATGAGAAGATGTGCTCCTTAATATTCAAGAACGCAGAATTCAGACGCAGAATTCAGATGCAGAATTGACATTATCAGTAATTCTTCTCTGTAATTCACAGAGAAGGATCCCCAAAGAATTCAGATCCCCAAAGAAAAAAGGAGTAAAGGATAGGGGAGAAAACGGAGTAAAGGATATGGGAGAAAACGGAGTAAAGATATAGCTGGATATAGGTGAAAAGTGATGCAGAGAAGGGATGTGATTTTCAATGTCAAAGGGAAAGAAGTGTCTTGGAGCTAAGAGGAAAATTAAAGTCATTGGAATAAGCTGAATTTTCCCCTCTGAACCTTGGTAGTAATTGCATCAAAGTGGTAACTGTTCCATTTGTATGTTCTTAAAATTCCTTTACTTAAATTATATGTCAACACGCACCTTTAAGTTTTAATTATAACAAATGTGAATGTGTCTTTGTAAGTAAGATACATTCTAACTTTATACACACAGAACTGCAATATTAAAAGATATAATTAAATCTTAAAGTGATTTTAGCTTCCTGAATAAATCCAGATTAAATTATATGTTGCCTGAATCCACTCAGCAGGTATATTTTTCTCTTTGACCTGCAGCAGGAAACCAACAGTTTCTACATATTCAAAGAATGTCATATTCTAATTTGGTTTCCAAGAGGCCTACCAACTTATTCTGAATGTGGATGTAATGATTATGCAAAGAAATTTTGCATTCAGAATACATTGCCAAATGAAGAGTGTATAGTGATGTTGGAGATTTAGGATAGACAATTGAAGTGTCTAAATTCTAATGTAGGCAAACCAGTTTCTATCCTGTGATGTTTACTTCAAGAAAAAAACAAGAAAACCACAAGCTAAAAGGTGATTCACAATACAGTGGAAAGAAGATATTTCACCTTTAATTCTTAATTGACTCTGACTCTGATCCCCAGAATGAATGGCTATGTCATCTAGGGTCAGATTATTGAGGAATTAAGCAATTCACACCATGAGGTGTGATGCACCTCAACACTGTTCCTTTTCTTTCACTTTATATTAACTCATTCCCTTAGGAAATTAATTACTTTTATTGTTTCTCTGTCTTCTTTTCCCTGAGCATCCTCTGCATGACACTGATACTAATGACCTTTTACATCACAGACAGTCTACCTGGCATGTACTTAAAATATTAAAAAAAACCAAAAAACAACAATCCTGGACGAAGTGTTCACATTTATAACATCTGTCTGTTTCTCCTAAGCATGTCACTTCTCCTAATATAAAAATGCTACCCATAACTTACAAAAAAATGCATTACCTTGCTCACCACATTATTCTGAATGCTGAGAGCCACATTTTGAGGTGCCTAACTTACACAATTACGATATAAAACTTTTAGGTTCTTTATTAAACTCTGTATTTAAAAATGTAAAGATTGTACACATATGAAAACAAAATATATGTCATAAATTCTGCTTATGAAAGTAAAAATTAGAATATTTTTGCTTTATATTGTTTTCAAACCAATGAAAATGTCTCACCTTATCCATATTGAAAATATTTGCCTGATTACTTAAGATTTAGTTCCCAGTAATGTATTTTTATTATATCTATTATGAGGAGTAGCTTCCATTTTTGTATCAGAAGGGGAAAACAGAAAATATAAATACTGAAGAACAAAGTAGAGCTTAGAAAAACATGTCAAAATCAAAACAACAGAAATGCACATAAATATCTGAAGGCAGATTGATTCTCTGATAAATTACATCTCACAGAAAAAAAAAAAGAAAAAGAAAAGAAACAAACCCCAAAACCCCTCATGAGATAACTGGACATCAACTAAATTCTCTGCTTTTCTCAAGACTGATGTCAAATGATGCTATGCTTGTGAATAGTCAGCTAAAGACCACACTTCTGGCTTCAGCGCAATTCTCCCACTTCTGGTAGCACCCCACCCCATGACACACAGGGGTATGGTGTCTGTCTGGTTGGTGGTGCTCTCCAAGCCAGCAGTGGCTCCTACAAGTGTGGGGAAGAGGAACTGTTTTCAATGAGTTTCAATGCACTTCAACCAGCCAAGGCCAGTCCAAACCTGTGAGAGACACCCGCCCCTGCTATCACAGGTGTTCATCACTTGCTATATGTGGTGATCAGCATAAATGGCAGAACTGAATCTTGAAATAACTGTGCATCTCTGAACAACTTTTACATAAAAATAAATAAGGGATTTGTTTTCAAAAACCATGCTCCCTAGCTGCTCTCTAGAGCCTGTAAGAAATGGGGCTATGCTGAAATTTGTTGCTTATCCTCTGGAATCTGACATTGGTGCCTTCAGAAAGAAGTCCTTCACTTCCCAATGGTGTAATACTCGCAGAATCACAGAATCTTCTGAGTTGGAAGGGACCCACAAAGATCATCGAGTCCAGCTCTTAAGTGAATGGTCCATACAGGGATCAAACCCATAACTTTGGTATTATTAGCAACATGCTCTAACCAACTGAGTTAATTTCACTCTTACAGAGTGTTATTTCCTCTCATAGAAAAGAGTAAAATAAATTTCCTGACATCTAATTTTATAAAGGTTCAATTTTGTGTAAGCTTATGGTAGCTTTCTGTCCTTCTCAGCTGTTGCAATAATTAGGGTCCCTTGCTTTGAAAATTAAGAGAGGGAAAAAAAAAAGAAAAAAAAGACAGAGCAGGATAGCTGCAAGGATCCAGAAACTGATGACATGACTTATTAAATGAATTCTCCTTTCAACACCTCTTCAGGAAGAATTATTCACATATGAGTCAAAAAACCAGCAGAGATTGTGATGCCAGATGAAATAATTTGTTACTTGCTTCAGAGCCTCAGCTGAGCACTGTTATTTTTACATGGTGCTGACATGTTAGAACTAGAAATTTTTTTAGTTAAAACTATTTTTTTTTAAGATTCAGACATTATATTTATGGATGAGATTTTTTCCCTTTGCTTGGATTAGCTATGTGATCTTGACAATCTCTAAGAGATGCATGTCCTAAGTAAACCATTGCCATGGATGAAAGTTATGACTGATATCTTTTAGTTTCAGTATTAGCTGAGAAACCTATAAGAAGAGCCCTAGAAAAGGTTAAGGATCATCTTTTTGTTCATGTGTTGAAAATAGACGCAAGATCCACTACCATTATCTCAAAAACACCTCAAAAATCTCCCTTTTTTTTTTCTTTTTCCCCAAGGTACAATACTTAGGCCTAAATTCTTGACAACACTAAGGGCTATGACATTGTTTAGCAATACAGTGCTTAATGGGCAACTAATGACTCACACCTCAGAATGACTTAAATTCTTCATGCAATATAAGGGAAGCATAAGAAATAAATAAAGGAACAAATGAATGAAAAAATCAGGGGGATGGTGAAACAAAGAGTGCACTAGAAAGGAAAGAGAAAGTTGTAGGAATTGCAAATATTGATCACATTCAGCAATTGTTTTTCACAGACATTCACACTTGTCTTAGTTCAAAAGAGAACTAAGATATCTATGTTGGCCAATAAATAATCTCTCTCCTTTAAGTTTAGAGAACAAAACTTTAATTAGGAAAAACATATATGTAAAGGAAAAAAAAAAGTAACAGTTCTTAACCACAACACATATATATATATATATATGTATATATACAACAACAGTCTGCAACAAACCCTTCCACCCCCAAATGACAAGGCAAAACAGTCTAAAAGGTCCTCTTGGCTACTTCGCAAAAAAAAAGGAAATGTGATTATATCCACGGACAGCAGGTGGCGCTGTCGCGCCCAGCTGGCTGGGCTCTCTGACCTGTTGGTGCAGATGATAGCTGTGGTCTAGTCGGGAGTGATGGTCGTAGTCTGATCGAGAGCAACGGATTCCTCCTGTCAAGGTCCTGCTGCTCCTCTGAATCCAACAAGCTGCTGCTGCCAAGATCTTCTGAGCCCCATTTATGTACCCTCAGGGAGCACCCAGTCCCTCCCCTAGGGCGGGGACTCACACAATGGGTGATTAGCTCTATGAGTCATGGGTATTGTTGAACTGTTGATGGCCCATTAGCACCCACACCCCCTCAGGCTGGGTGTGAGGCTGCTAACAACTTCCTGAGCAACTGCTGTGAATGGTCCATTGTTCTTGGGGAATAAATAGAGGGTGTAGAATACATAGCTTTAATCAACCCCCACACAGTGATAACTGGTCCCTCCTGCTGAACTAGGACAACACTGCATAATTTTTTGATACTGCATTTGGTTACTCCTGTTTGGAAGAGCAGTTATTAGGCTCCTGACTTTTGGTCATGCATGGAAATACAAATTTTTCTGAATATTTAGATGAAGAAAGATCTCCATCCAAACATAGCACACAAAGCATCTTACATGCTTAAAGGTTCTTTATGTGAAATACTGATGGAATTTTCAAGGCAAGGGGGAAGTTTGCTTGTGAAACTCCAAGGCTAAGAGCTGGGGGAAGATGCATGACAAAGGCTGTAGCCTAGACATTAAAGACAATTTAAGTATCTAAATCCTAGTTTCAGAAGACCATTGTGATTCCCTGTGTTCTAAGAGAGGGCTCTCAATGGGTTTCTACCTAGAATTCCCACATAGTAAGTAGGATATTTGAAAATAAGTTTTAAGCCATAGACAATTATGAAGCACATCATCCACTCAGTGGGACAGTGTGCTCCCCACCCTCCCCTCTCAACCTGATCTTTATTTCAGGTAACTCTCACTCAAATGATAATCCCTAGTGGCATTCATAATGGATGTGTCTGGTCATAATGGCTGCCTCCAGCTCACAATGGATTCAGGAGAGAAGAATAGCAGTGCAGCATCCATGAGCTAATTTGGGCACCCATCTAATTATAGTGCTAGTTGAGATCTGATTCAAACTAACTTTAGAACAAGCTTCTGTTTGCAGTGGGTATGCAAATATGACCATAAATTAATTGCCTTACTCCATCAATACTGTGCAGCCCATAGCCAATTGAGCTCTCCTGTACAGCAGCAGGTTTCATACCAGGATCTTTGCTTGAATAATTATGCATCCCAAGGTTACTCCTTGAGGTTGAGAGAATCCTTATCATGTCAGATACCCAGTAAGTGAATTGGAAATGAGCACACCGACACTGAAATTTAGCTAAGTGATATAAAAGATTAATTGTGCACATATTATCCTTCAGACATAAAATGTTCAACAAGTCTGGGATTAAGTATGGATCCAGATGAACTCTCCCCTTTGAGAATGAGTTTAGAATGTAAGGGATGCTTCCCTGAACCTCATGACTGAACAGGAGGGTGTTCCTGACAGCTTTGTCTGACCCTGCCCTCTATACAGTAAATAATCTAGTGCACCTGTCCACTGAATCTTGTTAAATCACTGTCACATTTACTATCAAACTTTGTTAAATTGATGGTTTATATCAATAAACATATTACAATTTCTGTTACAGTTGAAGTGAGTCACTTCACAACACTGTTACTTTTTAATAACTATGTTGTGTGCTAAAGAGTGAGAGAAAAAGAGTGCTGGTTCCTCTTCCAGTGACAAAAACTCTCCGACTTCAGAATTAGAGGATAACTGGGAAAGAGGATTTAGTATTCTGTGTTCCCCCCCCCCGCCGAGGTGTCAGGATACATTAATGTTCTCAGTACCTCAGTGGTACTGTGCAAGTAATGACTAACTGTTATTTCAAGCAGTAGCCTCTGTTTTTCTGAGCATGTTACAACACTCCAGCCCTGGAGTTGCATGTTTACAGGCTAAGCCAGGAGTTTTACTTTAAATATATATATATATATTTATATATATGGTTCTTTAATACATCCAGATAGCATGAAAAGAATAAGCTACAGGCTTGTTCCCAAGAGGTATCTTTATTAATTTAGGGGAGAAAATAAGGGTCTTGATAAAGGTTCAAAAAGGGCACTACACAAGCTAGACAAAATGTTCCACCACAATACCAACCCAGCAGATACTGATCTACAAGACTTAAGATTCAATCAATCCACAACACTGAAGTCAAAATCCAATCACTCCAGCTCCAAACCACCCAAAGCATCAAGAAAGGAGCAAAGAAAGAGAAGCAGAGAGAGCATGAAGAGAGGAGAAAGAGAGAGAGACAGATCATATAGCCACCACTGGAACCTGTGGAAGACCAGCTGTCACACATCCAGGTGGCAAGGCTGTGACACATGCTAGACATATACCTTTGGTTTTATCTGTTCTAGTCCCTGTGGCCAACATCCTCCCAGGTGGGCCTTCTGACTCCCAGGCCACTCTGGCCTCCCAAGTCAGGGTGAGAGGCTGTGTTCTCACTGTCCCTGCCAGTCTGAGCTAGGTCAGTGGCTCCAGGAGCTGTGTGGAGTCATAGTTTTCCTGGGCTGTTTATTACTGAACCGCTCCAGGGCTTCCATGTATGGGCTCTATGAGTTTACCATGAGAGATACGAAGCCACCCCATCTCTGTGAGGTTTGATCCATCCCTATTTCTTCCACACACACACACACACCACAAGGTGGGTCTGACCCAATAATTACTGATCAAGTGTCTAACACATATCTGCAAGAAATTGTCAACAATTTCTAGAGATACAACTTCCTGATTTAATAATTCTAGTTCGGCGCTTCTGAAGCTGAATCTTGTCCAGGGGTTCCAAGGTGTTTGTGAGTAGATCAGTTTCAGATCTTAGATGGCTTCACATGCAAGGTTATGAAAGAATGTAAAAGGTAAGGAATGTAAGAGGTAAGTGATAGATTTAGGCACATCAATAATGTTAGAGATTCAGATATCTAGAGAAGCAAAGAGAAGGAACAAATTACTTCTGGAGAGATTCTGATTGTACACAAAATAATTTTTTTTTTTTTACAGTGAGAACAATCACCTACTGGAATAATCCCCCCAGTGAAGTGGTGACTTCTCCAACATTAAACACTTTTAAGATCTGTCTGGATGGGTTGCTGCCATCTTGTCTAGACCATGCTTTTGCCAGGAAAAGTTGACCCAGGTGATCTATGAGGTCCCTTCCAATCTGGCATGTTATTACTCTATAATAGAAATATTGGGGTGAACTTCTGATGGTATAAGATATTAATTATCTCTAGATATCACTGACTACATTTGGAGGTTCTGTACCTATCTGATATGATTATGCTCATATATGCTCTTCAGAATTCAGTGACTACAGCCTAAAATCACACACTTCTTGAAATTTCATTCAGTTGCCTGAGGATATCTGATGTTTCAGCAATGATACAAGACATTGAAGCAGATGGCTGTCAGATATGATGTGGCAGTTAGAGACCAGATGACCCCAAAAAGCATGTCAAATTTCTTTAAATAGCTAAGTTTAATGAGCAGTGAATCAAGCGCACAGTGAATTTGTTTGTAAATGACAGAACATTGGGAGACTAACAGATACAGGGGTTCTACTATAAGCATACAGTTGAGTTAAGGCTACATACATAAAACTTTTTCAGTCTCATTATTTACAGATAGCCTAGACTTAGAGGAGCTATGTAATATTGGTTTTTTCTTTTTTTTTTTTTAGTAAGAGCCACTCTCTCTCTGAATTCACACTACTATTACACCCTTGCAATACTGACCTCAGAGAAACCATCATTCATATCTATTAGCTATATTCTAAGTAGAAGAAAGAAGAAAAATTGATAAACTTTTATTTCTAAATTCATCCTAATCATGAAAATCTGATGTGTGTGTTAAGTAGAGAAATATTCTGCCAAACCACTGTACTGTGTTGCAGACTCAACCCTCTGCTCTGTAAATGGCAGAGATACACAACTGGGAGGCCAATACCACATTGCAATGTCAAAACTGCCTCCTGCAATGTTTAATTCTGATGAATTTAGGAAATTCAGAATTCATCAATTCTACTATTATCATGTCTGCACTGCTGTCTATTATTTTCTTCTCTTAACCCTTAATCTTTCAATACTTTTAGGAAATGAGGTCATTTGAGGCAACTCAGCAGGTAATTCTTCACAATTTACATCACTAAAATAATAGAGTATCTCAAGCTGGAAGGTACACATAAGGATCATTGAGTCCAATGACCTGCTCTTTGCAGGACTACCGAAAAATAGACTATACGTCTAGATGCTCCTAAAACCATGACCAAGACAATAGCCAAAAACCACTTTGCCCATGAGATCCTCTCTGTTCATAAACAATGAATCTAGAAATCTTCCTTTCCTAGTTGTTTTCTTTAATTCTGCTCCATGAAGTTATGTTCAACATGTTTCAGGAGTTTCTTGGGCCATTTTGTGTCTGCTGTATGATATTCCCAGTTGATATCTGGGAAGTTAAAGTCACCCATAAGGACAAGGGTAGCTGATCTAGAGATGTCCCTTAATTCCTTGACTAAATATTAAGAACCAAGTCAACAAAATAAATCTAGGCTATTTTTAAGATATTATAGGCAAATCTGCATTTACAAATAACATTATATAATATTATCAGAGACATTACAGATTATAACAGAATGCTTATAGTTCACACTTAAGATGCCAATATGAAAAAAGTGGGAGTCTGCCTTTCCTAGGTAAGCTAGATTTAGGTACTGCACAATTCCTAATTACATCTATTATCAAATTTTACATTCAAAGGATGATAGAGCCATGCTAAATTAGACCAAAGATCTACTTAGTTCATGGTTACTGTGATCTCCATCATCAATCCATCATTGATTTGTATTCTGTGTTTACTTTATTCACTGATTCCTCCCCACTGGAACTTTCACAAGTTTCTGTTTGAAGGAGGCTTTTGGACTTCTGGGGACAGTTTAAAAATTGTACTAGTTTGTTCTTAAATGTGAAAAACAACTAATGCAGAATTTGGTAACAGGTGACATGAGTATAAGAGATGGACCAACTAAGCAACAACTAACAATCACGATGGTAATTGTCTTAATCTTATTTTGTATTAGTTCTGATGAGTTTAAAAAGAAGCAAATTTCATTTTTTTGACTTCAGAACTCAACCCTCAAATGAGGGTTGCATTTGCAATTGTCTAAAGATCTCTGCACCAGACCTATGTTGGCTCAAATGATTGATATTTTACTACTAGTTGTTTGAAAAACTACATCTAACTTGGCCTGCTGCCATCTGTGATTTTGATAATTCAGTACCATAGAAATACAAAACAGTTAACAGAACTTCAGGAGAAAAGGCAAAAGGCAAGGCAAGACACATAGCAGTAGGTTAANATGCTCTTCAGAATTCAGTGACTACAGCCTAAAATCACACACTTCTTGAAATTTCATTCAGTTGCCTGAGGATATCTGATGTTTCAGCAATGATACAAGACATTGAAGCAGATGGCTGTCAGATATGATGTGGCAGTTAGAGACCAGATGACCCCAAAAAGCATGTCAAATTTCTTTAAATAGCTAAGTTTAATGAGCAGTGAATCAAGCGCACAGTGAATTTGTTTGTAAATGACAGAACATTGGGAGACTAACAGATACAGGGGTTCTACTATAAGCATACAGTTGAGTTAAGGCTACATACATAAAACTTTTTCAGTCTCATTATTTACAGATAGCCTAGACTTAGAGGAGCTATGTAATATTGGTTTTTTCTTTTTTTTTTTTTAGTAAGAGCCACTCTCTCTCTGAATTCACACTACTATTACACCCTTGCAATACTGACCTCAGAGAAACCATCATTCATATCTATTAGCTATATTCTAAGTAGAAGAAAGAAGAAAAATTGATAAACTTTTATTTCTAAATTCATCCTAATCATGAAAATCTGATGTGTGTGTTAAGTAGAGAAATATTCTGCCAAACCACTGTACTGTGTTGCAGACTCAACCCTCTGCTCTGTAAATGGCAGAGATACACAACTGGGAGGCCAATACCACATTGCAATGTCAAAACTGCCTCCTGCAATGTTTAATTCTGATGAATTTAGGAAATTCAGAATTCATCAATTCTACTATTATCATGTCTGCACTGCTGTCTATTATTTTCTTCTCTTAACCCTTAATCTTTCAATACTTTTAGGAAATGAGGTCATTTGAGGCAACTCAGCAGGTAATTCTTCACAATTTACATCACTAAAATAATAGAGTATCTCAAGCTGGAAGGTACACATAAGGATCATTGAGTCCAATGACCTGCTCTTTGCAGGACTACCGAAAAATAGACTATACGTCTAGATGCTCCTAAAACCATGACCAAGACAATAGCCAAAAACCACTTTGCCCATGAGATCCTCTCTGTTCATAAACAATGAATCTAGAAATCTTCCTTTCCTAGTTGTTTTCTTTAATTCTGCTCCATGAAGTTATGTTCAACATGTTTCAGGAGTTTCTTGGGCCATTTTGTGTCTGCTGTATGATATTCCCAGTTGATATCTGGGAAGTTAAAGTCACCCATAAGGACAAGGGTAGCTGATCTAGAGATGTCCCTTAATTCCTTGACTAAATATTAAGAACCAAGTCAACAAAATAAATCTAGGCTATTTTTAAGATATTATAGGCAAATCTGCATTTACAAATAACATTATATAATATTATCAGAGACATTACAGATTATAACAGAATGCTTATAGTTCACACTTAAGATGCCAATATGAAAAAAGTGGGAGTCTGCCTTTCCTAGGTAAGCTAGATTTAGGTACTGCACAATTCCTAATTACATCTATTATCAAATTTTACATTCAAAGGATGATAGAGCCATGCTAAATTAGACCAAAGATCTACTTAGTTCATGGTTACTGTGATCTCCATCATCAATCCATCATTGATTTGTATTCTGTGTTTACTTTATTCACTGATTCCTCCCCACTGGAACTTTCACAAGTTTCTGTTTGAAGGAGGCTTTTGGACTTCTGGGGACAGTTTAAAAATTGTACTAGTTTGTTCTTAAATGTGAAAAACAACTAATGCAGAATTTGGTAACAGGTGACATGAGTATAAGAGATGGACCAACTAAGCAACAACTAACAATCACGATGGTAATTGTCTTAATCTTATTTTGTATTAGTTCTGATGAGTTTAAAAAGAAGCAAATTTCATTTTTTTGACTTCAGAACTCAACCCTCAAATGAGGGTTGCATTTGCAATTGTCTAAAGATCTCTGCACCAGACCTATGTTGGCTCAAATGATTGATATTTTACTACTAGTTGTTTGAAAAACTACATCTAACTTGGCCTGCTGCCATCTGTGATTTTGATAATTCAGTACCATAGAAATACAAAACAGTTAACAGAACTTCAGGAGAAAAGGCAAAAGGCAAGGCAAGACACATAGCAGTAGGTTAAGCAAGAGATAAGACAAGGGGAAAACAAGGCAAGGCAAGGAACCCCTCATCTGTAAATCCCTGCTAATAGTGTGAAAATGCAAAACATGTCTAAGAGGGTGTACGTATATATATATATGTATATATATACATACATATATATACATATAAATATATATGTATAAAATTAAAATTCCATAAATCCGTAAAGAAACACTTGGTTTTACACTCCCACTTGTGACCACTGCATAACCTTAGGAATTAATTATATTTTGTCACTGACAATTATTGTTAAAATAACAATATTTATTCTTTCTATTTTTCTGTTTTCTCATATTATTATTTTATTTTTCAAAAAGTTCATTCTTTCTCAGAAGAAATGAACCAAGACATTATCAACACTACTTACTAATTGAAAACATAAAAAAGCTTTTCCATTTATTTTTTCTTCATGTTTATGCATTCATTTAAAATATTCCTAATGAGGTCAACAAAGAGTAGTCTCTAGGCACTTCAGGCTGGCGCTTTCTGGACTCTCACTCATAATTGCCAGGTAATTTACATTTGACCTGTACCTCCAAGTCAGAATGTTAATGCGTTTTGCAAGGTGAATTCAAACCTGTCCTTAATTAGGGTGCCAAATAAGAAGAGTTATGTTTTATCTGGAATATAACCTCAGCATTTCGGAATAATAGAATTAATTTGCAGGGTTTTAAAATACACATTGGCAAGCACTTCCTGTATTATAGAATAATAACAAATTGGTATTTGAAAAATTTAAGAATTTTTGTTGCATCATCAACTATTGTTTTTTCTTTTATTTTGGAAAGGAAGAGACATACATATACATAAATGTGCACACACATATAGCTACATAGAGATGGTAGGAGCAAAAAAAAAAGCAGATGTACTAAAATTCTGTAGTCGCAAAATTATCATTTATATGCTACATACTTCATGTTCATCTCTCATTTATGTAATTCCAAGTAGCTGGAAGTGCTTCAGAAAATAGTAATGGCTGGTTGCCCAAAAAGAAACAGAAATGCTTTTTTCACACCTAAGTTTATTTATTTTGAAGTGCGTTATTATGCATCTTTTGTCTTTCTTCTAGACCTATTTACAAAAAGATTCAGAACTTCAATTATCATAACCAATCAATTGCTTACCAATAATTTGAGTGCAACCCAGTAACTGGGTAATCCAGTTCTTCCAGCTGTTACTCTCTTACTAACTCTGGGTGTTAGCCTTTCACCCAGAGTCTTCCCTCTGGTAAATATCATGTCCCTGCAGGGTTTATGAACAACTGCCTCCACTTAACTAGGTACTTTTTCACTCTGTACTCTGACCCGACATCAAACTGAACTAGGGATTTTCCCTTATTTTAACGATTTTACCCTGTTATTATTCTTATAATAATTGTCATATCCCACTGTAAGGGGTGGTTTGACATAAATTATTTTTGGGAAGAGATGGTATTTTTTTTCCAGATTTCTTTTTTTTTTTTTAATAAATTTATGCATTTTGTGAATGTTGTTAATTATTTCAGATTTAAAGGAAATAGCTAAACAAGAAAATTAATTAACAAATAACAAAGTTCATCTTGCTTGTCAGCCCTACAAAACTCCTGTTTTTCTACCTATACATAGGTTTTGTGTTTTCTGTCTAACAAGATATGGTTCTATAGGGCCATTGCCACATGCAACAACATGAAAAGTAATAAGGGAGTTTATAAGCTACCAGTGGGAGCCTTAAAAGCTGGGACACACAGAGGGAAGAAACAGTGGTAGACCTAAGACACACAGCAAGGAATTGTCTCAGGGTAAAATGGAGTTGGCTATTATTTTTTAAAGAGAACAATCACATCACTGAAATATTAATATTTATTTCTTTCCTTCTTTCCTTCCTTCTTTCTCTTCCTTCCTTCTTTCTCTTCCTTCCTTCTTTTCCTCCTTCCTTCCTTCCTTCCATCCTTCCTTCCTTCCTTCCTTCTTTCCCTCTGATTACTTTTCTTTGAAGTGTTTCTGACTGATCTTCCCCTTGCAGAAACACTCTTGTCCTTCTTGGTATCTGTGGAAGGACGAAAAACTGTATTCTGGAATAATTATTAAAATTGAATAGGTTTACATATGAAAACTTTCAAAATAGATAACTAAACCCTTAAACAGCTTAAAAATACATAAATAAATAAAAACCTCAATACATTTGGGGCATAGTCTTTATTAACACTATAAATGTCTTGAATAATATCTAAAAAAACCCAAAAAGTTGAGAAGTTGCACCTCTTTTTGAAACTGCCCTAACTTCAACTAATTTTGCCATTGAAGTATCATTACTCTGCAAATGCCGTCCTTCCAAAATCTCTATCTAGCCTTTGACCTTAATTCTTCATATATTGGACCAAAGACTCATTGTATTAACAAATTCTTTGAGGAAAGATCAGCTTCAGAAAACCTATTTTTAGGTCTACATTTTATTAAATGAGTTTACATCAAAGCCTGGCATTTCATAAGGATAGACTTTGATATTTCTAATAGCTAATTCTCTGAGATATTTTTATTTTCAGTTTCATGTAATTTTGTATAGCTGGGAAGAAAAAGAAAATAATTTCTCTGATATAATTTTGTCTCTTTTTATGCACTATTGAATTAAATTACTGAATTCAAACATGAACTCCAGCTGTTTCAAATCCCTTCTTTTTGGCATGGTAAAAGCTCTCTACAGAAATCATATTCAGATCCTTTTTAGGTAGTATGTGGAATTCCTCCATTAATTAAAAAAAAAAAAAGTTCAGAGTTCTGAAGTCGAAAGGGCAGGGAAGTCGGACCAGAAGCCAAAAGTCTCAAGTGAGGGGCAAATTACTTGCTTTCTAGTTTTAGGGACTTTCATATTCAATTTATATTATAAAATCCTGTACAGGTCTGAATATTAATACCATGTTAGATCTCCACATATAGCTGAGTGAAAATGCTCAGTGAAAGTCATTAATTTTCAATCATATTAATTTCTGAGGCTACTAATCTGCCCAAGGAATGATTACTTCTAAAAGATGTTGTGGCTGTCATGGTTGACTTCATGGAACTCAAATTTTATCTAGGTCATCTATCAAAGATACTGCATATAGAAAAGAGGATATAGAGGGGAAATATGCTATTAACTTCTATACACCATCATCACATGCATGTGGTGTTGTGTGATTTTCTTGCTCAAAGTCTAACCTTCCACAGCAAAAATACAATAATTTTCTTTTTGAGTTAATAGTTTGAGCCAGAAATAGTAAATCAAATTATTACGGTAAGTGAAGCAGTGACAACACTGAAAGGAAGAGATCATTTTTCCATCTGTTCATCAGGTTATGAATACAAATAAGAGCATCATAGCACATGGGTATTTCACACCACTAAGTTATTACTTGGAAATGCAAACAAAACTGCCATTCTAAAGGATTTTGGTGTGTGTAATATACTGGTCTTCAACCTTAACTGAACTGACTAAACAGATTTCCATGAATACATAAATAACAGATTTCCATGGAAATTTGCTGTAGAAATATGTATGTAATGTGTGTAAGAACAAAGTAAATATCTAGGAACTGACTATGACTGTATGAAACCTTAGAGGTTGAACTATCATTTTGTTAACTGCTTTTGTGACCCTCTGCTGTTATAAAAACCTTAGGTGTTTGTTTTAAAGGCGAGTTCATGTGTATGACAGTCTGGAAAGTAAGTCTTCCTGAAGAGTATTAAACTTCTTATATTCTCAGATAGTGGAGTTGGAGATGACTGCTAGGATATTCACACCGCCACTGCACTGACACACTGAGTAAAGATTTAAAAATGTGCATTATTTTCTTGACCCACATAGTATTTCAATGAACAGAAGCTGAGCAGAAAGCGAGTTTGGTCTTGCATATAAAAATCATTCACAACAACGTGTTATGTATTAGCATTTTTCCCCCTAGGATCCTGGAGGTAACATAATCAGCCACAGCTACCAAAAATCAACTGTGGATTGAAACTTTTAATTTGTTTAGATGCAGCTCTCCTAAGGCATTTCCTCAAACACTGCAATAGAATAACTACTAATTCAGTCCTTTATAACCACAGAGAGGATAAATGTTTCAGCAGGAAGAGATTGCAACTAATGTTTTTATATCTGCCATCTTTCTAGAAAATTGAGGAAAATCTTCCATACCAGAAGGCTCAAGGCTTGTTTTTTTGCAGCATATATTCAGTGTTGTTTGGCCGAATATCTGTGTTTTGTTGGATTTGAAGGGAGCTAAAGTAACCTAGTTTAAGAACTCAGTGTCTAGTATAGATTAAAACAAGTGCCCTCCAAATGTTGAAAAACTATCACATCTGTACTGTCCCCACTCAGTTGAGGTTCATTTAATGTAAAAATATAAATGTCTATTTCAGGTAGATAACCAATGCAGACAAACAGACACTCTCAAGAAAGTATTTATGAAACTTCTAAAAAAAATATTGTAGGATGAATGAAGTCCCCAGCTGGAAATACCTATTTCTTACCATTGGCAATTAAAAGACCACACAGTGGGTGGCTCATATATGGATCTCTAGGGTCTGGATGGCTAAATTACAGCAGATAATCAATCTTTGCTCAGAGTAGCCAGACATTCCTCTCATTTTCTAGTGTAATACTTTATGATGATAATTCTCTTCTTCATTTTCTTCCTCTCTGCTCCATTGTCACATGAAAATTTGATGCTTTGAGCATGCCAATCACATACCAAATGGGGAGTAGCAACTGAATTTCACTTTCTAATTCCTGTACCATTATGACTTCTGTTAAAGAATCCTGATTTTGCCCCCAGTCTTCTTTCTACACAGGCATTAAAGAAAACTCTGAAAGAAAACTTTCCTGAACACAAAGATGTGAAATCAGCTCCAGTTCAACTAAGTCTGAAAATGGAAGTTGCTTAATTTATCATCTTTTAAGCTCATGATCTTCAGCTTTAATGGGATAATCATTGAGTTACATATCTGCATTGCATCAGTGTCAATCATAATTAACAAGAAGGAATACATTCTGATATTTCATGTTGTCATGGGTTGCACTTGGGTGGCTGCCAGGGCCCTACCAAGCTGATTTCTCACTACTCTTCTTCAATAGGACAGCTGGGGAAATGAGATTGAAAAATTTATGTGTCAGGGTAAAGGAAGGGTGTTTACTTGACAATTGCCATTACAGGCAAAAGAGACTTGGCTTAGGGAACAGTTATTTAATTTAGTACTACTTAAAAATGTAAAAAACCCCAAAGCTCAAAACCCATTCTGCTTCTCACTTATCCTTCACTACTTCATTTTCTGCTCTCTAACTTCCCCCCCTACCATATGGTAGGGGGATGGAAGTTGGGGTTTGCAGACAGTTTGTAGCATTTCTTCTGTGATGCTCCTTCCTCTTCTCACTTTTCTCTGCTCCAGCGTGTGGCCCTTCCCATAAGCCTACTTTTTTTCTATTTAAGCCCATATTTTTTTCAAGTTCTGCTCCAGCATGGGTCCTTTCCATGACGTCCCCCTCCTTCACCAACCCTGGTGTTCACATGGTTTCTCACTCTTCTCAAAAACACTGCACAATGATTTTTACCTTTTCTTAAATATGTTTTCTCTGGGGTTCCATCATCTTACACGGTGGGCTCAGACGTGTCCTGCATTGTGTCCATGGGAGATGACTGGAATCAGCTCTGCCCAGTTTGGGGCAGCCCTGGCATCTGCTTGTAGAGGCCATGCCTGCAGCCCACCCACTACCAAAACCATGACACACCCAATACACAGCTGTATAAAAGAGTACAAGCAATCTTGTTTCAGTTAAATGAAGCACACAGGGGTATTTTATTGGTATAACCCTACAGTATTTACTTTTTGGGGCTTTATTCCTGAAAAAACACAGTGATCAATCTACCAACCATAGGGGATCTCCCCAAATACGTGCCTAATGTCTTCAACAGCACTTAGCTGGCTGCATGCAGCAGGTGTAATAGAAGTGTGTGGTGGGTGGAAAATGGTGTGAGAAGCAGAGGCTGAAACCAATTTAGTAAATGCACTGTACTTGAAGTCTGGTTGGCTGTCATTCAAGTAATTGATTCTTCAGAAGAAAACTTAAATCAATATGTCTAATGGAGAAAGTACTAAAACCAAAAGGAGAGCTTTCACATCCCTTCTGCATAGAAAGTGGTGTAAGTCTGAGCAATGCAGACAAAATGTCTTGTCTTTTTTAAGGACGCCATAGCTTGATAGTGTTCAGGACTGCTGGCATTTGAAGTTAATGTTACTTTTATCAATCTCCATATGATATCATCAGCTAGTGAATTATAACCACAGAAAGAAGATATACTTACTTGTACCCTGATCTTTCTTTCCCATTTTACTCTGAAAAGAATGAAGTAGCAGTATGGTGCATAGGAGTCATCTTGCCCAATGCCAGCTATCTAAAAATAATTAGTACTATTTTAAGCAAGTTTTCTCTTGGTTGGACTTAATGATTTTAAAGGGTTTTTCCCAACATAAATCTGTGATCTATGTTTATTACACAGTCAGTGGAAGGGAAAAATGTTTTCTGAATTCATCCTGTTAGAAGTATCTGGCTATCTAAAATAAGCAGCATGGATAGCTTTCACAGTATCTCTTCAGCCCTTTATACCTAGACTCATAATCCAGAGAGACAACTGGAATGTAAACACACTATGAAGCAAAACAGCCTAATTAAAATGTGACACTAAAATTTTTCCCTTTGCATTTATCTAGTTATTTCCTTTCAGGCAAAATATCAATAACAGGTAATGCCTCTTTCAAGTGTAGTAATTTTCCTCCCCTTTTAAATTTATTTTCCTTTTCTTTCTGTTTCTTCTTAATTCAACAATCTTTGAGCAGTATTAATTAAAAATTGGTTTTATTGTCTTTACTATAACATTCCTAATCAGTGATATATCAGTAGATATAATTGTTCCATATTTCAGTAAAGCATTTGATACTGTCTCTGACAGTATCTTCCTGGACAAAATGTCCAGCAAATAACTGGATAAACCCATCATGTGCTGGGTGAGCAACTGACTTATGGGACAGGTGCAAAGGCTTTTACTGAATGGATTTATATTCAGTCACTAATGTGGTACCACAGGGCTCCTTCTTAGGCCCGCACAACACCTTCATAAACAACCTGGATGCAGAACTTGAAAGTATACTAAGTAAGTTTGCAAATGATACAAAATTGGGCGTAACTGTTGGCTCTCTGGAGAGCAGACAAAGAAGCCTTGCGGAGAAACCTCAACAAATTGGAGGGCTGGACAATCAGCAATTCTATGAAGTTTCATAATCCTTGGTGCTGGATTCTGCACCAGTGATGGGGCAACCCTGGATGTATCTGTATGCTGAGATGCTGGAGAGCAGTGCCACAGAAAGGGACCTGGAGTTTTGGATTAACAGTGTGTTGAATATGAGTCCACAGTGAGCTCTGGTAGCCAAAAGGGCCAACCATGTCCTAGGCTACACAGTATCACCAACCGCCTAAGGGAGGTGATTGTCCTGTTCTACTCTGCACTGCTGTGTCCTTGCCTTAAATACTGTAGGTATTTTAGGTCTTCACAATATAAAAAAAGACATTAGGTTATTAGAAAGTGTGCAAAGGATGGCAACAAAGTGAACAATGGTGAAGGGCCCTGAGGAGAAGCCGTATAAGGAGGGGCTGAAGACACTTGATCTGTTCAGCCTGGAGAAGGGAAGACTGAGGGGAAACCTCATTGCAGTCTGCAACTTTCTCGTGAGGGATAGAGGAGGGGCAGGCACTGATCTCTTCTCTGTGGTGAGCAGCTATAGGACATGAGGCAACACCATGATGGTGTGTCAGGGTAGTTCAGATTGGACATTAGGAACAGATTCTTCACTGAGGGGATGTTTGAGCACTGGATGAGGCTCCCCAGGGAAGTGATCACAGCACCAAGACTGATAGAGTTCAATTAGCATTTGGACAACACTCTCAGGCACATGGTGTGATTTTTGGGATGGTCCTGATCAGGAGTTGTACTCAGTCTTAGTGGTTTTTTTCGAACTCAAGATATTCTGTGATTCTGTGATATTTCAGATGGTAGCTCTTCATCTGGTCAAGTTGTCATACTATAAGGAAAGTGTCCTAGTTCAGCAGGNACTGGGTTATACTGTTGGGTTCTGGTGAGGTGGAAGTAGTTTGTCTCTTTGTGTCAGCGAATTTATGGTAATATCTTTAAATAAATTGTAACGCTGACTTAAAATCTCTCTTGTAGTGGGTCCATTTCTCCTGCTGGTTTACCTCTAAACCAGCACAGAAAGTCATTCAGATGTTTATGGATTTACATGAAAGAAAACCAATGACCATGGGTAGGTAAAATCATCAAAAGACTGGATTATTAAAACAAACTTACTCATCAGGCAATACTTTTGCGAGCTAAATGTGTGCCTCAGGGCTAGGTGATGCAGATTACTTATACTGTGCCCTTTCAGGCTTGTTTGTAAGGACATGGCAAAGTAGATTCATGAGAAGATTCATATTCTACAACAGAATTTTAGGTGTTACAAAATCTGAGCCCAAAATTTTAATTGTGAAAGAAATTGAATCTCCCTTCAGCATTTTTTTTCTCCCTGTATCTTAGAAATTCTCCAAAACACTCACTTATACATATGCAGAGAAATCTATTCAGAAGTGACTCTTCACAGGGCAAAAACAGGTTAAGAGATTCTCCTAGACTGAAGTCATGGAATGAAAAAGAAGCTTAGTTTATATATATGCCCTTTTTAAGACTGGTCAGGACAGCCTGCTTTCCTGCTTTGTGGGACAGGCCTTTTGTGAAAGGTCTTCGATGTTTTCCTGAAGAAGAAGAAATTCAATAGATTTTTCATATGATTTTTTTCTTGTTTGAGATATTTAGTAGATGGTAATCAAAGAGAGAGTGCTATTAATTGATTTATTTTAGTGCTTTTAGCAAAGCAAGAAATAACAATGCATAAATATATGTCTATATATTGCCCTGTGTATCCTGTTCCTCGATAACAATCATAGTTACTAGTGCTGTAACTGTGCCAGGACAAGGTACTATGTTAACTGAACTTTTGGATTTCGAAGGTTGTTTGGTCTTGGTCATCTTCCTTGTTGCTCAACTATTTCCAAACTGTTTATATATTAGCATATATAATCCCAATACTAGAAGCTCAGGACAAAGTTTACCTAGTCCAGTATTGTGACTTTGTCAGTACAATATGATCAGAGAAAACATAAAACCCACAACTAATATATTGTAATTCTTTCCTCAAGAACCTCCAGGATACTCTTCTCACTTAACTAATAAAGAGGTTAGAACTCCTTGAACTAGACTTTACGTGTGCATGTTTTTATATGCCAGCCTTCATTGATTCAGTTTTCCTTGAGTGTCTCTAGAAATTTTCTTCATACTTTTCTGAGTCTCCAGCAATGAGTTACATGATTAAAACACATATAATGAAAAAAAAAATTATTTCATTTAAATAAAGATCAATTAGGGGAAAAAAGATAATGTTGAAACAGTCTAAAGAAAAAAAAAGTCTGTGGTGAAAATCTTAAGTGGTCAGGAGTATTTTTTAGAACTGTCTCATAACCAAACTACATACTACATTAATCAGAGAAATAAATAACCTGGGGCAAAAGAACTGTTCAGTGAAAATTTTAATCTATTTAATAAAATATTTAAAACACACTTCAAGAATAATGTTTGGGGTTAGTTACTAAAGAGAACTGAAATTAATACTTAAGCATAAGTGGCCAATAATTCAGATTTAATATTCAGGATTAGTTTAGAATTTACAGATTTATTGTAAACCACAAATGTTTAGAATGGTGTTAATAATTTTCTGTTTGTACTCATTTTTTTTAGTATTATAATTAACAAGTAATGTCAACAAAGGAAAAATTTTTTTTTTACAGATTTAAAGTCGAGTGTTTAAAATATCATTGTAGCAACTAATAACATTCCAATCTGGGACCCACTTTGCATTAATTATTACTGAAGGCATAATAAAATCACTGAGCTCTTTCCAGGTTTTCATGAATAAAAAAGCAAATAACAAAAAACAAAATATGTAATCTTCAAAGCTGTATGGATCAGATAATGAAATATAATTTTATTTAAAATGAAATGGTATTACAAGATAATTGGGCTATGAAAATAGCTTTCATAATGAACAAAGATGAAGTGATTCTTTCTTTTTTTCTTTCATATGGAAAGCTGTCGTCTATTTTAACCATGTGTGCATAATTAACAAAGTCTCAGAATTTACCTGACTTTGGCTACCATTTTTCTTTTAAATATGAATTTGTGATAAATTTGATTCATGATAAGCATTCTATCTTTCCATGCTAAATTAAAAAATGCACTAATATAACAATTCTAGTTCATGTCTACTGGAATTAAGGATACTTAAATATTAAAATTTCTCAAATATCATTGATAAATATTTTTTAGAACTTGTCAATGTTGTGTCCAGACCCTTGAATTCACTACTCCAGACATGACTGACAACTGCCAAGGACTTGTAAAGAGTTCAAGTAACCTAGAGAGAACCCCTATTTTCCTTTTATCTTTAACCTTTCATAATTAGTTTGGTCTCTAAATATCACAAGCCTAATTGTATAAATGAAAAACATTTTATAACTGTGAGCGGAAAAACACATTTTTTTCTTTTTTTTTTTAAGAAAACCCTGAACCCCATCTCAAAGGAAAACAAACAAACAAACAATGCATCATGTATGTTTTTCTTAAAATCTGGACTAAAGCATATCAAAAGTGTCAGTCTGTGAAACATTTTACATATTCAAAATTTGTAGAAAATTTGATTTTTAGCAGATTTTTTTCATTTTGTTAAAGATTTTTTTTCAGATTTCTGTTTATTATATGTGCAGTAAGTTATAATCAAAAAGAAACTGCAAACTGAGAATCTGCATCAAGCTTAACAATTAATATTTTATAATTTTAAAAATGAGATATTGGAATGTAGTCTGAAACATCTATCAACTATAGTTTGGCTGAAAAGCCCACAAGAAGGACTTTTGATTAAACTAGAATTTTGTCTTTTTTTAAAAAAAGTACAGAACCTACTTAGAATTCCACATGCAAATGCAATAAAATGCAAATGCATCAAAATGCAAAACCATTATTTTAGTTTTACAGAGGATTGCTGTATCTCTTTGGCAACACAGTCTTTTCTTGTCTCTGAGCACAATTAATCAGTCTGTAAAAAAAAAAAAAAAGAAAACCAAAAAAAACACAAAAACCTAAGCTAAATTATTCCACTTCCTTGAATTCTTAAGTTTTTATCTCCTAACTTCTTGAGTCTGCTCATAATTTCCATTATTTTCTTAACTCCAAAACAGCTTTGACCTTCATTAATTCACTTTTCACTGCATCTCTCCAACACAGAATATTAGTTTAGCAAAGACTGAAAGTATTTATTCTGTTCACTCTGATATCCAACAAGAAACCCTGACCAAGGATAAGGCTTCGAGTATCCTAAACACAGAGAAAAGGAAAAGAAAAAAGAAGAAGAAAAAAAAGACTCTCTACCCTAAAAATATTCAAGCTGTGTATTGTCAGTCCTTACCTTCATTTCAAAGTATGAGAATTACAATTACTTTCCACCTATAGTGAAAAAAGTACAGCTAAATTATTTTCCTTCATGGAAGCTATTGATTTATTCTAGCTGGATAATTGGTCCCAAGAGTCTTGATGAGAAACTGAAACAATTCCTGTGTCTCATTAAGTGTTTTAATTTAGCAACCTTACAGTACGCTTGTAAAAAATTACCTGCCTTTGCATATAAGCTGCTTGCCCACTCTTACCTGAAAAACTGATGACAATTAAAAAAAAAATAAACAAACAAAAAAACCCACAAAAAAACCCCCACAAACATCAAACCTTGTATTATGCATTCAGTATCAGAAATTACTTTTAATTTAAGCAAAAATTCTGATTTGGACCTGGAAAACTTACAGAAAACACTTGCATAAAAGGTTTGTGTTTCCTTCTGGGAAAGGAAATGGCAAATAATTGTATCTTGAGCATCTACTATTTATTAGACCATTATGAGCATAACAAACCCAGAAAGAGAAGCCAGAACTGTCTTTTTGTGTGTGAGTGCCTTAGCCAAAACTTCACAAGTAATTTTTAACGATACACTAAACTTTCACTTTGGTTTAAAAGTATTATAGCTCTGAAGAGTTGCTGCACTGAGTTGGAAAGGTTCCTTTTTCCTGATTTATTTCTTGTTTCTGTTACTCCTGGACACTTGATTGCTCAGGGGCTGGGTTTGCACATCCATTCACCTGGAATGATTATTTTTTAATGAAACATTATTGTCCTGAGATGTGGGGGATGCATCTTTAAAACCTATAAATGTCATCTTGATCTCAGGACAACATTCTAACTATTAATACCCTATATAAAAAAGATCAGCATCACCACAACCAAAATGCAGGATGAAAAAAAAAATTGTCATACAGAGGTCAATTGGCTTTCCACAAATTCTAGAACATAACAGAGCTTATGTGAGAGCTAATCTAATATATAACAGAGCTAATGTAATATAGACCACAGTAGTTCTAAGGATAGGAATTTAAGCAAGAACACCTCAAGATACCCAAGAGCTGAATGAAGATTTAAGCAAGACTTCTGGAAACAGAACCAAGGGGCATTTAAATTCCTAAGTCTGAATGTAAATTAACCTCATAGATAGCTATTTGTTCCCACATCCCCAGAAGAAGAAAAATATAATCAACTTTTAAAGAATTCCTTTGACATACAGCTACAAATAGGACCACCAGCAATTAAGAGCTTCTGCATTTATGTATGTTGGAGTTTGTGTAAATTTTGTACTCACAGAAAATCAAGAATGTTAATTGCAAAGATAAAGCACAAATTACCTGAAGCTCACTTTGAACATTTTGTATTATTTTCTATTGCAATATCTCATAGATTCAGGCGGTGAAATGGCTTGTCAGACCATGACAACGGGGTGAATTGACTAAAATCTTATGGCCTGGTTTGAGTAAAGCTCCAACTTCAGACACTATGGAAAGGTTTTAAATTTATGAATATTTATCTTGTGAATTTTTACAAGGTAATGAATTTAGTGATTCAATTGGACTGGTTGAACTATTCAAATCTAATCAAAGCAGGGCTGTTGAAGTCCTTTGTGACATCATTATAAAAGAAGACAAGCAACAAATTTTATTTTTCATTTTGTATGAGTTATGATAAAAAGAAGTTTTCAAACTGAGTTCCAGAAAAAATTTTAAACCCAAGCTTTAGAAAAAGTCTGTGTGAAATTTTTGAGTAAAACCCACCCTAGCAAAGAGTTCTGCTGGTTAGTACACATACTCTCTTTCCATGACATCTTTTAAGATAAGAAAGAAAGTTCTATATTTTCATACATCACTTTCTGTGCAAAGGCAAAAAAAAACCCAAAAAACAAGATAGGTTGTTCTAACTGTAGTGTTTAAGCTCCCTTTCCATAGGAATTACTTTTCTTGCCTTTTTCTTTTTATTATTTCAAATTTTGTGCAAAGTGCAATTTTATAACAGCAGTATCAGCAGGTAAAAAAATATCAGTATTCTATATTTTTTTTCAGCAGTAAAAGATTCAGCTCTGCGAGCCAATTAAATTGCAATGATTTACCAGGCCCATTTCTTGTAGAATGTATCTTATATGTGTCTAGTTCCTTTTTGTAGTTTTCTCCTTCAGTTTCTTGATAAAACAGCATCCCTTCTTTTTTATTTTTCTACTACTTATTTTCCAACTGAGATGTTACTGTTTCAATGTCTATCCAGAACTCTTTGTCAGATTTATTTCCATGGTCATTATTAGCTTTTTGATCTTTCTGAGGAAATAGACACTACATTTTTTTTAAGATCAAGGAAGAATTGGAAGTAAATTTTATTTTTAATTACATCTCATAGAAACCATTTTTGTCAGTTTTCCCTTGTTAAAAACAGGGAAATGAAGGATTGTTTCTCTATTACAGTATCAGCTACAGCAAAATGAACCCCTTAAATGAAAGTCATTGAACTGATTGAAACTTCACAAGTGAAACACAGAGCCTCACACTTCTAAACTGCAGTTACAATGGTTCTAAAAAGCATTTGAAACTTGGTGTTGAAATTCTATTACTCTCAGTCACACATTTCATTACCATTGACCAATTCAGATAAAACTAAGTTCTTACAACTAGTGATACGGCTTTAAATCCAAGCTCTCCTACTGGTAATGGTCTAAGGTTATTATTTAATCCTTCTTTATGATTAACCTTTTTGTCTTTAAAACTAAAGGTATGTCACAGTTCACCTCAGTAGCAGCCATGAAACAGTGGGAACTGTTTAATCAATTGTTAAGATATGAATATCTCAAAAAGTAAACAACAGTTTACAATGCCAGTTGTTATACAATGAAGACCAAAACAATATTAATTAGAGACTAATAAATTGCACCTAAGCATAATTGAAAATTCTTTATCTCATGTTCAGTTAAAGAATTGTAATGATGACATCTATAAATTCCACATTATCTCACTGTTCTCCTTTCCATTAGCAAGTTATTCAGATGACCTGTGATAACAGTGTGTGATTAAACTGTTTTGAAAAGGAAATAAGCTGCAGTTATGTCTGTCTATGAATGTTTGTACCTTCCTACTATAACAGCTGAAGCTACACTGAAAGTAGGAATGATGCCAATGAAAAGTGCAATCTTGGCACAAATAGCCTACCAGTTTCATTATAATATTTGTTAGCTTTTCTTTGCTTCTTATTGTTTGTAAAGAAAACAAACATAAATATTGTAATAGACAATACTTTACCAAGTATCCCTAAGGCTTCTTCCATAGCTGTTGTTGAAATGACTGCATATTGTATCCTTGCTTACTGGAACTTCTTTGTAGTATTTTGCTGACAATCACTAATGAGGAGTAAAGCTTCATATCATCAACATCAATGTCTTATAATTTGTCCTTCCCATGTCTGATCATTAAAGACAATAGAAAGTCAGCAAGGGTGCAGTGATTTGGCAGTTTTGTAGTTTTTTTATTCAGCTTTCAGTTACAAATGTTAAGAGTCTGTGATCAAAAACTTCTTAAATTCCTTGGTTTGTGATTACAGTGCTCTTTCACATGCCCATATTCCTCTGTGCCTGTGATTTCTGTTGCATTTATATACTACAGGAAAATTATTAAAATTCCTACCTAACTGCCTTAACTTTACTAAGTGTGACCTGGAAAACTGCTGTATAAGATCAAGTTTTTCCTTGCCAGCTCTTTGTCTTGCTGCTCAAGTAATTAATATTTTCTTCCTTTCTCATCTGACTTTGCTGTCAACGTGATTGCTCCTGAGAGAACCATCTATAAAAATCAGCAAAAATACATTCAATTATTATGTCAGAACTTTACTGTCTATCTGAATCTTTTCTTCAGGGTATCCTCATTTCCATTGTTCTCTGTTATCTTTTCTGGAAGAAAATTTTGCTCCTCTCATCACAGCTGAAGTCAATTGGTCTTGCTGTATGTTTTTGTTAACAGTTTTCTCTAGCAAACTGACTTACTTTAATATATACAGAAAAATCATTTTGCAGGTCTACTTTCATTTTTAGATCCCTCAGGTTTCAAGTGTGTTTGAGAGAAATGCAGAGGACAAAACTTTTCAACAAAGGATGGCTTGCAGTGCAGAAATGCTCTATATCCTTCTATATATAAGTGACTGAGAACTTCAAAATGCTGTTCTTATGAAAGTGAACTGTAGTTGTCCTGAACCTCTGAAAAGTGTAATGTACATTTTCAGCTACATTTTTAAGCATACCAAGACACAGTTCGTTGGCATTTATGACTACCATGATTTTGATAGCTGAAGCTTTATTAAGACAACAGCATTTATTATATACATAAATGTGACAGATTCAAGTTTCCATGTACTCCCTTCCTTGATTTTTTTTACTATTATTTTCTTGTGAAGTTCTTTATACTTCTTTTCAGAGGAACATTTTTGTTAAATATTAAGATAAAGACATATTGTTCTGTGAAAACTTCCCTGCTGATAATATGTTTCCTTACCTTAGTTCAGACTTGCTGAAACCAATTGCAAAGTGCCAGGGATGATAAAAAATCAGGAAAGGGCCAGGAAAATAATTCTTAACAAACAATAACCCTAAATCCTGGGATTTATTTTCTTCTACAAGTCTCTGAAAAACAGTAGTGTCAGAACAGAGAATGGCATCTGAGAGAGAATAAAATGCATTTCTGTCATATATTTAGACAGCCACAGTGGGCTTTGTCTGATCCAGCTTCAACCATCTAAAGCATAAGTTTTAAGTTCCAATTTTTATCAAGCTGTTTTGACAGAGGAACTTCTAGAAGATTTTATTTTTCATACAATTCAGTTAATTACTCTTTGGAAGTACCAATCTATATTATATGGAGAAAACCTGAAAAAACTGCCCCGTAACCTGAAGTGTTCTCTTAGAGAGCTATAGGAATAGTAAATACTTACACATGGAGAGAGTGTAAGTATACCTGCAGTAAAATCCATGGAGCTATCACATTTTACAGCAGCTGTAGAATAATTTTCTTCTTCCTACTTTTTTTTTTTTTTTTTAACCTCTTTGGGCTTCTTATAATAGTAAATTGAAGCAAAGACTTACTATAAACTGTAGTTGTTAAAAAAGAATGAAAAGATCTATTGGGAGATACACATAAAAAATATGGATTAATAAAAGAAAAGTAGAAAAAACTTAGAAGTATTTAGTAGCAAGTCTTGATATGTAAAATTTGTACATTGCTTGCAGGTATCACAGTGAAAAATTTGCCTCATATTTCAAATGAATAAAAGAGACTGAATATAATAAAGAATATTTGTACCAAAGCCTTCAGTTTCTTTGGGCCTCCATCTAACTACCTCCTTCTTGCTATTTTAATTTCTGTGCAGACTATATGAAATTATTTTCAAGTATATAAAGGTATAAAAACACAAAGTGATGAATTAGATTGTCTAAGGTTTCAGGTTTGGAAACAGAATTTGGACAATTTAAGTCTATCATACCTTTTTCTTCTTAAGGGAAAAAAAAAAGATAGAATCAAGTTATAAATCTGTTTAAAACAAAGCAAAAGGTTTCTGTAATGCTCCCAGATTTCTTAACTGTTTTGTTTTTGATCCCTGAAGAAATTACTGTGTTGATAATCTCTACTAAATTAAGTCTCAGAAAAACCATCATTGTCTTCATTCAAGGTCATAGTCTACTTTGTGCTCTTAAAAAAATGCATTTATCCCAAGAAGGTCTTATGAAAAAAAAGCTTAAACATATTACATTGTTCATACAAATGACTACATTGTTCTTACAAATTTGTCACAAGTAGACAGTCATAGCAGAAGTAAATGGTAGATTAGAACACTGGACATAGTTTGGAACTCCTGAAATACTCAGTAAATATAAGAAAGAAATTTTTTTACCACAAAGCTCATGAAATCCCTGAACTGTTTTCCCAGAAGAGTGGTGGGTTTTCCAGCCTTGGGGTTGTTCAAGAATTGACTGGCAATGTTCCTGAGCAATTTGATCTTATTGAGTCTGCTTCAAGTAAGGAGATTGGACTAGAGATCTATAGAGATACCTTTCATTCAAGTAATTCTGCAGCTGTATTATATAATTAAAACATAAAATACAGATGAATTTTGAACATAAAGAACTTTACAATTATCACAATATTATAATGTACATTCAAGATTTTTTTTCAAAGTTCTGTCTTTGAAATACATTCACTGATACACTTGGAATTAGGATAATCATATTCTCTAACTATTACTAAACTATCTGAGAACAGAAAATGGGAAAACTGGCAGACTTACTGTGTTAAAGATTTTCTGAAGTAACTCTGAGGTTTTAAAGTATTGGGGTGTAACCTTAAGAAGCATGACTTAATGCAGGTCAAAAGATTAATAATTATTTAGTGTCACATGGTTATTATGAGCACATATATAATACTTAGATTCTGATTCCATAATGTGCTTAATATACTGCCTTCTCCTGCTGAAGTCATGTATATTTTAACAGCATTGAGGTCAGATTAAAATAAAGGACCTTGGGGCATAAACATGAAAGATGTCTGAAGTTAGCTGATTACATTTGGAATTAACAAAGTGATACAACTTCTAAATTAATTTCTTAAACGAAAAAGCACCTGCTTGTGTTAGGCTGAGCCATCCAGGAACAGATTTGCTTCCATTCATCTTCGTCAAAGTGAGCTGCTTTTGCATGCAGACCCTAGACAGCTCCCCCCATTTTTCAACTGTGCTAACATTAGTAATTTAACCAGGATCCATGTAGCTCTTTACCTGGAGCCTTTTTTTCTTTCTCCCTCAGGATTCAGCTTTCTTCCAAAGTTATTTTTAGTTCAAACAGCTGTTTAGTCACAAACAGCAGTGTCAAGCCCAGAATAACAAGCTGTGCATAAAGGCAGAAGCACAGCCATAGCACCATCCTAACTCGCCTGCAAGGCTTCCTGGTTGGAGCTCATGAGCATCTGGCTAGTGACAGGCTGGTCTGTAACACTGCATGAGCTCACTTGTATCTGTTTGCAAATTACCATGTAAACATGAGTAAAGTAAAACTGAGTGAATTGTTGCAGCATCTTGTCTGTCAGACTTAGTGTATTTTGGAGTTCACTGTGCTGAAATAAATTGAAGCTTATAAGATTCTTAGTCTTATGCTCAGTCCTATGACACTTTTCTTCATCTCCTTCAAAATCCCAGCACCCTGACAGCAAAATTCCAAACCTGTAGATTTATGTTTCTTTATATCTCCATGGAAGGTTATATACAGCTATAAATCATCACTTGATTTCAGTTTGGCTTTTTCAATTGTGAGAATGTCAATCTGAAGGTTAGCAACAAGTTAATAGAAAATAAATTATATTTCCTTTTAAATGGATACAAAGATATATTTTCTTCATCTGGTATTTGCTCTGTACAATATCTGAAAATCTTTATCTGCAATCCTCTTTCATTGTGCTTCTCAGATGATAAACGTAGAACATACTTTTTTTTTTTAAAATATAGCCACTGAATTAATTGTGATTTAGACAACAAAAGGCAATTGGAATAGGTTTGATAACGATCACACCAAGTCAACTAAATTTCCAACTGATCCTATTCTGAATGCAAAAGATGCTGGTGCTGATCACATTTAATCGATTATAAGGAAAGCCCAAGAAACCATCACAAAACAATGCTGCAAAACTAGTAACAATGGAGGAGGAGAAGGCTGGGGTGCTCAAAAATATTTTTGTCTCAGTCTTCAATTGCAACCTTTCTTCCCACACCTCTTGACTGGATGTAAGGTAGGATGGGGACTGGGGAAGCAAAGTCCCTCCCACTGTAGGAGAAAATCAGGTTCATGACCACCAGAGGAACCTGAATGTACATAAGTCTGTGGGACATGATGAGATGAATCCCAGAGTCCTGGGGGAATTGGCTGATATAGTTGACAAGCCACTCTCCATGATATTTGAAAAGTCATGGCAGTCAGGTGAAGTCTCTGGTAATTGGAAAAGGGGAAATATTGCACCTCTTTTTAAATAAGGTAGAAAGGAGAATTACTGACCTGCCAGGCTGAGCTCTGTGCTGGGAAGATCATAGAACGGATCCTTGTAGAAGCTGTGTTAAGGCACATGGAGGATAGGGAGGTGACTCAAGACAGTCAGCACAGCTTCAGCAAGGGTAAGTCCTGCCTGATAGTGGCTTTCTATGGATGGAGTAACAGCATCAGTGGTCAAGGGTAGGGTTACAGACGCCATTTATCTGGACTTCTGTAAAGCCTTTGATATGGCCCCTCACAATACACTTCTCTCTAAACTGAAGAGGAAAGGATTTGATGACTGGATTGTTAGACTAATAAGAAATTGGTCAGATCCAGTGGGTAGTCAGTGGCTCAGAGTTCTGATGGACATCAATGGCAAGTGATGTCCCTCAGGGGTCTGTATTGGGCCCAGTGTTGTTTAATATCTTCATTAATTACAAAGATGAAGGGATCGAGTGCACCCTCAGCAAATTTGCAGAGCTGAGCAGTGCTGTGGAGACACCTGAAGAATGAAATGCTGTCAGCGGTCATTAACTAAACGATCCCAGTTGGGGGTGAAAAACTGGAACATTTATTGAAGTGCGCGTTACAATATATAGTACTGAGAAACGCAGTATGTTAATGAGGAGGTAAGACATTAATGAGGGAGATTAACTATGCTAAGTAGGGTTTAGGCAATTCAGTTCTGGTTTTCATCATAAGGTAATCTTTGCTTTCTAGGACTAATTAGGGGAAACAAACATTATCTGCAGGCCTTGAAACGTCTCCTTTGAGTTTTCCCAGATCCTGTAAAAGTGAGAAAAGAATTATAGATAGTTATAAATTGTCTGTCCTTGATCAAGTAATTTATGAAGCAGGCTCCTCTCTTATCAAAGGGAGGAAATTCTTTCAGTATCTGTTGTCCAAGGCCTGCTGGATAATCCTTGCAGGTTTCCATCTGGTAACAACTGTTTATCTTCCCCAAAAAAATGCCATCCAGAGGAGCCTGTATGGGAGTGGGCCCATGATACTCTTAGGAGGTTCAAATGTAAGGTGCTGCACCTAGGTCAGGTCCCCCACCCAGTATCAATACAGGCTGGGGGATGAACAGATTGAGAACAGTTCTGCAGAGAAGGACTTGGAGGTCTTGGTGGCTGAGAGGCTGGATATGAGTAGCAAAGTGTCCTTGCAGCCCAGAAAGCCAATTGTATCCTGGGCTGCATCAGAAGAAGTGTAGCCAGCAGTTTGAGGAATGTGATTTTGCCCCTCTACCCCACTCTGGTGACACCCCACCTGTAGTACTACATCCTGCTCTGTGATCCTCAGCACAGGAAGGACATCAACCTGTTGGAGTAAGTCCAGAGGAGGGCCACCAAGATGATTAGAAGAACAAAACACCTCTTCTATGAGGAGGGGCTAAGATGATTGAGTTTGTTTAGCCTGAAAAGGAGATTGCTTAGCAGAGACCTAATGGGGGTCTTCAAGTAAGTACATGAAGGGAACCTGCAAGAAAGATGGAGAGGGACTTTTTTCAAGGGCATGAAGTGACAGGACAAGAGGAAATGGATTCAAAATAAAAGAGAGTATGTTTAGATTAGATATTAGGAATAAATTCTTTTCTGTGAGCATGTGGATGCACTGGAACAGGTTCCCCAGAGAAGTTGTGGATGTTCTATTTCTGGAGGAGTTCAAGGCTAGGTTGCATGTTGCTCTGAGTAACCTGGTCTAATGAAAGGTGTCTCTTCCCATGGCAAGGGGGTTGGAACTACATGATTTTTAAGGTGCCTTCCAACCCAAACCATTCTAAGATTTTATGAATGAAAGACATTAACTCTCTATTTGCAATATCAGATTTTCTATGAGAAGTGAAATTGTTTAGTCAATCATGATTCTGGTCCTGATCCAACGAGATTCTTAAATAAAAAAATTTTGTGTTTTACCCAAACTAGATATTTGTTTGTTGGGGGGTTTTGTGGGGTTTTTGTGGTTTTTTCTTTGTTTGGGCCTTTTTATTTTTTTATTTTTTACTATTATTGTAATAGATGCAACAACATATAATTTGCTAATCAAATTAAAACTTGTGAAAGTTTTCTTGTTAAGGTTTTCTTAAATTGTTGAATGTTAAACCATAGTGTTATGTGTATGTTGTGCTGTTTGTGGGTTTTAGACTGTATCGATAAAGGGAAGATTCACTGTCTTCATCTTTGAAGCACCTAGCAGCTCCTAACAACGCCTAACACAGAGAGAGAAGACAAAGTGAAACCAAAGGAGAACTGCTTCTAGCAGCCAAACAAAGTTAATTGGAAGATTCGAATAAAAGCGGGAAGGGGCTAGATTTTGATTGGAGAACAGAGGGTATAAAAGGGGACTGTAAATCCGTTAAGAGTGTGGTCTGTGCGGAGCAAGAGTCTCCCCGGACGCCCAGCGCGCTGCTTTGCTCATTTTCCTTTAATTTTGCTTTAATAAAATTTAATATTCCAAAATTTTCAAGATTATGGTCTTTTGCCTATAACAATTATCAATGTGCTTGATAAAGCAGAAGTGGCTGCAACTAACAGCTGTACAGAAAGGGATGTTCATTAGCAGTTTGTCAGATGATATGGAGCTCACCGTATACAGTGGAAAAGCTATCTTATCCTAGCCCTTCCCAAAACTGCTTTCATTGTTTCCTATGAGACTGAACTACTTTGAATTGTTTCTGAAACGTACTCTTTACCATTAATTGTTCTTCACCTAAATACCCTACTTTAAATACCAGGTAGTGCAATTACTTGCTTACCACAGCTAGTAAAGATATGTATTTTGCCTCAGGCCAGTCATATAGAAGAAAAGTTTAAACAGACTTCATTTTCTAAGAGAAAATTAACTTCTACAACTTCTGTTGCAGATAAAGACACAATAATGACAAAAAGCAATAGATACATGTTAGGGTTTCAAACTGAATCTGGAATTCCTTCCAAAAAGGTTTGGAGCCAACACCCTGGGGTGGTGGGGATGGCTAACAAAAGATACAAAGAATGTGTGCATCTTGATTTTATCTCTCTTAAGTACAGCTTTTGTTCTGATCTCCCCGAAGTCTGGGAGGGGAAAAAACTGTTTTTTCTAGTTTTCCTGCGTCAGGCAAGAGGTCAGTCTGTTGTCGGGAGCGAGGAGGACAAGAACACAGACACTGGAGATCTCAGCATCACTGGATATTGGATTTGTGTTCCTTTTTCTTCCTTTCCAAACTCGACTGTGCTCATCTGTGAGTGATCATAACTACTACAAAGCTTCCCATAAGAAGAAAAAGGAGCTAGCCTGGGGACTATCTATCATCTCGCCAGAGGGGAGACCACAGCCGGCCGGGCGCGACACTGCCACCTGCTGTCCGTAAATATAACTGCAACCCCTGGAAACTCTACACTGAAGCTTATAAAGAGTAAATGAAAACTGGCATTATGTAGACGTAAGTTCTAGATAGTAGTTATTGTAAAATAAAATAAAATAATAAAAAAAAGTCTTGACAAAGAATAAAACTCTGAGAAGAGAGAGGGAAAGTAAACATTGGTTTTATGATTGGTTCTCTTCTTTTCCTGTTCCAGAAAGAAGATGAGGCAACTGTTACAATCCGGTTGGAAACTGTAACCAGGTTCTTTTAAATTGATTTCTCTGAAGGTGCGATTCAGGCACGCAACTCCTTATGTTGGATCTCAAACAGATACAGACTTTATTGAGGTAACAGGAAAGAGAGCAGGCTAGAACTAGAGAAAGAATTACCACCACCAGTAGGAAAGACTTCCAGGGGAGGGAACCGGGTACGGGCAGGATGGGAAGGTGAGAGCGAGGAGAGGCAGGCGGGACGAGGAGTGGGACCAGCAGTCAGGCTTACACCCTGGGTGAAGCGGAGATGGAAAGGGTTGGACCCCACGCACCCCCAGGCACAGCTTTATATACCCTCTGCTGGGTGAGCACTGGCTTCAGGCCGGCTCCCCCAGGGTGCGGATCGGCCGGGCCGCTGGTGTCCAGGCAGGGAGAAATGGAAGTCACCATTTCCCCGTGCCTCTGCTGTCAGTCCCACCCTGAGGGCTCCCCAACATGCTTGCCAGCAGCCTAGAAATGTCTCCCGGGTCGGTGAAGGCAGCCCTGCCCTGCAGAGAGAGCCAGGGCTGTGTCCGCAGTCTGTGTGGGCACTGGGCACGGTGTGTGAGTAATGGGGCGGTCCTGGAGGGCTGAACTGCTGGGGAACACTGACCTTGGTGATTGCTGCTTGTCCGGCTTCAAAGTAACTCTGCCTCGGGTTGCCTCAGTAATGCTGGTCGTGCCTTTTGCAACAGTAATTAATTACTGCCCTGGTCAATGTAAAAACATACTGGAGAGTTAGAGACAGAATAGTCTGTTACAGCAACTAGAGTGTATTTTTTAGTTCTTTAGAAAAGTTGTATTTGGGATTATAAGAAAGATCATGATAAAAAGATTTGCCAGACACTTCTCTGAAACTCAGGGAGAAAGTAGTATAGCACTTAGTTATGAATTTTCTTTTTCTCTGCATATCATTATTTATGGAACATTAGTTTTCCTGTCTTGGTTTTTATTTAGACTTCCCATGGGACATTGCAGGAATTTATGCTTTCAGATGAATGTCACATTAACACTATACTAAACAGGCTATGTTTTCCACACACTCTAATGCTAATATTTTAAATGCTGCCATGTCTCTGTTCCATAATTCTAGTCCTCATGTATGCACATTTATGCATGAGAAAAATGCAATTTTAAAAGATTTTGCCTGTTTTGTTGGTTTGAGGGGTTTTCGGGTTTTTTTTGTTTCTTTTTTGTTGTTGTTGTTGCTCTTTTTTTTTTTTATGTCTTTCCATTGCTCACTTCATTTAAGGTTACAGTACATTTAGTGTAAAAATTACCATTCCAGTAAAACACTTTCATGACTGTACAATCATGTTAGGGACTTGTAAGAAATAAAAAATGTTAACAATCCATTTTATACATCAGATTAGCAACCAAAATAGCTGAAATATACCATGCTGCACAGGTGAGCCTCTTAGGGTTACTCCTGACCTCACACTTAGCTGCCGCGTTCTGAGAGGGTGGAAGGAAACGTCCAAGCTGATGTAGGGTGAAGCTAGAACTGATTTATTCATGGGAGCATGGGACTTATATAGGGTCAGGGAGGAGCTTGGAAGGTGGGAGTAGTTTGGGGGCGGAACGCAGCAAGGAGGGGAAGGGCTTACAGGGAAGGAGGGGAATACAGATGGGGCGTGGCCAGCCTCACATGGTGACGCTGGGATTGCATCACCAGCCAGCCAATGAGAAATAGGGAATATACAGCCAATGGGAAACCGATAACCGGGTAACCACCACCAATCACAATACAGCATACAAATACAAAGGGAATGACTAGCTATCTAATACAACAAATCACTAACTATACCACAAAACATCTTTTAAAACATGAATTTCTGAGTTTTGATGTAGTTGTCCATTTCTGCCTGATTGTTTTGGCAGCCTTTGAGACAGTGTTCTCCCACACTTAGCTGCCTGATCCTTCCTCCAACAGCATCATTTGTCTGCAGATTGCATGCATATGTGATGTGTGAAAATACTGTGTTCACCCAGAATACAAATGATATTTTGGTAACACATCTCTGCTGCTATTTTAGAGGAGCTAGCATTAGACCTACTTCCATATGCTTGTCGGAATTTGCCCTAAGTGCTGTAAGGTAGAAATTAACCTTCTAGCTGAGCTCCAGTGCCATCCTGTTTGTAGTATTTTTTTTAATTTTTTTTTCAGCACGAAATATGATGCTCACAGAACCAAGACTAAATAAATACAACATATATATATATATATATAGTCATGGTTGGAATAGTCTTTTAAAAGTTATCATTCCTATTACTGAATACTATAGCACTACTGCAGAGTTCAGTTGTTTAAAGCATTTTTTTGCAACATACCCAAAATTCATGTTCAATGGAAAATATCAAATTCACTTCAAATATATTGCTACTTTACCCTGCTAGACTTAGCTAGTGGCAATATTTAAAATTAAATGCTAGTCCAGATGAAATCAAAGTTTAAAATTCCATTGAATTAATTCATAATAAGATTTGACCTTTAATTGGCATCCAGTTAAATCTCTTTTACTAATCACTAAAAAAAACCCCAAAGAATCAAAACAGGTTATGTAATTATTTTTAACAAGGGTCAAATTACTTACCTCATCTGTTCAAATGGTAGACTAATGTAATTTTAAAGACTAGTCCCAGTAATTACTTAGAAAACTTTGCAGCTTTCCAGAACAAATGTTTCTTTTTCTTTTTTCTTTTTTTTTTTTTAAATATTGTTCCTTCTACTTTCCCTGAAGTTTTTCATGTGTATTACACTTATTCTGACAAGCAAGTTTGTTAAAAGACATGGGTCCAAAATTAAGGCAGAAATTACTTGAAAAAAAAATGTTAAATGCATACAATGAACTTGTCCTCATCCCAGATACTCTAACATGAGTAAAAACGTCTAACCAAGCAAGCTTTCCCTGGCAATGCAACCATTCGGTGTAGCAAGTGGGTAAAAAAATTAAATGTTAAAAGCTGTACCAATACTAACCCTACTTTAAAAGAAACCTGAAAATATACAGGCTGATGCTCAGTAGGTCAGAATTTTTACTATCTTAGTGAACTGACCACTGACTCAAATGTAACCTTGCAAAGGCCATGAGGCTTATTAAAGATATCCTGGTACGGAAAAGAATGAACTAAAAAGAAAACATTAAAAATATTAATAATCACAAGTAATTAAAGGAATTTTGAAACATAATTTATTTTGCACTCAATAGTGAATGCCTAAGACATTACTTTTACTGCCATTTATGAAACAAAAGTGTATTCACGTAATAGGTACACCAATAAATTCTGATCCTTAGGACTATAGCTTAATTGGCTAATTAATTTTTTATCAGGAGGTTCCAAATAAAAAACCAATAATGTGAATAATTAATCAAGATCTTCATAGTCTATTGGATAGATGTTGATATACTAAAAAAGAAAGATTCTCTGCAGATTTTTCTGACCTATTGGTTTTGCATCACTTTAGGAATGAAAAAATAATTTTTTGCAGGCAACTAGATACCATATGTTTCAATTAAAAAAAAATAAGGAAGGAAGAAACAAGTTTCTGTAGCTTTTATGTGATAAATCCTACAATAGTTTGGGAAGGGACCTTTAAAGGTCCTAGAATCAGAATCATTGAATAGTTGTTGAAAGGGACCTTTGAAGCCATCTAGTTCAAACCTCACTGTCATGTACAGGAACACCTGTGAACGGTAGAAATTGTTAGTGGTTTAAACATTGTTAAAATCACTGAAAGATTTTTGTCCACTGGAGCAAACTATGCAAAAAGCAACTGCACACTGAAGCCCACACCTCCCCAAACATGTGGAATAATTTGGACTGTGACGGGAACTTGAGATAAGATAAAGGTGGTACTATTGTTCAATTATTCCAGAAGAATGTATCCATAAGTGTGAGAGACTGGAATGCTAATGGCTCAGACAATCGAAGTGCAAGCTAATGATGAGTAAAGTAACCATCCAGGTGCTGAGGGCGTGTACACTTGACACCTCAGGTTACAAGCTGGATTCTGAACAAGATAAGGGAAGAGACAATCCCTGCAAGGCAGCTTTTGGTCACTCTTGGACTTAGCATGACAGCTTCATCACCATTCACATAGATAGGCAAAAATGAATAATGGCCCAAGCAACTGTACCAAGTTAGGGAGTTTCATGGTGATGTCCTTAACCCAGGCCCCACAGAGGTAACAGAATTCCCTATAACAATGGTCCCTTCAGCATATTGAACCTTCTGTTCCCCTCAGAAAGGTGTCACCTGCAAAATTAAACTACTTTTCTTCATTGCACAGATGTTTGTGATGTGGTCGTAGTCCTTTCTGACCTTGACAACACCTCTGGTGGAGGTGGAGTATCATCCACATCACCCTTCCACATCCAAAATCTGTTGTACAGAGGCACTTGGGAAGGCAAGATAGGCATTTGAGTGGGTTTGCCTGGCACCTTGAACATGGACTCACCTCCATTCATTCCTTTTCATTGAGTTACTATCTTCTGCCTGGCAGAGGAAGGATACAGGATCCTCCTTGATTTTTTTTTTCCTGATGGCTGTTCCAGTTATTGTCTCAGGGAAGGCAGAGCAGACTCAGAGGGCAGACCAGTCTCTCAGATTCCCAATACTTAAGCTTTCTACTTTCTTCTCATAGTTCCACCACCAGACTGAAAATATTGGCCGTTTGGTCACACCTCACACAGTTGTTCTCACTACTGTCATCAAGTACCAGTGAAAAACTCTGGCACACTCTGAAGCCTTAGACTTGGACAGCTGTGTGTTTTCATGGAAACTCTATCTGGGTTGCCACATCCATTCTGGAGGGTCACAGAAGTCATAGATTTTTGTCAGGTGGATACCATAGCTAAGCCCTTTTTCTGAGAAGGCGATGACCACAAGTTGAACTCACCTCCAGCTGACAGGGTGACAAACCCTCTCTGTGTGCCCTCCCATGTGAACTGCTGTGCCAGTTGCTGCATTGTACTCTCACTGTGCACCCCATGTCCTGTTTGCCTGCTCTGATCACAGTGTTCCTAGTCCCTTGTGTTGCCAAAGCTGCTTGCAGATGTGAGGGTAGCCACAATTCCAAGGCCTCAACAGCACCTCCCACAGGAGCTGCCAGGACCTGACTGATCTCCCCACTGAATTGGTGTTCACCTTGCCTCAATGACTGACTTTCATTTCTTTCTGCTTTTCATTCTAACTACACTGGGGTGCATGATATCTTGAGCTTACATGAGAACTTCATCCAAAATTGTCTTTCATCCTCAAGTGAAGATGCAAGTAAATTTAACCTATGTGAATTATTTTTAAATCTAGCATAGATTGTGGGACTACTTATTTTTTTTCTTCCCTATGTTAATTAGTTTTTCCTTATCATTAGTATATTAAGGTGATAATACTTTTGGGATGATTACTACTCAGTACTTGTATCCTTCTGTATGCAGCTAGTTTCTTTTTGATATTCAAAGCAACAAATTATGTTAATTTCTTCAGTAACTTATCCCACTCAAATTCATTATACTGTTCCATGTTGTGAACAGCAGGAGTGTGATCCCTCAGCTAGCAAAAGGCAGAAAACAATAGCATTATCTGAGTACGAATGACAGTTCCCTTTCTTCTATCTTGTTTCATTTCATTTGGTTTGTATTTGTTGTTAAAGACAAACAACATTCTATTTCATTTACAAAAAAACAAGTTGATATATTGAAATAATCAAAATTCAAAATATTTAGTCTTCTTTTATGTAAATAAAGCAGGACATTGACACTAAAGACATTATTGATACTGATATTGCATCTCTGTCAGAATATGTGCATATTGCACCTGTGAAAAAAAAACAAATTAATTAACTATGATCATACCATTAGAACTAGGATAACATGAATTCATACGGACAGATTTTATTTTATTGTGTCTCTATTTTAAGTGTTCCACCATTTTCAGTGCATTTGATATTCACTGTATAATCATCATAATTAATTTGTTCAGGACTGTCATGGAAATTTCCACCAAAATCTCACCATAATTCCTATTTTCAAAAACACTTAAGACCTATCCTTAGATAATGCTGACTGATGTTATCGATGAATTGGAGCTACACAGTTTAGCTACTCAGTGTCAGTCCTGCTGTAATCTCTGAAAATATGTTGTCACAAATACCAAAAACTTCAGACTATAATTATGAAGTGTCATTTTTCTGCAGTCTTGCAGAATTTTTGTACTTTAACACTCAGAAGGATATTTTATCCTTTAAGTGTAATAATCTAATTATTTTCTGAATTTATAGGAGACAAAGAACAGTGTATTTTCAACAATATCATCAATGATAATTTTCATGCTTTTTTGTGTTACACTTACATAAAAATAATCTGGAATTAGGAATTTGAAAATGTATGGAGTTACAGTGATTCTCTTTTTACCTCATTTTCTGATTTGTATTCTTGGCAGGAAGGATTATATTATTCAGTGAAAGCTGAACTGCAAGCCTTTGAGTGGGATTTTAATCATATTTTTTTTTTCAGTAGGATATTATTTTGCAAGTAGTTACACTGGCTACACTGTTAAGAATATTTGACCTTAAATCCAAAACACCATCATGGATTATATAACACATTAAAAAAAAAAACAAACAAAACAAAAAAACCCCTCCAAACCCTAAAAGCTAAAGCAAACAAACAACCTGCCACAAACCAACAAACAAAACAAAAACAAAACCAACCAACCAACCAAAAAACAACAAGAAAAAAACCAGTCTGTTCTGTGGTTTAAGCCCAGCTGACAACTAAGCACTACACAGCACTTCCTCATTGCCACTGGTGGTGTGTGAAAGAGAATTGGAAGGGTAGAAGATTGAAAACTTATGGGTTGAGGGGAAGACAATTTAATAGGTACAGCAAAAGCCCCACACAAATGCAAAGCAAAGCAAGGAATTCATTCTCTACCTCCCACAGACAAGCAATTGTTCAGCCATCTCCAGGAAACAGGGCTCCAACACCTACGACAGTTACTTGGGAAGACAAACACAATTACTCTGAATGTTTCCCCCTTCCTTCTTTTCCCCTCTTCATAGACTGAACATGACTCCATACAGTATGGGCTATCCCTTTGGTCAGCTGAGGTCAGCTGTCCTGGCTCTGTCCCCTTCCAACTCTTTCCACATCCCCAGACTGCTCACTGGGTGAGGTGATGTGGAAGGCAGAATGGGCCTTGGCTTTGTGTAAGCCCTGCTCAGCAATAACAAAAGCATCTCTGTATTAACTCTGTTTCTAGCACAAATCGAAATCATGGTCCCATATCAGATACTGTGAAGAAAATTAGCTCAATCCCAGCCAAAACTAGAACAGTAAGGAATTTTATTACTAAGCTGTACCATAATGTTTCTTTTTGTGGTCATTTATGGGCCAAATCATTTTAAACTAAATTGCACAGGTTTAATGTAATTGGAGTATGCCATCACTGAAAATAATTTACATATTAGTGAAAGATGTATATTTGAATCTCTTCTGAGATAAATGATACTTGAACCTGTGAATCAGGGTCTTGTGCACTCAGGTATGAATAAAAAAAAAGCTTACCACATCCAAGTATGTTTTACTAGCTCAAGGCATCTCAAATTACACTAGTTACTTAAATGGAGACAAGTGAATTTTACTCTTAGGGTGGTATTTATTTGCATGAAGACAGATATTTAATGTAATTTCAGTTTCTGTAAGATATTCCTTCTGACCTTGAGCAGTAGCAAAAGATGACAACGGGTATCTCATGTATTCTGTGTCTTTCTCATAGACTGGTGTGCTTCTGTCAGATACACTGGAGCATCTGCCTGTGTTTAAATTATGTTATAGAGCTCTAGGTTTCCACTGACAAAAATGAAATTATGAAGGTGAGTTTGAACTTCCCTTTATTAAACATAACTTTATTCTCCTGTATTTAGGTACTACAACCTGGAGTGGAACTATACCATCAAGTCAAGATTTAAAATTATTCCATTCTGTTTTTTTGATTGATTTGGACTGTCTTTTGAAAAATATAGCGCCACACTACTTCTGGGTCAAGGACTGAATAACTGAGACCACATTCAGTGGCACCCAGCATTTCTAAAAGCACCTCTTTATGATTTTGGACCCCCTTTTCACTAGCTAAGTGAGTGAGTAAGCGTATGAAATAATCAAGTAGGGTCTTGATTAAACTCTAATATCAGCAGTTCTTAAATAAACTCCAGTTTCTTATTTCAGTTTATTAACCAACCATGTGTCATTGCAACAGAAGGCAGGTGCCTGCCACAAAGGTTCTGTGACAATTTGTTATTCCAAAATGCTCTCTAAACCTTTTGTTTAGAGGCAGTGCTACCTTACATCAAATCCACAAGCAATCAGCTATGAGACATGTAAGTACACTTGCTTTTTGTAAGCAGAAGGGACAAGAGGACACAGATCTTCCAATTCCAAGATTAATCACAGGAGAAGTTAGAACCTTTGGAATCCCTTTGGTTCAAAAGATTTACAGGTCCTTTCTCTGTCACATGAGGACCACTTGCAGCAAACATGTCAGACCTTGCTATCCCAATTGACTTTCATTTGACAAAATCCATTCTAATAGGACTTCCTGATATGTTATTGTTGAATTTTTTTATCATTCTCACTTAATGTAAATTAATTTTTCTCTTTCCCAGTGCCATCATTGTCTGTGTATATGAGTGTATATGCTCCACAGCTTCTTTGAAGAGGAAATTTGCTTTCAGATTCTTATCTTGATATTAATTTTCTTTTCTTCAAATCTATGAGCGTATACTAAGGCAAACTCAATTCAATTACTGCCTCAACCTGCTCACAATCTTAATTTTCTTGCCTACATGCTTCTCCAAAACATTGTGCATACCTTGCAAACATTTCTAATACGTTAAAATTGCACTGTGGTTTGTGGTACCTGCCTGAACTTGCTCTTGAATTTGTTATGAGAGGGCTGCTGTAAAGAGTAAGTAGGTTCTTACATTGTATTAGATGTAGACTTTTGTCTTCAGCGATGGAGACTTTTGTTCTTAGAACCTACTTTAAAACAGCTACAGTATTCCTTACTGAAACAAAGCAAAAGCAGCAACAACTACAAAAATTTAGGAATACAAGTAATTTCTAGGTTAGGACACCAGAAAATAGGTCTGGAAACAAATATCTAATTCATTCTTGCATCTCACATGTTAATCAAAACTATTTTAAAGATCTCTAATTATGAAGTTGGTGTTACTTTTCTATTAAATTAATTCTACACTTTGAGATCCTCACTCAAAAAAAAAAAAGAATCCTTTCTTTAAATATTTTTTGTCTTCTTATAGGAGACATGAAAGCATTCTTTCTTTAGTACTTTTCAGGTAATTGATTTTTTTTGACATTTTTGAGTTAGATTATCATGCCTTCTCCCAACTTTCTTTCTACTAAACTCACTCCGTTCCAGTTTACTTAGTACACTATTTTTTTTTCCACAAGAACAGTGATTAATAAGAACAGCTCTAACTTCTGTTCCAAATTTGTAATGTTTGTTCTTTTTTGGAAACAGAGTTTTTTCCTTAATGAACGGTCAATATTAATGTTTTTAGGAGTTTGAGTAAAATCAAATACATGTTTTGAACACATGTATTTAATATATGTTTATGCTACATAATATATATATAAATATATGACTGAAGATTCAGTATGTATCTAGCTATTACACATCTACTACTGTGAACATGCCTTGGAATTTTTTCCCTGACATATCTTTTGTGTAGTTCAAGGCAAGGGTCCCTAGTGTTTTATTTTATTTTAAATATTTTAAACTATTTCAATTTTGAATGTAGTAAAAAGATGATATATAACTAAAATATGTGTATTCTGAGTATATTTATGTGTCGGTAGAATATTTTTTCTTTCTTATTAAATACTGTAAAATTTCCAGCACTATTCACTTTGTGAAATCCATGACTTCACAGTATTTCAGTTTGGATATGCAAAACCTGACATGTCCTCAAGCCAATAACCGTGTTAGAAAATTCTTTTTTATATAAGATTATATATGTAAAATTTCAGTGGTCCAATTTAAGAAGCTTATAATCTGTTTGCCCCATTCATTCATTACCTGTTTGGATAGATTAGTATTCAGCTCTTTTTATATATCACATCTCAGCCTCTCAAGTTGTCTTAGAGATTCCAGTCTATATTAAACCCTCATCTTACAAAAAAGCCCAACTCCACCACCCCAAAAAAAACCCCAAACAAACAAACAAACAAAAAAACAACCTAAAAAACAAAGAGAAGGGAAACACCCAAAAGAAATTTTTTTTTTGAATAACAAAATATTCTTTGTAAAAGCAGAGGAGCATGTGTACGATGCAACATTTCTGTTAATGTGTTCTGTTCATTATATGAAGCTTCTGATCAGCCTACAAAAATTAATTAAATGTTTTATTAATCTCATGTATGTGAAATGTCATCAAAGCATCAGTATATAAAAACAATTACTAACTTCTTGAAGAGCAATAGTCAATACCACATAGTAATATTTCATCTGATTTTAGGACATACATCCCTGACCTTGATTTCTGAAAGCAGAATAAATTTACTTGTAATTGTGAACTCCAAGTATTTTGTTCCATAACACTTCTATTCTTCTTGTTATGTAGTTAATCAAATCTATAAAAAGTATTGCTTAACATCTTGAAATATCAACTACATTCTTCAGTCTTTCATCTTATTTTCATATCTGATCATTCAAATTTTACAGCATTTTTCACTGCTTCATTAAAAAAACCAAAAACATTCAGCAGGCTCCTTAGCGCTAGGATAGTTCACAAGTAATATGTGCCTTATTGGATTTCAATTACAAGTATTCTGAACAGCTAACTTAAAGGAAATTTCTCCTCATTTCTTATTCTTCAATACTCCATTAAATCTAGATTGTCACATTTTGCTGTGAGAATCATTCTGCCCCATTTATTTCTCTTTCTACACATTGTCTGCTCTAAGCTCCTAAAGCAAATGTGCTCATGATTTTTTTCCTTTTTCTCTTGACTTTGTGTACCTCAACCTCAACAACTTTGTAAAGAGGGATAGCTATTCTGTTCATGGTGAGTTTTCCTACTTACAAGTTCACTGGTATTCTTCTAGAATCTTGTGCACAGTGCAGATTTGTGTGTCACTAACAGCAAAGAAGCATGAAATGAGGACTTGGTTTTCAGGGCTCCCTTGTACAATGCACTCTAATATTTTTCTGTTATTAATAAAACTACAGTTGCTAAACAGGTGCATGTAATATTTCAGGAAAGGAAGACAATACACTATATATATTTAGGAATAAATACACACTGACTATATGTGCATTGATTATTTATGCTAATGATCAGATATGCCTACATTGAATAGAGGTCATGCATTATCTGTGGTACTAAGCCATGTGTCTGGATTAGCCATTATGTGGATTCCTAACTCTTCTTAAATAGCCTCAACATCTGGCCACTACATGTCTTTGTTTTTTTTGCTAAAACAAGACCCAGTAAAGATGCCCTGCTATCATTTGTTTTAGTTTATACATCCACAACATTAGTTTAGTGATTAATGTTTTCTCATCTTTGTGTGTATTCTGACAGCCTTGTAATAGCTAAAAGACAGATTTCATTAACTTTGAAAATTAGTCATAATTGCATTTCACTTTTTGGTTAAAAAAATAAAATCAACAAACATCTAAACATGGGATAAACACAGTAACTGAAGTTGGTGTCTCTTGGTAATGTAAAGCTGCATGACTCACAGTTTTTCTCTGAAAATATTCTAAATAACTTTATTTTGAAATATTCTTTTTGTCACAAATAGTGACGTCAGTGTTGCATGTGAACAGAATGGTTAAACAACAAAAATGTAGAGAACATTTCAATCACACATACACATTTGTAGTGAGGCTTAAGTTAAAGAGAAATCTTTTCTTGATCTAATTAATTGTGAATTAGGCCTTTAACTGAGATAAAAGAGCAGGATGCATGCCATTAAATTAAAACAGCATAATTAAGAACAAACAAAAACCCTAACCTGTCAAACTTTTTCCCATTTAGACATTGGTGGTGGCATTCATTCTTATTTACAATTAGTTGCTGGGATAATTTAAAGAAACCAATGATCCACATGAAGGTCATTGTGTTATGGAAAATACTCTTTGCTGAAGTAAGAAGCTTGAACTTGCATCTTAGATTTTTTGAAATTAATTGGTTTTTCAGAGAATAGGCCAGGAACTATTTTGTCCTTATTACTCATGGAGAAAAAAATATCAAAGTTCTAATAGAGATTAACTTTCAATGAATTATCCCTGTAAAATAATTTCATCAGGGAAACAAAGGCGGAGCTACCTGCGTGCTCCAACAGTAAATCTTTCTTCAGTATTCTAGGGTAGGAACAAAACCACAAGAAATGCTAAAACTCAGTTGTGCATTATTTAAAAAAAAAAAAAAAAGAAAAAGATGGGGAAAAGCTTTGAGTTTCAGAGAATCCAATCTCTCTCACAGGCAAAATTTACAGGAAAATTACCATTATATTTCAAGTCATTGTTTAACAGGTGTATTTTGACTTAGGTGTTGAATGACTATGCCACTATACAGTTGAGATTTTTTCTAATAACAGTGGAAAAACAGGCCAACACAACTTTTTGAATACAGTAAGAAGAGTTTTCTTGACCAGAACTATTGTGTAGTTAAATTTACTATTTCACAGTTGGGTTTTTTAATGTTTTATCACCATAAGAAGAAAATCCATCTTGTTGCAAACACTGTACACCACTGACCAAAAATTAATCTTAACACTTCTGGACAATAATTTCTTGTATCTTGAGAGAAAAGGTAATTCACTTAGCTGAATATGAGATTACAACAGGTATGACACTGCAGATTTTGTTTTGTTTTGTAATTGTCTAACAGAAAAAAACTTTCACAAAGAAAAATATTGAAAGCTTTAAAGCATTAGGGTAGACTGAAATGGATAAAATAGTAATCAAAAATTAATATCTGTTGAAAGAGAGATATTTTTTTGAATTTCTTAATATCAAGATAATATACTGTGTTTCACTGTCTTAAAATCATGGACTTAGATGCTTTGGCTCTTGAAGTTTTGTATTATATGATGAAGTAACAACAGTGAATCGAACTTGGCTAGCTGCCATGTACCTACCAAGCAGGTCTATAAGTCTCTTCATCAACAGGATAAGGGGAAAAAATACAACAAAACCCCATGGATTGTGATAAGGACAGGACATGTCTGTAGTAACAGGACAAGGAGTAAAGGGTACAAATTGAGACAAAATTTAGGGGAAATTTAGGCAGAATTTTATGAAGAAATTCTTTACTATGAGGATGTTGACATAATGGAACTGGTTGCTCAGGTATGTTGTGCATGTCCAAGCCCTGGTGGTGTTCAAGGCCAGGTTGGAAAAGGCCTTGAGCAACCTGATTTAGTGTAGAATAAGTTATTCACACTGAAACCAAAGATTTCTTGTAGAATATTAAAGAAGAAACAAAATTTGCAATATCAGGCAGGCAGAACTTATGCCTAAATAAGAAATCAAGTTTAAAATAAGTTACAACACTTTCTTCTTTCTCTGCAAATTATAGGTCACAACACTTGTTTCCTTATATCTTTATGTTGTGAGATGATTTTCCTAATGTTGTAGACATTAATCATGCATCTTTTTTCTTGTTACAAAGCAGACACTGCAGATCACAAAGAACATTAATGCAAAGATTGGATCAAGTGGCTACAATAAATCATCTTCAAAGACATTTTTGTCACTTTTTTTCTTCAGTTTTCATTAGGCCTATTGAAATTTTCAGTATAATCTTTTGCAAGTGAAATTTGTCTTTTGTTGAGTTAACTTGTGAAGGTGATCAGACTTTCTGGAAATGTTAAACTGTGCTATAGTTGAATTGACTGTTTTTGGAGATGAATGGAAATCATAGACTTTATGGACTGATTAACTTCTCTCTTGCCTAGACATGCAAAATGAATGAAAATTTTAATTCACTCAGTTTCTGTACTTTATCACAAGATATGAATGTAAAATGGAATCTTTTGAGTTTTCCCTGGTAAGTACTTAATGTCATAAAATGATGAATGCACTGCACTTTTTCGTTAACAAATTGATTAACATAGAATCCTAAAATAAGAAAAGGGTTTGGGTTGGAAGGGACCTTAAAGATCATCTAGTTCTAACCCCTCTGCCATGGACAGGGAACCTTACACTAGACCAGCTCACACAGAGAACTATCCAGCCTGATCTTGAACATTTGCAGGGATGGGACATACCCAACTTCTCTGGGCAACCTGTTCCAGCACCTCATCACTCTCATTAATTTCTTCCTTGTATGTAATCTAAACTTACCCTCCTTCATCTTATGGCCATTCCTCCTTGTCCTATCACTACATGCTCATATAAAAGGTCCTCCAGACTTTCTGTAAGCCCCCTTTAGGTACCGGTAGGTGCTATAAGGTTTCCTTGGAACCTTCTCTTCTCAGGCTGAACAACAACAGTTCTCTCAGCCTGGAAGAGGGGCTCCCAACCGTGTGATCAACTTCATGGCCTTCCTCTGGAACGAATATTCCAACATTCGTTCTTAATGTTGGGATCTCAAGAGCTGGATGCAGCACTCCATCATATAATTCCCATTTTGGAGAAGTTTAAACATGTCTTTTAGTACAGGACACTTAGTGTACTTAATATACACATAGAGATTCTCACTATGAACCAACCATATATGGAGGGCATACTGATATGTATGCAATACTGATATGTATGCATACTATGGCAAGACAATAATTTTTCCGTACATTGTTGGATTTTCAGTCAGTTGCTTTCAACTGGGAGAAGAGCTGAAAGGTGCAGTGATTGTGACTTGTCACTTGCAAGGCTAAACATAAAAGGAGTGTGATAAAAGTGGGCCTTAGTAAGTTTGCTTTTTTTTTCCTGGTCTTCATGAAGATTAGAGACAAAATCAAACAAAAGTATTGTTCAAATATTTTGTGTAGTATACCTAAATTCATTTGAAGAAGAAATGCATAAAGAAAAAGAAAAAAAATGGTAAACTCCCCCTGCAAAATACTGTGCATTTTGCTCAGAGGAAAAAAAAAATCAATAGACACTTCATCATTAATCATTTGATTTCAATTTGTAATTTTCTAACAATGTGCAGGAAACATTCTGGATTATACACATATTACTGTATCAAATAATATCACTAAGATACTTGTGAAGAAAAAAATCTATTCTGTTGCAAGAAATAGTGATTGGGACACTTTGAAATTCAGAAATCCTGACTGTTTGTGAAACTGAAAAAATTTCAAAAGAGAAAAAAGCCTTCTTGCTTTTTCCTACTCTGAGAACTTATGTCATAGTTATATCCATGTTGGATTATACTGGACAATTTGGTCATCATAAATGCTTACATCCTGTCCACATAGATATATTTTATTCAATTACATTTTCAGTAAATATGCATTTGTCAAATTTTTCATTGTTAATAGCTAAAATATTTTCCTAATATCTGTTAAACAGTCATTGTAAATCAGAAACTCAGTAAATCTATTCATTTATTGAGAGCACGATAAGTGTCATTAAAGAGATTAAGTATTTTAGAACTTGATAAATACCACACCTGTCATTTATTCAGGAACCCATAGAATTTTCTGTTAGAAACTTCTCCTTTCCAAAGGAGAGAAAAAGTATCTAGACAAATGACATAATTTCCCATTACTGTCACAGACTTCAGAAAATTGAATAACTTAAATAGTGCATAATTACAGGTCAAAAGCTATATGATATCCAAAGACTCTAACCGGCTCAGACAATTCCATTTCATTTTCAGGTACGGTCTTGTGTGTATGTGACTTCACAAGAATAGCAGTATTCACTATAGTTAGGTTTTTCTTGGATGCTACTTAAAGCACTCTCATTTTATAATGTGACAGGAAAAATGGCATCAAAGATTATATGTCAAATTTCTCTGAGTGGTTACACAAAATATAGTCTTACTCAAGTTCTATTTGAATCAATCATTAATAATTCTTGTATCAGCAAATATGGAGGTACAGTTTTTTTTTTTCATTTTTGTTTTCCTATATGTAAATTCAATATTTGGGCCAAAAAAAAGGCAATGTTGCTTTTTACCCTTCTTCATTCTGTTGACATGGCTTTTACTCATGTTTCACTTGTGTTACCACCCCTAAAATGTTCTGAACTCCTGATATAAAGAGTTTACTTGCACCACCCTTTATGTGAGTTATTGAAGCTGGGTTACAAAGGAACCAGAAATGGAAGGTTCATCAATTCAGATGAACAGACAAAGGTCTAGATTCAGTTCAAATTACCACTCTATTACAGAAAAATTGGCTGCTGCTCCTTTAGTCCTGAATTCAAGGACAACAGTGCTCAGTACAATCTATGCATCTAAAGTGGAGTCAGGGAAGACAAGTGCTTTTCATCTTGAAAATGGCACATCTGGGAATGTTTGGGCATCAGAAGTATGGTGATTGTAAGACTTAAATGTCAAATTGGAGGCATCTAGAAAATGTAATTGACTCTAACTGTAGGCAGTACTTGAATTTTTCCTTGAGACTGAGGTGAATTTTGGTTTGATTAGCAACAATTTCAGCAGACAAGACTTGGCTCATTGTTATCACTACACCCAAGTCCAAGACACTAGCATGCTAATCTTGTCTATGAGACCCTCTACTCAGCACTGGTGAGGTCACACCTGGCCTCACAAAGGCACTTAAGTGAAGGCTAAGGGTGTTGATATTGTTTAACCTAAAAAGAGAAGGCTTGGAGCAGGATGATATCAATGTATATAAATACCTGAATTATCTTTATTAATGGTCTTGATGATGACCCTCAGAAAGTTTACAGATGACACTGAACTGTGAGAAGTGGCTGAATTTGACTTCTGAAAAAGTCAGATGAATCAAAAATTTATGGCAAATTCTCTTTAACATATCTTCAGGAAATTTTATGGTAATATCCATGCCTTGATAGTCACAGGGTTGTAATACAGGAATCACAGCAAAGGCTACTGTTTGCACATAAGTTCACATAGCTTAGACAATGCTGTTAGTGAATGATTTATTTATCTGTTAAGGAATAGTCTCTATTGCAAAGCTGGCACTGTGCCAACGCTAATCAGCCTAAACAACGTGTATGTTCAATATGAAATTGAAAAGTATCTAAGAAATAGAAAATAAACAGTTGAGAGTAGAAAATAAGAGCCATTAATAGCACAGCAGTTCACATATTAATGACTGGTTATTTGCAAAGCTGAAATGGGAAATCATTTTCAAAGAAATAAAACTCCTGATGGAGCTACAAACTGTAATTTTATGTATAATAAACAGCTATTGTAAAGGTAAGACAGGGATATGAGTTGTGATGAGAGACATTTAAAACATAGGAAACTCCCCAAACAGTATTTTTACAACTTTAACAACTACTGTCCAACAGTTACATCATTAAAAACATGAAAGCAAAAACTATTGAAATACCAGGAATGATTCCTACAGCTGAGCATATGCTAGGATTCATTTATAATTATTCCACTTGAAATCTTTTGTTTCACACTGTTAGCTAATTGTTGACCTTCCCTCTGGTTTAATTACCTTTATATTACTTTTTCATTAAGACTGCCTAGCTTTGAACAAGTTGCTTCTAGATGAAACTACTACAGAAAAGCATTGACTCCCAGCTATGATCAAAATCAAGTCCTTTTTTTAGAAATGTTAATGACATGTCTTAGGATGAATTTAGAAAATCCTACTTTTGGAATCTATTTCTTACCAAGGTTAAAAGATGGTGAGCATGCACATCCTTTTTGTAAGAAACTTCTTTTGTAAGAAATTTCTGAGGGAACCCATTGGTCAGCCAATTTTATGGAGTACCATAATTTGACTAATGCATTATGGAGTAGAATAAATTGATTAAATATTTTTTAACCAAATAATCCAAACTGATGAAACCAAAGTCCTTAATAAAAAGTTTAACTGTAATTCCCCAAATTCAAAAAGCCAAACAAAAAAATTTTTTTTTAAATTTTGTTCCTCATGTCATCTATACTTACAACATATCTGCAATAGCAAATGATAATTATAAAAGGGTTTTAAAATACTAAGATAATCAATGCTTAATTATTTTTGACATCAGAACTTCAAAATCATCATTAAAAGTCCTCAAAATAACTTGCTTAGTTTAACATATTAGGCAAAAAATAGAAAAATAAAATCCCAGTCTACTCTGCACCTAATCATTGAGTTATGTAGCTCTGTACCTTCAATATGCCATCAATATGTACTTGTAAATCAATGTCTGTTAGTTGCACCATTAGCAGATATTTTTAATCTGGCTCACTGAGTTGAGTTACTGAAGCATGTGACTAGAAATATTTCCATCAGCTTTACTCCCATATGCCTGATTTCTTCAGTCTATAAGCATGACACATAGCTTCTGGGTATGCTGATTTATCCATCTTTGCTAGCATTTTATCCAGGTGTCTAGTGGCATTTCATATAAAAGTGAAAATGCTTCTGCTAGAAATGTCCATACTTTACTATGAAAACATACTAAATAGTCATAACACTAGCATTTCATGAGTGTAATGACAGCTTATTAATTATAGCTCATGAAGAACTTCTATTTCTTAAAAGCTACTACTCTTATCTACTCTTAGTTAAGAACTCTCTCACAAAATAGGCAATTATTTAAATTAAAACTCAAGGTAAAATCTCACTTGAAATTCTACTTTTGGAATTTTAATTAATAAATACCAATGCAATTTGTATAGTGCATAAGTATATAGTATATATTTACTCAAGTAACCAAAATAAATGAGAGTCAGTTTGATCTTCACCAATATTTCCCTATTAGTATGCTAAGACTTTAAAAATATTATATTGATGTTTTACATGAATTTAACAATATAAACTATTTACACAAGGGAAATGAATAAACATTTACTTATCTGTGGTTCAGGCATGATAAAAGAGCAAAGCAATTAATTAACGGTTTTATCCTGCTACTTAATAAAGAGTACATTTTGCAGAGGAAGTGGAATCGGATTGTTATAGCAAAAGCCCTGTAGTATGACTTAAGACAAAAAATTGGGTGAATAAATTTAGGACTGAAACAAGAAACTTCGTAGCAATTTCTGCAATGAGATTCAAGAATTATCTTTAAATTGGACACTAACAAGCATCGGCCTTCAGTAATTGATACAGTAGAGACAGGAATTGATACAGTAGAAGGCAGATAGTTTCTGAGTTCTGTGCTTATAGGGGTGATACTTCTGTATCAAACATATTTCCTGAAGTACCTTTGGGAATTGCCTAAGCATCCCGTGTCTCAGGCTTTAAATAATAGAAAGGACAACTATGTTCCCATGAAAAAATTAACATTTATTTATGAATGTTAGTTTTAGAGCTAGCACAAAGATGAGACTCAGAGAAATCAATATAATGTTGGAAACTCTCACAGTTTCAATTAAAAAAAAAAACACAAACTAAAAAAAGGTAGTTGAAAGTTTGTCAGGGAACAGGAGTAGCTTCTGACTTCCCCCTTCAAAATAACTTGTCTAGCAAACTGGCAAGAGACTCGTAGTTTAACTTTGTTCTTCCAGACATACCTAACCTTTTCCAAGGGAAAAATACAGATGTTTCAGGTTGGGTTCCTTTGACTAAGCATGCATTTATGGGGGGGGGCTAAATAAATAAATGAAAATAAAGGACCTTATATCTTCTTTCTCAGTGTGCTCCAGTCCACTAAATCAAATCCCTGAACAGCTTCCATCCATTCCCATTATGATTTTTCTGGGTTTGTTCATTGGAAGAGTAGCAAAAACTGTTCTCATACCAGTGTTCAGTGGATTAAGGCACTTTCCTAGAGAAGGGAGCTATGAGTCAATTTCTGTTAGGCTGGATAAGAATCCAGAACACTTTGATTAGAGCCCTTGTAAATCTTTGTTCACAAAACCTAGCCATGATGATGATGATGATGTGTGTTAAGATAAGCAACTGACAGAACTTTAACTTGGAATGATAAGTAAATACACTTCTATTGCAAATTCAGATCTACAACTATGAGTCACTTGATGTCAAATTTTAGATTGTAATATGTTTCTCTCTTTTCCTCCGTTAAACAAAAGCATACTTTGGGTGATTTTATTCATTTATGAAAGAAAAAAAAAGATAACAGAAAAAGGAAAGTAAATGAACAAATTTTTAAGCAGTCATATGGTTTAGGTTTATTTCTTTTGATTTTAACACACAGACAAACTGCTGTCAGCAAGTGCCAAGCTGCCTGATCATGGGTCTGACTAGCTGTTATATTTTTCGTCTGACATAGTAGGCATCTTCTTGCCTCAACTTCAGATGTCAGCAGCAATGAGGGCCCTTGTTTTTTCTGGAACTATAAAGTTAGAAAAGACCATCTGCTCAGCCTTCTGTTATATGAATTCCTCCCTAGGAATAGTTTTCAAGAGTATATTATGAACTGCAAAGAAAGAGATAATGTGTAAGCTGTTGGTAACATAATTTTAACCCTTTCCTTTCACTTTATGAGACATGTATTTTGCTAGAGATGCTGAAACAATGAAAAACAAAAGAAAATTTCTGTAGTTCACAACAAATTGGTTTATGACATTGAATTATTTAGCACCACAATTCTTCACCTTATAATTAAATATTTTCTGTACAATTTTAAATGTTATTAGGATTACATATCCAACATGTAAGATTCTTTGGATGTTCTGCTCACATCCAAAGTTTGGACAGAGTGTATTCAGCACTAATCTGTGCCAGAACAAGCAACCTACTACTAGAACACTCCCAAAATAGCAACAGATGAAATATAGCCTATGGAAAGTTTTATTTGGAATAAAGAATGAGTATGGATTTCCTCATAAAATTTACTGTGCATTTTCTTTTCTTTCCTAAAAAAAAAGGTTCATTCTACAGCTGCTTAATGCTGAGCTCATATACAGAGTTTTCTATCCACACTGTCATGGGTTTCTCTGAGTAGCTTTTTTCTTGTTTTTCTTTTTTGTTTTTTTTTTGTTGTTTTTTATTTTTTTAATAAGAGGAAGATTGGCTTCTGTTGGAGGCCTCTGGAAGTTTTCCTCCATCCTATAGAACAAGGCCAATGAGGGCCAGCTCCAAGGAAAACTTCCTGCTTTTGAACCATTAAGTTACGCCCCTGCGTGAAAACATACTTAAGAAGTTGTTGTGCACTTAGAATTCGGCAGCCATGGGTTAACAACATCACAACGCAGACACCAAGGTCAGTGCAGGAGGAGAAGAGGAGAAGGAAGGGAAGGGACCTCACAGATCAGGGAGAGGACTTAAAACTATTATTCCCTGAATACATGGTGATGACTGTGGTGATTATGAGTTGTCCCCTTGAAGGCCATGGAATTCATTGGGGTGCAAAGACCTCCCT